>CM040405.1:31731729-32291729 GCA_022702515.1 Ilyophis sp. 1 JC-2022 | reverse complement strand
GATGGACAGGGACCGATGGGTTCCCCTCCACAGGACGTTCTGGGCCTTCATCTTCAGGGAATGAAAGACAATACACCACAGGCTGTCCAACTTAAACAAACACGTGTATGTCTCTCAATTCAAATGATTAAAAGCCCGAGGAAATTCATGGTTACCGCCACAAAGACAAACACAAGCACAATTAATGACTGAAGGTAGACCAAAGGCCAATATGTGAAATGTTGAATTAACCTAAGAGGGAATTATCCCATTACATCAAGCTGTGGGATATTTGCCATGGATGTCTTGCACTAAGCGATGCTCATCTTGAAATGACTACAACTTCCACACACTGACACTTTCCAGGACTTTGAATGACTCTTAAATACACAAAATGCAATTATACTGGTATGAAAAACACAATTATGCTTTAGTGTAGGTTTCCATGCCCACTTTGTGTTAAATAAAAAGTCATGGAAGCAGTTGATATAATAACATTGCAGTATGTTCATAATTTTAGTAGACATACTGCAGAAAGATCTTTATTAAGAAACAAATCTAAGAAATGGTAGGAATTTTTTTATTTTGGCAGCCTTTTCAGCACCCTAAATTGATTGCTGGTATGTGTGTGTGTGTGTGTGTGTGTGTGTGTGTGTGTGTGTGTGTGTGTGTGTGTTTGTGTGTGTTCCTGTAAGATGGAGAGGGTCTTTAAGACATCAACAGAGTCATTTCTCAAGCATCAGGGGATTTCTACACAGACACTACATTTCTCTGTGACAGAGTTGACATGTCCAATAAAACAATGGCTGACCTGTATATTCCAGGCCCTTCATTCTCGTTTAATCTCTTATCAAGTTGGGCTGGATTTGTGAGCAGGCCACAGAATCAGATAACACTTTTGAAGTCACAGACTCAAAGCTTCCTGGCTTTTCCTGCAAAATATATTTTTTTCTTTACAGCGATAACATTCCTCACAGAAAAGATGACACAAACCGAAAGTTTGTCATATTTCTTAAATTTTGTTGTACAGTAGATACTGTATAATTAAAATTCAGTCCAGGAACTGTAGTTATAATCCACAGCACAAGCAGATGGATCAAAACATTTTGTCCTGTTGGGGATTGAGGCAAAGCCGAGCACTGACTCCATTGCATAGAAAAATGCTCCGCTCTCACCACAACAATATGGAGGCAATAAAGTTGATAAAATGTAAAGTGTTATGCTGTAACCCCAAAGGAGGCCTTAGGAGGTTCTCGCTGTCCGTGTGAAAAATCCCTTGGCATGGCGGGTGCAGAGGGCGGGATGGGGGGGGTAGAGGGGTCAGCTGAAGAAAAAGAGATGATGTCATGCAAAAACATCTGTATGTGTAGGAGTGATCCACTGGGGATACATCAGCCCCAGCCAAAGTACATCCGCTTCACCACTGGACCTAGGTGACTCATGGCTATTGATACGGGTGGTCTGTGCTTCTGGAGATTTTAGGAACCCTTGCATATGGTACTAAAGCAAAAGGCTGCAATATGGGCATATTGTTTCATAACAATCTTCTATACAAACTCTTATACTGGGCGGATCCCATCACACACCTAGCTGTCAGCAATCACTGGGCATCCTGTATCATTACATTACATTACATTATAGGCATTTAGCAGACGCTCTTATCCAGAGCGACTTACACAGCATTTTTGCATTTATACATAGAATCCATTTACAGCTGGATATATACTGAAGCAATTCAGGTGAAGTACCTTGCTCAGGGGTACAACGGCAGTGTCCTACGTGGGATTCGAACCTGCGACCTTTCGGTTACAAACCCAGTTCCTTAACCACTGTACTACACTGCCGCCCATGTATCCTCATTTCAAGGTAAAAACTAATCTGTCCATCCAGCATTTTACAATAACTTGACTCTACGAGATTGCTTCCTCTGGGGTTCATTGCACAAGCTCACAATAGGCCTTGAAAAGCTTTGCAAGTGAAACGAATCCTTTGAACACTGAATGCCATAATACAAGCAAAGTAAGCGTCCAAGTCTGGGTGGCTCATAAGGTCAGAGCTTATCCCAGTTTCCACGCCACAAAGGATCTTGATGTATGAGTACACCCCTTTGGCTGGACGTTTATAGCCGGACACTTACAGTACCATGTCTATCTCATTACTTGCTGAGTGCCAAGCAGAGAAGCAGTTGATACATTGGCCCCAGCCAGAGACTGAACCGGAACCCCTCCAGGGTCGTTTCAGGCACTAACCACAAATACTATGTGCGCATTTATCTAAATAGGCATGCAAAGCTAAATAGAACGAACTTCTGCAGACTGAGACGAATACTATAGATGAACTCCCTTACATAATCTGTCTGTTGGCCAATGTGTGGAGAATGCCACAGTGTGTAGGTGGACTTCATAAGCCTTCCTGAGCCGCAGACGGCAGCTCATGTTACAAGTTGCTGCAGTTTGCCACCCTAAGCAAAGTTTTCAGCGATTACAATTTTTCTCACATGACTGACCTGTCACACACAAATGATCATGTTCCTGTCCTGAGCACATAATGCAGAACATTGGCTCTCTCTCTTATTCCAGGGAATTGAATCCTGCTTACATTTCCTTTGTTTTAGCTTTGTTGCATGAGTCAATGTTGCCATAGCTGTATATGGACATAAGATATTTGCATTCCACTGTGTGTGTATGTATTAAATATTCATATTCATATACCCAGAGCTGCACATTCTTCCTGAAGAACATCCAAACAGCAAGGGCACCCCTTACTCAGCCAATAAACCTTGACCTTTTATAACTACTCGCTGCTCATTTCCCACCATTGGTAAAGAGTCATGGCCCACATTATAATTGAATTTGGTTTACTGAGCATCAGCACGGATGTTTCCTCATTAATTGCAGGCTCTGCTCATTAAGCCAGCACTCCCTATTGAGGACATGCGTCCCAGTCACATCGCCCAGTTCATTATCACCCCCCAGTGGTGGAACAATCTTGCTACTACTGTAAGAGTCGATGACTGCCTTTCAGCACAGACTGAAAACCCAATCTCTTTAGGCTGTGTCTAGTCTCTCCGAGACGTAGACTGTCCTCTCTCCTTGCACTGACAAGGATTTACTGAACATCTGCCAGTTGAGATTGCAAGTGCACTTTGTCTTTGCTGCCGTTGCAATTCTATTGGATTGTTCTATTTAACTCCTTTTGTTACGGTACCTGCACATCACAATATTCATGTACATCGTTTTATACAAGTACTTTTTCAACTGTGTTAGAGATTATTCTTTTATCTTTACTGCTGTTCAGTCTGCCTTTTTACTGGAATCAGTAAGTCATATTGGATAACATCTGCTAAATGAATAACTGCAAACATAAATGACCTCAGACAGGTGACTCTAAATGCAATGACTTTGCGCAGGAACTTTGGTCACCTCTTAAATCAGGTTGTAGTAGTAAGAGCTCTTTAGGTAAATTAGATACATGGAGAAGGATACATTTTAAAATGGACTATGGGTGATAAAAGTGAAGGAAATGGTTTTATTTGGCCCAATAAAAAATGTTTACTCTGGACTGATAAGGCTCTTTGTTCTCAGGAGCAGCTGCATGTGTGGTGATAACAGACGGAGGGCGGAGATTTAACGGGGAGCATACAGAACACATTCTGTGTGTTAACACTTTCCCTTTTATTGTAAAACGGCCTGCTCACTCAATGGTTGTTTACGGTGTGCTGGTGAGATTCATTTATATAAACTTATAAAAACAAATATGTGCGCCTAACCAGTGCCTATGTCAAATAATTATACAGTGACACTAATGATTACACTACATTACAGGCATTTAGCAGACACTCTTATCCAGAGCAACTTACACAACTTTTTAGCATTTTTTACATATCATCCATTTACACAGCTGGATATATACTGAAACGATTCAGGTTAAGTACCATGCTCAAGGGTACAACGGCAGTGTCCTACCTGGGAATCGAACCTGCAACTTTTCGGTTACAAGGCCAGTTCTTTAACCATTATACTACACTGCCGCCCAATGATAATTCTAAACTCAACTTTGCAAAAAAAAATCTCTTACATTGATTATCATATAAGGTGAAATGAATACCATATGCTTGAATAATTCTGCTGGTTTCATTCTTGCCATTTTACACTTGAGTGAGGTATTTAACCTAGATTTTACAAATAATAAAATCCAGCTGTATAAATAGATATGTAAGACATGTAAGCTGGCCTTAGATGATGGTGTCTGCTGAGCAAATAAATAATAAATAACAAAGATATTACATAATGTAAAACCCATCCAAACTTAACATTTTGTGAATGAACTTGTTTTTTAATTCTCCGTGAAAAACAGCACATCTGTTTTCCCACAAACAAGAGGCCAAGGTTTTTTTTCCCTCCCAAGTACTGATAATTCCATTCCTCATGAAGCTGCTAAACTCCGCACAGTCACAGTTAATTGTGGGTTATATTGCGAAATTACAATTCTCCAAACAACAGGGCTATTTTTGTGAACACAAAAGACCAGATAAAGACATATAAAATCAAACTCTCATCTTGTAAAAGCACAAGCAAAGGCCAGCTGTCAAGAAATACAAAAAAGCTTAGAAACCAATGGCTAAACTACTTGCATCACCACAAAAAGGTCAAAGGTCACTATGTAAACCTTCAAGGACAAGCAATGTTTTTAGGAGCGCAAACTAAAGGGCTATTATTTGTCATTATGCCCCCTCCCCCCGATTCACATTATGTGCCAGGCCAAGTCTTACTCTTTTTTTTCTGGGAAGCTACCTATACAGTCAGTACTATTTTACTGAAGGTGTCTACTAATTTGTACTGTACAACATATGCTTTTCAGCAAATCTGACTGGCATACTCGAATCACAAACAATTCTTAAATATAAGCCACATGTAGCAGATGAAAGAGGATTTACTGTGGATATTGCATGGCAATATGAATATTTACCATGGCAGTAAATCTTTGGCTGGTTTGCTCAGGTTATTTCATGCGCCGCGGTTGCCTTTACCATCTGCTGTAAAGGTGTGAGTTGGCTGCAGATGTAAGCGGCCCTACCCCTCGTATCTATCTACGGATCAGCAGTCTTTGTTTTGTGATACAACTGACCTAGTTTTTTGGCTCCAGTCCTTTTTTTCCCTCCTTAATATTTTGCCCAAAGACCAAGACCAAGGCAGCTGATGCTCCAGGAGGACTTTGAGTTTTTGGACAAAGTTTGTGAATTGTGTGACATAAAAAAAAAAACATGCAGGCATAATTGTCAGGGCATTCTGAAGTAGAAATAGATTTTCAAGCATTCCTTCTCTATAAAAACAATTCATTTAATTTCTTCATTAATGTTTGAGGTTAATCTAAATGTGGACAGCTGTATATAAAATATTTTTCACATTATACACAAACCATTTAATAGATAAAAACTAGTACTCAAATGTCCAGCTTGACAATAAGGCAAAAACACACATGTTAATTGACGTATGTCTTTAATAACTGGGGACTGTAGTGGAGTTGTTGGCTCTTAGTCTGAACTAAATACACCAGGAACTGCCATACTTAGGTCTCATCTGACCTAATGGACATTTAAAACTTTTTCAGCAGGGTGTGTCACTGGATTGGCTTACCTTGGGCATGTCATCTGTCCCCAGGAAGAGCATGTTGGTGCTGGGACAGCCAGCCTCCTCATTCCTTGGCGGTACAGCATGTGCAGCCAGCGAATACTGCTCTCCAGTTGTAAAAATTCCAAAGAGGCGGAACTAGAAATGACAGCAGGGGCTAAATCTGGACTGGCCTTTCTTCACCGTTTTGTGATCTGGCCATCAGGTTCAGATTAGGGCACTGTCAGAAACTTGGGGTGGGGGAGGGGGTTGAAGTTGGATATTAATCAAAACGTAGGCGGGAGGGAAGCCCCCCATGGGACAGCCTTCCTGACACCTGCGCCTCAGCAGGGTCTCCAGGCCTGCTCGCCTCCTCAAAACAAGGCCCTCCTCCCTGCAGCTTTGTATCATTTGATGTGTAGCATTTCCTCAAAGTAAATTAGCGTTCCCAGCCCCGCAAATACATTAACGCAACGTTAGCGTTTCCTCAAAATACATTAGCATTCCCAGCCCGCAAATACATTAACGCAACGTTAGCGTTTGCGAATGTTGCTCGCTGAGTTTGGACAAATAATAACTGAAGGGTTAGTTCAGAACATTAACGGCCTATTTGCGCAGCCTAATAGGTCCATCCCTGCAAGGTTAATAGGCAGTAAGGAAAACAGGGGCCTTATGGGGTCATGGCAGGGGGTCAAATAAGAGTAGGATGCTTTGCAGTCTTGTGTATACAGCCCCACGTCAGGCCATTATTTATATTTGTTTGGAGACGTCAGCTAACACAAACCGTTCTCCAGCAGTAGAGGGGTCTGTAATGACTTGTCCAGATGGGAGTAGTGCTTTACAGCACACTCTGGGAAGCTTGTTTAGATACAGGGCCACGCCTCCCTGCTGCAAGTCACCACTGAAACAGTAGCCTCCCTTTGATGATGAATCGGACACCGAAGAGCAATAAACAGATAGCAATGCCCCCCACATCACGGTGGTAATGCATCCCAACTACAGGAGTGTTTTAGAAGGTGACTGACATATTTTCATACTAATCATCTTTAAGGGTTCCCGCAAGTATTCTTCAGATCTATGGCATTTCGTTGCTGACTTTTGTTTACCGGCATTTTGAGTCAAAGTATATATTCCTATATTCATATATATACAAGTGTAAATGTTTGCCACTGACTGTATAAACGGCAATACTAGGAAAAACTGCTGTTTATAACATGCTTTGGTCCAGCTGAGAAGAATTAAGCAAGAGAAGAACAGGGTGACCAGGGTGTCCTAGGGGATGGGAGACCATTAGGCTGTAGATAGGCAGTCACCTTCTCATGTCACACACTGTACGTGACACTTTACACCGGCCATCTCTCCATCTATTTGTGTCTCAAGGATTAGTTAACCCTCACACTATCCTGATTAGAAACGTCTGCCTGTGAAATGCAAGGACAACATGAAATACATGTCATCGCCTCATCTGTGGCAAAAGACTGCCATTGGTTGACATGTCTCACAGGGTGAGATCATCTGAGGTAAATGGAATTGATCATTTTCATCATACCAATGCAACTCAATACATTTCAGAATGTTGATCATGCACAGCTAATTTTGTATTGAAGAAATTAAGCCTTTATTGCGGTTGCATATGTCTTTAATCCGAGCCATGAGAAACATTTCAAAGCTGTTTATTCAATGCGCTGACAAGAACGTGTGGCGTATGTAGAAAATCACAACAAAGTATTGATTTATAAAATTTCAACGCGACTCCATTTGACCGTGGAAACGGTCATAGCTCCACGTCAGGCCTGCTGGTTATGCCGAAGTATTGCAGGCTTGAGAGCCGCACGTGAACGCTCATTGGTGTTTTTTTCTATTCAAAAGATGGTCTAGGGATTCTAAAAACATAAAATAACCACAACATATCACAGAGGGATGTATAAACTCCACAGTACACACCCACCAAATATATTTTCAAGAAAATGGGAACGGGTATATTAATATACATCTCAAAGTCAGCAAATAAACTCAGTCTTGAAACTCAGGATTGTAGGGGTGTGGTCTAAATCCACGCCCTCAACCTGAGTGCCATCAACGTCATCCAGCCCTACATGTTTGAACCACAGAACTGTTCTTATACTGTACAGTTCTGTGGTTTGAACCCGGCGAGGAATTAAAGCAATCAATTCAAAGTTAAATAAAGTGCAGCTATCAAGAGATAAATATCACACGCAAGCTCGCAATCAAAGTTAAGTTAACTTAAACGCTAAGCAGAGTATTGCAAACGTCTGATCTAACGTTAGTCTATTTAAAGCAAGCTAATTTGCAAAGCGACGTTTCACCAAATGCATGTTCCACACAAATTTTAATAATGTGTTTTTTTTTATATTTTTTTTTTTAATTTAAAAAAAAGGCCATCATTTTTTTTCGAATGAATGAAAAATATATGTGCATGGCAAGCAAGTACAAAAAAAAAAAAAAAAAACATTTTTTTTTTTTTTTTTTGTTTTTTTTTTATTTTTTTTTTTTTTTTTAGAAGTACATCAGAGTACAATTTAACAATTTTAAACCCCCCCAACCCCCCCCCCCCCCCCCCCCCCCCCCCCCCCCCCTCCCCCCTTAAGTAAGAAGTAAGCAAAGTAAGATAAAATAATAAAATAAAAAAAAAAAAAAAAATAAAAATAATTATATATATATAAAAAATAAAAAAAATAAAAAAAAAAATAAAAGCAAAAAAAAAAAAAAATATGATGAAAACATATAAAATATATATATGCAACAAAAAAATATGCTGCAAAGAAAAAAAAACCCATAAGATAAAGAAAGAAACAAAAAAGAAAAATAAAAAAATAAAAATAAAAAAAAAATAAAAATAATAAATATAAATAAAATTAACAATACAAAACAACACAAAGGAAAATAAGCAACCATTCGACTTCTTAACTGAACACAGCACAGTTATTGCCCTGCCCTGCCCCCCTGTCCTTGTGCTTCTAGGTCTCTTTCTAATCATTCAAAATCAGAGTCTCCATAAAATCCAATAAAGTTCCGCAATCTTCAAAGTTATATGTCAGTGTATGTTTTCTCATCAGTACATTTTCTTTCTCATTTTATGATTTCAGTCATTCGTTAGTTCAGAGAGGTCAGGCGATTGAGGGTGGGCTTATGGCGGGCTATGGGTGCTGCTCTTTTATGCTATGTTGTATGAGCTTTTTTCTTTGGTTGTCAGTCTTATTCTTATTTCTTATAGTTGGTGTTTTGTGTATCCCCGCTCTTCTGCTCCTTATATTGTATTTAGCTTTTTGTTTATTTTTTTTATTTTGGAGTTTTTTTTTTTATTTTTTTTCATTATATTAGTAGGAATTTTACAAACCATGAAGTGATGTGATATAAGCACCACCAGTTGGATTATACATATATTGGAGATATGATTTGTATTGTTTTATTTCTTTATATGTAGTATTAGTTCTGGTATAGAGTGAACTGGGTGTTTGTGTGAACTGGGTGAAAAATAAAAATGTAAAAAAAAGAAAAAAAATGAAACACTTCGGCCCTCAAAGTACCCCTCCCAATCTTCCTCCTCAAACCCCCTCCTTTAACCCCCCCTAATTTAACCCCTCTTTTTTCCCCCCCTCCTTTTCCCCAGTTTTCTCTATTTTTCCCTTTGTTGCCATATACTTTTGTTCAGCATTTTGTCTTTGATTTCTTTTGTGCTTAGTAGTTTTTTTTCCCAAATAGTGTTTAATTATAGTGTCTAAATTTAAGAAAATTTGTTCAATGTCTCCCGTAATGTAATATGCAGCTTCTTAATTCTTTAAAATGTTGTAAGACCCCTTCCTTGTAGCAATAAATCAATAACCTTAATTGTATAGATCCCCAATATGTTTAAATGCCCTTCTTAAACCATTCAGAGGTAAGCCAATCTGTAGCCCATGGTAGGAGAGAGGTAATGGTGTAAATTAGAGAGGTTTATATATAATTGGATATATATTCCGTTTGTGTTTTTTAAATTTTAACCAATATTTATAAGTGTTTTTTTTAAAATTTTTGTGTTTTTTGGTTTTGGTTGTTTTTTATGAGGTTTAGAGTTTATTTTTTGTATGGAGAAGTTAGAGACATAGAGTGTTGTTTGTAATTGTAACCAAGAGGGGACTGAATGTAAGCAGGTTATGCTTCATCATGTTGTACAATAGTGAGCCCAAAAGTAGGCCCCGAAATTGGGAGTTTTTTTTTGGCCCCCCCCCTTTTTTTTTTTCCCCGGTTAACCCCCCGGTTTAATTTTTTTTTTTTTTTGTTGGAAAAAATAATTTTTTTCCCGAGTATGTAATGTTTTAAATAGTTTTTTAAGGTTTTAAAGTTAAAGTAGAGGAAACAATAGTATTGTTCATCTTATTTGTTTTAATTTTTCATAGGGTCATATGTTCATAATATTTTTTTTAACTTGTTTCAGGTAAGGGAAGGTAAAAAGATGTTCAAGTTTTAGGAATTAGTTTTTTTTTTATTTTAGTAGTGTAGAGTAGATCTCTAAAAAATATCTGGTGTTTGTTTTAGGTATCTTTGGGGATTCTATATGTTCAGGTTTCTCTTATTCATTGAAAAGTGTAATCTGAAGGTTAGCACTATATTTAGTTAATCATATATAAGTGAAAGGAATTCATTATATCTTTTAATTATTTCCGGTTAAGACATCGTACATTCTAGTTTTACATTTTCAGTAAATAATTGATATTCCAGGTTCCCCCCAAATAAAGTAGGGATATAGTAGTGGATAGTTAAATTTATCCATTACAAGTACAAAAGAGAATGAGTATAGTGAAAATCCTGAGATTGTATCGAAACCGCCGAGAGTTTAGAAGCGAGCTTCCTGAGCAAGGCGAGAGAAATTGGGAGGGTGTAGCAATCTTGTCCCTTGTCAGTTTATTTTTCCCAATATTTTTCTGTATAATTATTTGGGACTAATTTAGAGTATTTGGGCCATTAACTATTTTCTTAACTAATCGCCGATATTATTGTTTCTTCTCAATATTTGTTCTATTTTGGGCCAAATACACTGACGAATAGGGTTTATTAAATTCCTTTCAGATTTAAAAGACACCCACGACCGTTGGCATTTTGTCAAATTTCGAGCGATTCTAGATAAATCACTGAGAACCTAAATTTATTATATTGGTTCTATCCTTTTCTGTTTCTTAAATTGAGCATCTAATTAAATAAATTTTTAATCGGTTATCATAATTTATTTAGGGATATTTTTTTTCATAATTTTAGGATCTTTTTTCTTTGTTTTGGACTAATTATAAATAGCAAAGGGTTTTAGGACTTAATTTATAATTGGGTTAACTTAAATTAATGCTAAATTATCAAAAGCTTTAAATTTATTACTGATTTAAACCAGGTTTTACAATTTATGAAAATACAATTGGATTTTTAGGATTTAAGCTTTTAAAGAATTCTTTGGATTTTTCTTTAACCAAACCACTTCCCCGTTGTTTTATTGGAAATGGCCCTTTTTTTTTTTTTTTTTCTATTTTTTTTTTTAAAGTTTTATCATAAAAATTTTTTAAAAACTTTTTTTTTTTTTTTTAACCTTGGTTTATTTTATTTTTCACTTTTTTGGGGGTTCTATGTATGTTTTTTTTTAACTCTTTATTTAAAATGTTTCTTAAATACCTTTCTTATTTCTTTTTATGGTCTTTGGGCTGGAACCTAACCTGTCTTTGCTTACAGGGAACATTACCCTTTCAAAATATATTGAATCTGGCATATCCATTAAATAGTTTTTATAAAATTTGTTTCCCTCTCCAGACTCTTTCACGTCGTCACATGTGCTCAGTGTGAACCTGCTCTCATTTGTGAAGAGAACGGGGCGCCAATGGCCAACCTGCCAATTCTGGTGTTCTCTGGCAAATGCCAATCGAGCTGCACGGTGCTGGGCTGTGAGCACAGGTCCCACTACAGGACGCCGGGCCCTCATGCCACCCTCATGGAGTCTGTTTCTGAAAGTTTGGTCAGAAACATGCACACAAGTAGCCCGTTGGAGGTCATTTTGTAGGGCTCCGGCAGTGCTCCTCCTGTTCCTCCTCACACAAAGGAGCAGATACCGGTCCTGCTGTTGGGTTGTTGCCCTTCTACAGCTCTGTCCAGCTCTCCTCGTGTAATGGCCCATCTCCCGGTATCTCCTCCACGCTCTTGAGACTGTGCTGGGAGACACAGCAAACTTTCTTGCGACAGCACGTATGGATGTGCCATCCTGGAGGAGCTGGACTACCTGTGCAACCTGAATGGGCTGCAGGTACCACCTCATGCTACCAGTAGTGACAAGGGCACTAGCAAAATGCAAAACTAGAGAAAAATCAGTCAGGAAGGATAAGGAGAGAGAAATGGTCTGTGGCCACCACCTGCAAAACCATTTACTTTTTGGGGGTTGTCTTGCTGTTGCCTCTCCAGTCCATCTGTTGTCACTTTCATTTACACCAAAGCAGGTGAAATTTATTCTGGACAGCTCGATATCCCAGAAGTTTAATTGACTTGGTGTTATACTGTGTTGATTAAGTGTTCCCTTAATTTCTTTGAGCAGTGTACTTTGGTGGATAATGGTTCTCGTCTTATTTTTTGTTACTGTAACCAGCCACTAAACAATACGACAAAACCATTTCCAATGCATGGTTTATTTGGCAAAATTTTAACTATCTATTATTTTTTAGATATTATCTGATGAATGAGCAGTGCACCAAGTAAAAACGACGTTTGAGTGATTAGTTCACTTCCATGCTGAGCTGTGCAAAGAGCAAGCTAATGTTACTAGCTAGCACCACGGAGAGATGGATAAAAAGGTGAAAGATTAGGAGAGGGATAAAATTGGTATAAGAATAAGGAAAAATAAACACTTTAGCTAACTAACTATTCCAAATCCATGTGCTGATAACGCGGACAACTATTCTCAAGGGCAAACAAAAACGAGCGTTTGGTTCAGACTTCAGACAGAATTTCTTAGTCAAAAAGGACGGTTTTATTTGCCTCAAACTATGGGAGGAGTTATGTAATGTGATAAAAGTATGTATTGGTTGAGGTTTCACGTCTACGTCACCATGGACCCATTTCGACCCCACCCTTTTTTTCAGCATACAGAAATAAAGAGAAATAGATAGACTGAAATTTAACAAAATTGCAATGGAATTTATTCCTCGCGCTTTATTGGTGCTCAATACATACCTTAACAGCCATAAAAAACATGGTTATAAGCATATTACGGATTTTCCTTGATTGTTACTAAGTTTCAATTAAATGTATGTGACCAGTTACGCTGAAGCCCCACAGAAAGCGATACAATTTCCTGGCATCGCCCTCGCCTCTCACAATTGGTCGCTTGTGGGCGTGTTCTAACACCGTGTATGTTAAATTATATCAATCGGATTCTATGGGAAATCCCCACACAGCAATACTTAATGATAATTCTCCATGACAGAACTAAGAGTGGGAAAATTTAATTTGAAAAAGGGAACGATTTATAAATCGGATCTTTAATTTAGCCCCAGGGCGCAATTACAGAGCTCATTCATGTGCATTCAATTTGAAGTTAATTTGATATTTATAGATGTAAGCAGGCTATGTACAACAGACGTATGCCATTTTAAACAGGCGCAGCCAATTTTATAAATAATGCTTACGTCCATTTATAGAAATGTGCTTACGTTCAAGTTAAGATGACGTTGAAATACTTTTTTATAAATGAGGCCCCAGAAATCATATCACTATTGATTGCATGTCAAGTATATTCAACTGCATATGTGCAATTAAATTAATAGAATTCTAACTGCCTGGTCAACCTTTGCTTGGCAAATCTTATGAGGTGAAAAAAAATACTGCCGATTTTTAAATCGTTTTATATGATATGTTGATCTTAGAGTATTATGTGCATACGGTTTAAATAAACACCTCTTAGCTTATTTAACAATAAATTACTTTGACAAGAGGTTTTATTTTGATTAAATATATCCCCAAATTATATTCATCGTACAATTTTTTCAGGATTACTTGACTTGTGGCCCTAGAAAAGAGGGCAAAAGGTGGTTCCTCAACAGAGACTGTAAAACTCACAAAATGAAAGGATTTCTGACCTGTTGGTTGTACTCTGCGGGAGCTCTGGGTCACACTCCACAGCTGGGCAAATCATCAGGAGTAGAGAACGCTGCACATTCCCCTCATTCAATCATGAACACTTTCACCTGCAGAACTCATGTTATATAATATGACATTGTCTCAAATAAAGAAAAAAAAATGTGTACGGATGGCCTGTTTCCATATGATAAATACAAATTTCTACCTTTAAAAGGTAGGCAATTAAGCCCGCGGATACCTGATACAGTGATACGCGGATTAACTCTCTGAACCGTGTTAGTCAAGGTTCAGAGGTCACTGTTAGTCTCTAGTTTCACTTTGTCACCATGAGTGAAAGCAGGAGACGGGTGACTTAAATGATTTTAAATAGTTTTTAAAGTTACAAGTGTTTTCCGACACTCTTCATGTTTCAATGAATGGTTTCTCATTTTTTGACATATTATTGATATGGTTATTGATTCTTTATTTTGATAACTCTCAGCTCTATCTCATATGCTCTAAATCAGGAGGTTTTGCTGTGAGGACCAATATACGAACTGACTGAGTTGGCACCAGAGAGCTTCTTATCCATTTCCCATACAGCTGACAGAGGCAACGAGTGTAAGATCTCTTGCGTCTCAACAGAAAAATCTAATAATTAGCTTTCCATCATCTTGAAGGAGATGTGAACTTTCCTTTCATTCTGTGTATTTTTAGAAAACTCTGACTTGGCTGGCTGCTTCGGATCCTTCAAACCAACCACTCCAAAGCAGAAACGCCACTTGGTTTGCAACCACAAATGTAAGGTGACCACAAGAAGCAAGGGCACTGGAATAAACTGATCCACTGTGCACTTAATCACTACAGATGACATCATGACTGTATCAGCACTATTTGAAGATTCAGGTCTGTGCTCAATTTAAACCATCACTGAAGCCAGGCAATTGAAGGGAAACTTTTTATACAACCCAAGAGGAGTTGGAAGGGAAGGCTGAATGAACCGGATCAAAGTTTCGCACCCAAGATGAAAGAAACAAAAGAGTTTATGATGAAACAGCTTGTTTGTTCTTTACTATGACCGCCCAAGGACTTGTAGTTTCATCACTGATTAGCAGGGACAATGGATCTCAGGGCTTAGACTCACAACCACTTGCATGCATCCAGCAGTTTGGGAAATGACAGATACATGACAAGAATAAAAACAGACTTGTGAGGCAAAGCCATGCTGTAAACTGGTTTTCGACTGAATGCATATTAATGTACAAAGGCTGCTGAGGGAAACTGCCACATAGAATTAAGGGAGAGGATGTTGTGAGTGGAAAAAAGAGGCATGAGAAATTTGGATGATTAAAATAAAAACTAATTCAATCTATTGAGGTTTTCATTGTTCATTTAAACAGAATATCTTCCCAAGGTTATAATTCTGTGATGTATGGAATACATAGAGTGGGTACTTTTAATATATAGGGTTTTTTCTGTGATTACATGTACAGTATGTCAGTCACAACAATGCGTGTAGGCTTAGCAGATCCATTATGAAGCTGTGTAGTGTACGGGACTGTGTGGAGCAGATAACAATGTGAAAGAAAATGTCCTCGGTATTAATTTGACCTTAATTCCATATCAGTCCTACATTATAATAGATAAGAACACAAGCTACTTAAGATATTAAAATATCATATTTTAAAATGGCTAATTAAGCAATAACATTCACATGTATTTTCAGTCCAAGTATGTGAGAATGAGTTAAACTGTTCACCATTTCTCAAATGGTGGTTATGAGCCTACAGAGGTGTGAGTATATTGTATAATAAAGACAATAAAAAGACCTTATTAATTCCCATGTATAAAAGAGGGTCAACCTCTTATGACGTTTTTACAGTTACATCACCAAGTGGATATTTTCTTAACGAGGCCGGCAGCTGACCGAGCTTCATACCTTTGGTACAATTCCCTGGTTTCAAAAACAGATCCATTCCTGTGCTTTGGCTGTCCCAAATGGGCTTTATTAAATATCAGTGTACACTGTAACTAATCCATACTCGTAAAATTATTTATCTTCCCCAGGTCTCCCATGAAAGGTAATAGCTCTAGGGACCTCTTTAAAAAAGTCTTGTGAGAATGATGGTCCACAGGTCAGTTACTCTCCCTCTTCTGAACTACTGTACTGCACTTTCAGGAGGCGTGATAGCTCCTAATTCAATATTCCCAGGGCCCACTATTCCTGTCTGTCTGACAGGAGGGATGGAAAGCACGTCTGTCAGGGGTACATCCGATTTCACGCCGCACTCAGAACAAACGGGCCGCGGAGCCAAAGGGTTCTGCTGGCCGCGTATCGGGTCGTGGGGAGCGTCTGGATCGAGCCATGCGTGGAGAATCCAATCTGGCTGTTGTCAGGAGAATGCTGAGGTGACCTTGCACATACCGCTGGCCCTCGAGCTCTTGCCAGTAAATCAGAGCGTGGAAAAACAACTCGTCAGGCCATGTAAATGCACTGAGGAAAGCAGAGGTGTAGTCACCATTTATCACTTCTGCTGCAGTTTGGTTATGGATATTAGATTCCCATTGAAAAAGGTCATATGCATTGCAATATGTAATCTGAAGGTATTCACCCATGAGACTGCAGCCCAATACTACTTTATGTTAACATTAGTACTATTTTATAACACAATACGAGGTTCATAAAACATTATTATTACTGCAGTGCAACCTATCGTCTTGAACCTACAACTCAGAATTGCTCATGCAATCTATTGATGCACATCTTGCATGTATCCTGGCTGCCCACAGCTGGACATTAACCCAAAAAATATGGCTGAATAGACCGTGGACAGATTGGCTGCCTTATCTTCATATGTCCAGATGCCTTTCTTCCCACTATGGTTTTGAGTTTGTTTTCTGTCAGGCTCAGATACACCATCAGCTGTTTACATGGTCTTACTGCCAGTATGACAGCATCCCTGTGATGACTCAGAGGAGACATGACACATCCATGCGACCACGCTTCTTCATGCACGGTGGGGGCCGTGACGACACGTGGTACAACACACACGGTCTGTTTCTGCTTTGCCACACTGCTATTAACACCAGGCCGGGCCCAGAGGCTGCTCAACCGTGCTCTTTACTTAAAGTCACCTCAAAGCTGGTGTGGCCATTGACACTTCCCATTCTTAACTCGCCTGTTAGTTTCACACGTTGAGTGATGGCCTGTTTAAACCCTCTAATGATTTGACACGTGCCCAAATTGCCACCAGGAACCACAATCCGACTGTGTTTCAGGACATTTCTGTCTGTATATCCTATAAATTCTCTGAATTGAGAATTTCTCGTTTTTATATGTTTGCCTATGAAGCGTGCCCTGGAATAAAGGCAGAGAGGCTGTATCTGACTGGGGGAATCTCTCCTGTAAAGCCTGCTTTTCAATCTGATACCAAAGGTAGAAGAAGACTGAATCTGGCACTGAGAGACGGGAGATTATATCTGAATGGGGAAATTGCCACAATCATTAGAAAGTGGAGTCCGTTTCTATTGACAAATACACCTCGCTAGAGTTTCAAAGTGATTCAAAGGCTGCTCAGTTGCTCCTCCGCACACTGGTGCGGGTTTTGTGTGCGTCTGCCTTTGTAATTCAACACAAGGTAGCTAGGGTTACGACCATGACTGGGCTCCAGCACAGTGGCTAAAGCCACTCTGTCACCTTGCCAAGCGCACAGGATCCTGGTCTCAGCCCCGTTTGCTGCAGCACACTAACCCCTCTCACGTCTATTTCTGACAAAGTCAATGCTCCATTAAAACTGACGCCAAAAAAATCTAAGATCCTGTAAGGATCTACATTAAACATAATTAGCGAGGCTACAAATAAAAGAAAACACGTATTAAGCAACCCTCCCTCTAAAACCCACATGGTCCGCAATTAGTGGTCCTGCTGTCCCGCAACGTTCACTTAAGCATGACCGCGAGTGAGACGACTTCATTAATCACTCCGACTCTTTGCCCGCCCAGAGGACAGTGAGAACCAACTGTACCAGAGCCTGGAATTCCTTCTCATTAGCCCTGATAATCTCACAATCCCAGCGTAAGACACTGTTCCAGCTCGCGGAGCGTTGAGAACCAGACCGCTAAACTGTTTACGTTAAGTGCTGAGCTTACTCTGCGCTACGTGCACTGAGAATCATGGCTCTTAAGGTGCAGTGAGAAGCTGGGTTCTCTCACAGTAGTATATATGCCCACACATACAGTTATCACCTCAGCTGTCTAGTTCCCAGCCTCTTTGTCTGTATTGCCGGTCAGAAGAATGCTTATCTGGTTCTTGAATAGATGCATCAGCAAATGTAAAAATAATATTTATTGCGCATGTGTCCCCATTAAGCCAATTATCTTCCCACCCCTTCTTTTCATTTCCAGTGTGCGTGCGTGTGTGCGTGCGTGCGTGCGTGTGTTTATATGTACGTGTGCATGTGAGAGAATTGAGCGAGGGAACGGATCTGAAACTGGAAGCAGGATGGGGGTGTGGAGGAATTCTCCTTGGCAGATGGCAAAGTGGAACCCTGGGGGCAGAGGCAATGCTACACCCTGGGACCTGGACACCTCACAATGCCCCGCACATCTCTCCACTTGCAGCTCCACAGCACACAATGTAATCTCATCTCTCTGGCCTATTGTGCTGCTCATTGGCAGTAATGATACTGTGTGGCTACACAGAGAGAGGCAGACATTCCCCCAGAGAGGGCCACAGACATTACTGTGGGAATATAACAAAAACTGGGCAGGATCTATAAATGGCAGGCATTCATTGCACAGTATCTACTAATATATAACATAGAAAATGGAAATGTCTGTGTGATTTGCTTACCACGGGATGAACAACACATCAAAATGGATGCTTTTCAAAGATTTTGGTTGCATTTGCAATGGTAGAGTAGAACTAATAAAATAAGCATTGACCCGGCACATGTGATTGAATTATCTAATGATACATCACCTGTTTTTGTTTGTTTATCAATGACAGTTTGCTGGCATGCGGTGGACAAGTCAGGAAGTTGGGACTTCCTCTCTTTTATATTCCCTTGATTGATGGTGTCACTTGTGAATAATCTGAAGGGCGGTGCCTCTGAGGCAACAGTATCAAACAAAGGCAAGAGGTTCTCTTTATAACAGCGGGACAATGAACAGTACATGACAGGACTATAGAGGGCGAGTGCATCAAAGACCCAAAGTAATCTTCTCTAAGTGAAAAAACCACGGCCACTTGCATCCTGGACATTTTAGAAACCAATTAAATTCTGTGAAAGAGTGATCATTTTCTACAGATATTACTCAACTACATACATTCCCCTGTTTTCAAAATGTACTTTTTAAATTTTTTAAATGTAGTTTAATTATTTATTTTCATTTGAACTTATTATACACATATTTACACAATCATTTTGTTCAATTTACTTTTCATTTGATGAAGTAATTTGCATCCTATCACTATGTGTATCATGTGACATAGCTTGAAAGCAACTCTATGTTGAATACCAAGTAGTTCTTGCCGATCCTGGTATTTAAACCGACAGGGTTTGGCAAAGGTATGCTGCCCCTGACTCTTATGACAAGGCCAGCACCTGCTGGTTGAGCACAGGTAATATTAAGTGGCCATTTACTGGCTGAGTGAAAAACCCCAAGTGCATTCTGTAAGTTTATCAGCCAAAAGTCACATACCATGTGACAACCACTCAAAAGTTCAGACTTCAACACTCACTCAATAAACTAGCATAGCTAACACAGCAGGGAACTAAACCAGCGACAATTCTGCAACAGTACACAGTACTATATTCCTGCTTTTCTAAAGGATGAGGACTGAATGAGTCTACAAGGCACAGCTGGTAAACTCAATCTATGACTTTTTTGACTGGCAAGAATGGTACATGGTCTACAGTGGTTCTTTGGATGGATGTAAAAAGCCTATATCAGTTACTTCATCATCGTAGGACACATGGAGCCAGACGATATTGGTCACGTTACAGAAGTTTCGGACAACTTACATTCTAATGTATACAGTTATGACTTTAGAAAGCTCTTCTCCATTAAGGGAGAGTCATACATGAAACATGAAGCAGTTGTACAGATTAACAGATTTAGATTGTACAGATTTGGATAAATTATTACTAGCGGTTTCATTAAAAATGATGAAAGAACCACAAAAGCCGAAATCCAAGTTTGTATAAAACCGGTGATTGGTGATCTTACAATCTAAATAAAGCATAAAGTGCCCATTTTAGTGATGGATCAGCTCATTTTTTTTCCTGCAGCTGAAATCCAGCTCCGCATTTCCATTTGGGATCTTGTAAGCCATATCCAATTATATGGAGATTGTGCTGCAAGTTTCACATGCAGCTGACAACCGGATGAACCCTGCAAGCTTTATTTATTCCATACATTCTGAACCTCCCAATCCTCCAGGCTTTTTTTTGCTGTTGGTTGTTTGAGATCTCACTTCCCCATGGCTACAAGTGAAGAGCAACTGGAGTTCAATTTCAGAAGGAGGGTATTACCAGTCTTATGGAAAATAGCCAATTATAGAACATGGGGAGAGTTACAGAAGAGTAGCATACATTTTATTGGTTTGATAAAGCCTTTTATTGTCTATCAATTTAGATTGGAAATTGTATTTGGTATGTTTACTTAATGCAACATAATGCTTATCACAAGTTCCCTATTTTTGACCAGTTCCTGAGCAGGACACACACACAAATCACTGGTCACACACTTCACCAAATCCCAGTCCCACCAATCTTGGTATCAAAGGAGCTTCACAAATCCAGAACACATCTACAAACTTTGCTACCATGTGGGTAATTTGTAAAAAAAGGAATGCCTTGTTTCTCCTGCAGTTTATAAAGGGGGGTTGCAGAGGGATGGATGGGTGGGGGGTGGTGTTTGGGGACACCCTAGTTCTCTTTGGGAACTCTCAAAATGAAACCCTATCCCCACAACAAAGGACTCGTGAAGCCGATATCGCGGAAAGGGGTCCTTTTTTTAACCTCGTCAGTCTCCAGAGCCCTGAAACACAATCTATTTTCAAACTGGGCTCACAGAGAATGCAAGCGGAGCTCCAACCGCGGGGGCGGACCCTGCCCTGTCCTACAGGTCAGCACAGAAGACACACAGAGCTGGACCAGTCCACTGTGGTAACATATCCCATGGATCACACCTTCCCAACAAAACCCACAGAATGACCCCTCTGCCCCCACCCTGCTGCTGGTGTTGGGCTCCATAGTTCTATGGGAAACAGAAAGTAGGAGAAAGATACAGTTACTTTTGGGATTACTTTAGGCCCTTGTGTTGCTCTAATGCCCCTTAAAGTTCCATTGGCAGTCAAGATGAATAATTATAAGCATGCTGGTAGTGGTCTGTCTTAACCTATGCATTAATTCAGCACCTTCAACAGTTGTGAGAACACATCTTGCTGCAATGAAACAGAGTGAAAGGTTCTATCAATGATCAGATCTTCTTTCCCTCCGCGTAAGAGCTGTTGCAACAGGATATAGTTTTACAAACCCATGACAGGATGTTATTTTGTTGCATTTGCATAAAATCTTCTGTACTGCTGGTGGTTAACGCAGAGTTTTAGTGACAAGTCAATCTATGTAAAATATTTAAATGGGAGAAACATATTCAACCTGCACCAATTAGACACTGTTATATAAAAGTCCTGCCCAGGATACACAGTAATCTGCAATTGAATATGTACAGTATGAGAACATTTTTGTGTAATATTATCAAACATTTTTTGTTTACTGAAAAGTCTGCTATAATAAGAAACCACTTTATTTTTAAAGATATTCAGATAAAGGGCAATATGAATCAGCACACTACAGATAACAAACTACATAAGAAAATGCAAGGTACTACACTCTCTAAAGGAAAGTGCATGAGATGTAAATCGGATACACTCTTGTTGCAAAATCTATAAAAGCAGTGTGCTCAGCATCCTGGAGTGATGCTGTAAAATAACCCCTGGGCATAGTGACTAGACAGGCTTACTGTGGATCTATCATAAAGTCTGGAGAGCTGGACGTCATTTAGGGCTTGGAGTTAGTCACAGGAAACCACATGCGGTGTGCAGGTCCATATCTCCATTTTGTCTCCACTCGTATTGTTTCACTTTTGCATTCCTGGCTATGGTCATCGTCCATCTACAGAGAAACGTATGGTCAGCGATTGAGATGAAGTGTTCTCTTACAGTCCTGTAAGCGATGCACTAAACGTACAATGTGCAACATGTGCTTGGGGTAGAGTAGGCCTACAAAGCTGATTGTTTTTTTACTTTTATGACTGATTAACCGCTTTTGAAAGAGCATAAATTTAAATGAGTCTTTGTGGAGTGGTCTGGATACCACTGCCATTAAAATGGCCCATCTGCAGTATGCTAGCTGCAGCAAATGCTATAATCTTTTCTGCCAGTGCAAATGTGCACTATTCAGTTGAGGGTGCTTTGATTGGCCAGGAGCTTCTGACAAGACTTCAGCTTTAAAGAAGGTACCAAAAAATTAAATGATGATTTCTCATTAAAACCATTCTTATAATCAAATATTCATATATTCACTGCTTATACTGGAACTTGTGACCCGAGTGATTATGACTTATTGTAAAGTGATTGGGCCTCATGTATGATTCAGGCGTATGTTCAAATCTGATCGTAAAGTGAGCGTACGGCCATTTTTAGGAAAATTTACGGATTTATCAAAATGAACGTGTGTGTACGGTACGATGAAATCTCACGACAGCTCTTGCATACGCTTTGCCCAGTGGCGAGGCAGTGACATTGCATGCAATGAATAGCGAGGGAATAGTGAAAACAAATAACTTTTGTTCAGAGCACTGCGGAGTCAAGGTGATAAACAAAAAGGTGCTCTTTGAAAAACATAGGTTATGTGAGCTTTAAAATCTGAGTTTGTCTTAAATGAGTATAGCTGATCATAAAAATGGCACGTCCAAGTCATTCCATTTATATATTATGACAAGCAGTTCATGCATCTGGGTAATATTTTTTAAATGCACTTGACCTATCCGTTGTGGCCATACGTTGTGTAACCTACTTGGCAAAAATAGTATCTGAATAAGTCGAGTTTTAATCATTTTTAATCACTATTAATTTAATCGCTATTAGTTTCTCATCATGTGCAGCCTAAATGGAATGAAGCAGAAGCCGGTTAATATTATCAGGAAATAGCCTCTGAATAAGGATTTATTGGAGACAGCCATATGAAAATAATTACACATCACCAGTCATGTTGTATTCAAACTGCAAAACTGTTTTCATATTTTTTCTATAAATCCGATCTAGTTTTAGCCAAGAAGTCCTAGCAAATGTTGCAATCTCCGTGAGAGAATATTTAAATCTTGACGAATCAAGTCGCAGTCGCGTTTTCTATCAACCCCCGGCCACTTTCCAAATTATATCTCCACGACCCCACCCTCTCCTGCAGACGAGAGGTCCAAGATGCCATAGAGTACTCAAGTGAGTACGTCAGTCATGGGCGGAGTCTGGTTTCGGAAGTAAATTCCCTATGGAAGATAAAATGGGCTTCGGAGACTATCGACTATTTCTTGAAATCTGATTTAAAGAATGAGCCGAATTGAATTAGCCTGTGTGGTACAAGGATATAGACCATATATTGCATGTTCCAATTTTTGTTTTTTAAGTAATGCATTAATGATTGTAGTTCAACTTGTAGTCCACTTTAACGGATTACATATCCAGTACTGCAACGCAAGGGTGGTTCTCGATCAGTAAGATATCATCATCTCATCTGTCTGCTCTGTGGCAGATGGGAGTAGGCTATATGATGACCTATATTTAAACATGATTTGCTGTCGCTGAGCTGTGTATTGGACATACGTAAAGTAACCCTGTCTTTTTAAATTTTGCACTTGGCACTTTGGCACCTCCCTCACCCAGGTGGGGAGGATTGGTTGCACATGTATATATACCCTGGCTCTGCATATTGCACTTTATGCTCTGATGAACGCTTTATAGCTGAAACGTGTCAGCCCAGCCACACAAATAAATGGTGAAATATGAGGTGATGTCTTTTTGAAATTTTATTCAAGTCTGGAGTGCTGTCATTGCCATTTTTTTGGTTCTTTTGAAATATTTTCCTTGACAGAGCACCCAGCTAAATTTTAGAGGAAGCGCACCTGCTATCAATTGTCAAGCCTACAGCTTTGTATTGAATGATACCGGCCTGTTTGTCTGTTGGCTTACTTTAATTTAATCTAAGCATATTATCCTAGCAAACCAAAAAACAAACTCAAACATATGTGCCATTCCATCTTTACCCTCATTCAACTTGCTATCTTTATTTGAATCGATTTTGTGTTTTGCAGAATGTTGGCTAAAATGTACTGTAGTTGGATAACAAGAAAGCATTCAAAATATATCCAGGCAGGTACATTGACACAGAGTTAAAATCTATGTGTTTTTAAGAAAAGCACAGACTTTGCTCATAAAAAAACTGAACTGATACAAATCCATGTTTAAATTTTGTAGAACCCATATCAATGTCTTAGCCTAACATTATTCTAACAAATAATTGAATTTGTTCCATTTAGTTTATCTTGTGGGGCCAGTCTTTTTAACCCAGCATATTTCAGACATATTCAACCTTTTGTTTTGAGTACTTTACCAATGTATAGATTAACCTGCCCCATGGAAACTAGCAAAGGACAGAAGACACTCTGGCACATTAAAAACCTTCAGCAAGTTTGATAAATATGCAGCCATAAAACTGTATCTCTCTGAAAACATAGGGAATACAGTGGTTTTCTAATGTCAAAACTCTTGATAGAACCAGACCTGGGAAAGGAGAACTAAGACTACATTATTCCCATTTACTCTGTTTAAACAACAGGGGTCCACATTAATGATAAAGTTTTCATTTTAGCAAAGTGATCCTCGTCATAACAAAGGACTATACTGTTCACACATGGAACAATATTAAAATGTCTGGAGCCAGACTGTGTTATTCAAACACATATCAGTTTCACTTTTTTAATTCAGCTGTGTTTCATGAATGGGCTCGCAAGTAATATTTTGTCTTCTTGGATATCAATTTTATGTGTTTTTTCAACTAATCAATGAAAAAAAACCACACACTCAACCCTTATCCAAATGAAATTAAATTCTAAATCTGATTCTTCCCCTGAAATTGGCACAAAATGAAGTATATGGAAAGTTACAGTTATACACTCTCTACTCTCTTATAATGATTTATAATTGGTTTCACTGCATATTGGCCATTATGCTTTGATACAGAGCACAGCAAACATAAGCATCTGGACGATGCCTCTCCTGCTCTACCAGGGCTAAATAGAAGGGCTTCCACATTCCCAGGGACAGTGAGGAAGATTCATATCTGAGAGGCCCAGTCCAGCGGCCTCCTCCTATTGTCTTTCATCTCTATGGCACCCAGCCTACCCCTCTTTCCTCCCCGGGGATCAGCACCACCTCCCGGTCTTGCATCCAAAGATTATACATCAAAGCCCGCCGCCACCACAGGGCTCCAGGTCCACAGAAAAACGAGCATCATCCGTCAGCACTTTCCCGTCAAATGGCTGGTCTATTTTTGCATTTTTGAGGGTTTCGTGTGTTCTGCCTGGATGTGCTTTGATGTTAGCATATGTGCGGCAAAACTGGCAGGTTACCGCTGGTATGTGTTCACTCTCGGCGTCATCCTGGCGGTCAGGCGGTTTCGGCACAGCCTGTGGGGCAGGGATGTAAAGATCCGAACGGGAAGCACATGTGCCAACATCACGACTCTAAACCTAAAATTACATCTGTTTAAGGGACACCACTGTACATAATCTCCATCACATGAAGTCATGGTTAATTATCAATGTTGTGTATGTGCCTTTGTTCCTGTGTGTCTATCTGGGCCACAATCTGGCTTTCATTAGCCCTTTACCCACTAAATTGACAGGATAAGAGCTCTTTGCTCACTGGGATGGAAAATATAAATAGTTCAGAGGCTGAGCATGGAATATTATCTTATCAAAGGCCAGTTAAACCACACTGTGGCTCCTTCCACTGGCTTCTTAACGAAATAGAATAATTACCTTTGACATGACACAGACTTTCTCTGGAGTTGGGTTGTCTCTTTGCACAGGGAAGTGCATTAGAGCAGAGTCACAGAGTATTTCTCTCTCAACAAACTTTTTTACTTTCTTAAAGAATGTGTGCTTTTAAAAGAGTGTGCTGCCTAATCTTTCACACCTTTTTCACCAAACGGTGAAAAACACTTCTGCTCTATATGGATCCATCTTGTTGCGACCATCCATTTTTAGGTTGGGCACTGCGCCTCCTCTTGGTCACACAGCAAACATAAACACAACTTGCGAAGTATATTTTCTCAGCTGTAAAATTATACTTTGCATGGAAGTGTATAAGTTACTGCGGTGGAAAGATATATGTTGGTGGTGATTTTCCTGTATTTATATTTTCGGTACATGGTCAAGTGTTTAAATATGTTCCCTTGTGCACTGTGAAACTGAACTGAGCCATGCTGGAGGACTGTTGATGAGCTGTTGGAAATGGAGTGTCAGTGCTGCTGGTTGGGGTCAGTCTTGGTTCGACCACAGTTAGGGTTTTGACCCACAGCTTTCAGTCTACTCTGGCCTCTACAGAATAATTCTGCCACTAATGACATGGCGAGCTTACAAACACCCTCAAGAAGCAAAGGCCCAGGCCTATCCTTAAATTATGTGGTAGGGCCAACATTAACACTTTTTGCCCAAAGCACCACATTATAGATTACAAAGTTGTTTCACATGTAATGCACCATTTACCACTCTGTTTCATTGATACTATGTGTATGCATTCTGGGGGCCAGTGCTTATGTAGAGTGTTTGTAACACTGAAATAAATAACTGAAATAGTTTTACAGGTACATGCTCTGCAGTGATTACCTGGCTGATATTTTGCTGGATAGAACTTTTCCTGCCATACCTCATATGACTCATGCAGGAGGCATTTGCTGTTCAGATGGGCACTGTTTTCTGGCTGCCATGGCGACAGTCCATTGAGGTGTCAGAGTTAGCGGTGGACCGTTAGCTTCCTCTCTTCACCTCACTCTCGTTAGTGCTGACGGATGGGCTGCCTCCCACGTGTGTGTGCCAAGCTCTTGGTCGTGACGCCCTCCCGGCACGGAAGAGAGCGCCCGGGAACGCGACATGCTCAAGAGGGAAGCGTGTTTTCAAGCGCGCACAATGGTGGCTCTTAAAATGGAATTTACGCTCCGCTTCATCTGTCTTTCCAGAGAGCCCTGGGGGAGGGAAGGAGGGAGTTTCCTTGTGCTTTTGTGTAATGTCTTTTGTGTCAGCAAGACCTTTCTTCTTCCTCCAGAGACACACGGGCCGAAAGGAAGCAAATTAGTACCTTTTGCATACGAGACGTGCATTGAAAACCAAGCCAAACGTGACTTTCTCACCAATAGAATAAATGCCTAGAGGCACTTGCGTTATTGTAATTATAAAAGACAATATAAGCAGTCACAGTTATAAAGTATCAGAAATTCAAAGGAGGTTCTTTTGATATTTGACCTTAATGTTAGCAAAGTTAGCTGAGTACTGAAAATTCAGCCCTTGTTCTTTTCTGATCCTGAACATTTACTGTATGCTCACTCCCAGTGGTTTTGTAGAAAAATACCAATTAGAGCAGATTACACTGGTTTCCTCATTAAAAGGCAAACTTGTAACTGCACATGCTGTACGTTTTGTCCACCAAGTCCAAGGGAAAAAGAGCCCCACAGGTCTATAGCATATCTAAACAAAGTAATGAACCCAAATCTTATGTATATAGGGTATCCAAAATCAGTAACACAGGAAGACTTGTGAGTGTTTGGACAATGATAATTGGAAAGCAGATCACACGGCACTCTTGACTATAGGTGTGGGTGGGTCTGTGGGCAGAAAAGTCTGTTGTTGTTATTATACTTTTGAAAGTTAACAGCCCTTCTCAAATGCCTTGTGGCTGATTTTGGCCCTTGATTTACTAAGACTTTTAGCATGTGCAAAACCTTTTAGCACATGCAAAATCAATAACATGACCAATGATTGGTTATGGTATTTGTTTTGCACCAATCTTTGGTTATATTATTAGTTTTGCGTGTCTTATAATGTCTTATAAGTCTCTGATATATATTCTCGGATGTTACCAATTTTGTGTTGTAGGGAACATACTGTAGGTTTTTCTTCACAAGGTAAAATGAAAATGGTCACAAGAAAATCTGGCTAATTTTGATAACACAATTAATGAATGCCTGGGTGAAATTTTACAAATATGTCAATATCTTTATGTTATTGTACAGATATGAAGAGAAGGTACCACTGACACAGACTCATTGTATAGTGTTATGTGGAGCAGGACATATCTATAAAAACACATCAGAAATCATTGTAGTATGGTACTAAATGACTCAGTGGTGCTGAATACAGTTTTAGATTAACATGAGAAAGAGGTTGCTGGGCTGTTGTCCAGGGCCTCTGCTTTGAGATGAGAAATTCATACTGTCAGGCCTTTCATCTTTCACAGCATTGGCCCAAAACCGATCCATTGTAGCACCATTTACAGTGTTCCCATCACCATTCAACACAGCTCACACTGGCACTTTTGACACATGAAAAGATGGGGTCTTTCCGAGAGAGGAAAGGGCCCGAACAACAGAAGGAATCACAGCTCAGTCATTCTCCCAAACCCCTCAATCACTCATTCCCCTTTGCGCTTTTCCCGCGGATCTCACTTGAGTCTGCCGAGAATACCGGCGCTCCGAATACACGTTCTGGTCCCTTTCCAAGTCAGTTACATGATAATACGCACAAGTGGTTTGGGAAAATTGTGATTGATGATCGGGTTTAAGATGTGTTTGGGAAATGATAGCCGGGTCACAGCAGAAAAGTGTTGGATTGTGCATAGTCAGTCATCTCGCCGTTGCAGGAGCTACGGAATAAGAGTCGTGGGAGATCGGAAGATGATACTCCAGCACAGATTCCCTACTGCTCTGCCATGAAGCGCATCACATCAAAGCTGCGGTGACCCTGTCCTCTCATTTCACGGCCAAGTTCCAGCTCTGTTTCAAGACCTTCAGAGTCAGTTTCTCCAATATGAATCCGCAGCATCTGCAGCAGTGCCTCTCCATTACAAACCGAGACTATTCACACAGTGTAAAATGCCAGACCCTGGCTGCCGCACACACCCGCACACACCCGGGGTCACAAAAGGGTGTGTGAGAGTAAGGAGAGCAGAGAAAGCACAGCGTGCCAGTAAACCAGCCATTTTTTACACTCCGTTCCACAGAGCTCCCCTGGGCACAAAAAAGTCATTGCAGTGGGCAACACATCGAAAACGGTTTCCTTCAATTATTTCTTTACTTAGTTTTAAAATGTATTTCAGGCATATAAATAACCTATTTATAAGAATATGACACAAATATAGAGTGCACTCTAACAAGAAAGATCTGGATAACATGCGATACATAAAAAGCATGTCTTTCTACACCATGGGCCTGATTTACTATGACCTTTAGCATGTGCAAAGCATTTTAGCACACACAAAACCAATAACAGACCAATGATTGGTCATGGTATTGGTTTTCCACCAATAATTGGTTGTGTTATTAGTTTTGTGGGTGCTAAAAGGTTTTGCACATGCTAAAGGTCTTAGTAAATCAGGCCCTACAAGTGAATAGTTTGTTAAATGTGTAAATGTTATATATCTGATTGCTGTTTCAGAGAGGGAAGAAGGCCCTGCTTTATTGTACAGTGTGAACCTCCAGTGAGAATGTTTATTGTCAGTGAAAGCCAGGCCTTTTGGAGGGATTGAAGGGCTCCCTAAAAGCTCAGATCTCCTGCTGGTGCCCCCGGGCCCTGCCACAGCCCAGAGGGACTCTCCTGCACTTCACCACATTCACACCGGTCCTCTCACAGGACTGGAATCTAAATATTTACACAGCCGATACACTCCAAAGACACGGACCATTTGGTTCTGCTGAGATAAAAATGCTGATTTATTATTTCAGACAGCGCCGCGCAGCTCACATGTGACGCTCCACTGGAAATCTCCACCGTCTCTCTTGAGGATTCCTCTACTGTCACAGGCTTTTTGGAAAATGAAAAGCATGGAGTTGTTTGTTATTGTTTTTTCTTATGGGGGTGGTTGGGGGTGGGGTGTCTTTGCTGACCCGACTTCAGTTGCGATGGGATTGGAGGGTCTGTCCTGCCACCATAGGGGTGGAAATGTGCAGCCCACACTGTAAATATGCACTGACAAGGGGATTGCCATTCCCCGAGTGTTTGTCCCCGCTGCGTGCTGCATATCCACTGTGCGAAATAACAAACATTCCTCTTTACTGGAATCCATTTTTAAATTATTCATTTTACCTTTTATGGGTTTTGTATCCATGCTCACCCCGAGGAAAGAAGTTCGCCGGATACAAACAAGAGCGGCACTTTAAATGGAGAATCTGTGGAGCTGGAGGAATGCTTTTTTTTCCTTAAAGAATCCAAACAACACACCAACAATTGTGAATGATCCATTTTCACCTCTAGCCTGGTGTCAATGAGATACAAAAGAAATGCAGCAGCATAATCTAGAAATGGGAGCCAAAGTGCACTTTCAAATAAGACTGTTTGTTACTGCAGATTGCTTTTTACTTCAAGATTTATTTGTTGTTTGGTACAGAGTAGCTGTCTAAAAGAGTCTTGCGAGCAAAAATGCTTTAAATGAAAATGTAGTCAAACAAGGCATTACATTATTTATTTTTAAATGACTATATCAATAGCAACCAACCAACTATTTTATATAGAAGTAGAAAAGGACAGTTGTAATCTGTCGAATCTGGTAACTGAATCTTGAGGAGCAACGATGAGCCACAATGTGCTGTACTGACAGCAGATGAATACTGGAGCCTTGCATCTGCTGTCAGTGCATCTGGATGCCCTTACAGCTAATGACCAAAAACAGGCTCACATACCACAACCAATAAAAGAGCACTTAGCGTTTTTAGTGTCTCCTTTAATGACATTGAGCACCAATGGCAAGCTATCTAATAAAAGTTTTTTTATGCACTTTTATTAGTTAGCTTGAAGTCACTTGCACTAAAATGCAGGATGAATATTTAATTTTTTTTAAGAAAATCAGTTTGTCTGCAACATCGTGTTGGAGGCAAACCAAACTAAGTAACGCAAAGCCGGTGCTTCCTGGGTAGAAAACATGTGCCCTATTTTTCTACCCAAATATTTTACACATCAATTTATCAACCGTTTTCAGAAACCCTTTTAACATATATTACTTCAAACAATACATTCTGAACGCTTTAAAAAAAATGTTCCCGAAACGGTTGTTGAAAATGTCACTGGAGAGAAAGTAATAAAAGCAATGGGTTTGTATTTTAGGGCCGGTTGAGCAGGAAGCTCCTCAGTGAAACAATGCCTCTCTCCAGTTATCAGTAGTTATACAGGAGGATACAGTCTGGCGCCTGGCGTATCCTAAATAGGGGGCATGTCCAGAAAGGTCGTACACCTTCCATATGACAGGCACGCTTCCCTCTGCTCGTGGATCCTGCTGTACCGCCCATAAAATAACAAACACCCGGGAGGGGAAACAGGAGCGCCCTTTATTTATTGATATAAGAATTTGTTCCTTTTGCCAGGACAGCGCTCGTAGGATAAATCTCTTTCTTCTGCAACACTTGTCTCTGCTCCAAACTTTATAAAAAAAAGAAAACAATGGACATGAACCATTGCGGAGGACACGGGAGGCTATTGTGTTTTTATTATTGTTCCAAGATCTCCTCTTTTGTTTTCTTTCATTAAACATCCAGTTTCTCACTCGTGTCCTATTCCCATAAATCTTTTAACTGCGCAGCCATTGGCTCACCTGTGACAACATTCTGCCAAATGTTGTTGTCCCCTTTTTTAATTAATATCATTATCAGAAGTTTGAGATTGCCCCATAGTTGCACCAAATGCGACATTTGAAAATATTTAATGTATAAAATAAATATTGAATACACTTATATAATTGTACCAAAGATTAGTAAAGACACAATAAACATTCCATGGTCAGCCATGACATTCTGATGCTTATCACTAAAGATTCATGAACACCAGTATATGCATTAAAGTTATAGTTAGAAGTCTTTTAGTATTTACTAAATTAAATACTAAATGAAATGTGAAATATTTGGCTCAGATGTTAAAGCATGGCTCATCTCCAGTTGCTAAAATGAGGGTTTTGGACTGTAGTTGACCATTTGGACAGTTGCTCTGCCTTAGTCTGGGGATACATATCCCAAACGAGAACTCATTCTGTTATAACACTCTGACAGACTTGTGCAAATGATAATTTGAGAAAATAACTAAAATCATATTTTTCCTTTTCATTTCCACTATTAGTTACACTGATTAAATCTAAAAAGTGTTATTTTGTGAAACAGTATTTTGAAACATCAAAAAAAATTAAAAAAAATAATAATAATTGTCAAAATGATAAAAAGGGTCACTTGTGAAATTGTATGATGTACAAGAAAAAAACAGATCATACAGTATATAGGGAAAAACAGGGAAGGCCCAAAGCCTGTTTCTCTTTACGTTTAAGGATGGTTTGATTAAAATAAGGAGGATCATTTACTGGTTATTCCCATCAAAAAGCTTGGATGGTTCACAAAATCCACATCCTCTGCACAGCAGAAATCTCTTGGTGGCTGATTAAATCTGTTTGTTTTGTAGTTAGTGAGTGGGAAAAGTGACATGCTCAGTGAGATCCGGAGAGAAAGCCCCCTGACACTGGTCCCCCTTCCTTCTGCGGTGTCCCCCAAAGTAAGCACAGATCTCTCCAGCACCGGAGTGCAGACTTCCCACTCTTACGCAGATACCCTGAGCCTATCTTTCCAAGTTGACTCTTGGACTAAGACATTCTGTTTGAATATACAAATTGGAATAGCCATATCAATGCAATGGATTAATGGCCAAAAACTGGTGAAATTTGAAGAAGAGTCCCGAAGGAATATTTCCCAAAATCATCTGTTCATTTCACCATATTTGTGATCCATTAAACCACAGAACTAAACCCATGATAATAGTAGTGTTTTTTAATAGTATATCCATACTCTGAAACACCACTGTTCAAAATATTATATTCAATGAGGGACTTTGCAGGGTAAACACCACGTACATGGGGCCTTTACATACCCCATCTTCAGGATGAAAAAACATTGTGTTCCTATTTTTCGGTAAATGATCACATGTTGTTCATCTCTAGCCATCGGGACCACAGTCCCTGTGATCTCATCCCGATGATATGCGATTCATCCACATCTGAGATTCTGCGGTTCGCTCAGTGGTAACAACAATGCGTAGCACTCTCATGCGGAGAAAATGTGTGTTACAGCTCGCCATTATTTATGCGAGGGATGAAAGCTAGGCAGATGCACTTTTCAATTTCCTTGTAATTGCCAAAAGGGAAAGTCAGCAGCAATAATGGTGGGGGAATTCCCAGCTGAAGCCTGTTGGCCTATTCCCAGCCTCGTACAGAGGGATCAGCTGCCTGTCACATCTGACTATGTTCCACTCGCAAAATAAACACAGCAAGAACTGAGAGCTTGTCATGAAACTCCTCTCCAGGATGTGTCATCTTTGACTAAAAGATGTGTTAACATGCTCTGAATCACCAATCTTTCCTCAAGCAGCATCTTCTTAAAAAAGTGATTTTTCAACATCCTCAAATGACATACTTTGATGAATTTCTTTAAATATTTGAAAACACAGAGCTCAAAGCCTATAGGCTACTGCATTAGGTCACCCTATCCTAACACACAAACATCTCCAGCCTTAACTGCTTCCATCACAGTTTATGTGTGAGAGTCATGGGAAAAGACACAACCAAGTTTCTTTGTTATGCCAAAGATTTATTAACATTCTTAACTCGAAATTCATCCCCGCTTTTAATGTGTTTTAGTTAATTTTTTCATTTCCTGCCAAAGAAGGCAGATTAAATCTCTCTTGGCTGTGACCCAAGCCCAACAATCTTTGACAAATTTCTCTACTATTAATGCTCTCACACTACGCCTGGTAGGAGATGTTATCAGTCAGACCCAATTCCAGAGGAACACAAATTGGAGCTTTGTATTTGTTCGTATTGCTTGCATGATTGAAAAACGATCATTATGTTTTCGTGAGTTGATGACCGTATGTATTGGCCGCCTCAGGAATTATCCCACTCTGGGTGGCTGCAGAGGAATGCAGACAATAAGTGGTTCAGTTTTATCCTGCATAACCCTCTCCCACCCCCACTGTTTATCCTGCCTCTTACGCTGAAGTTACAGACCCTGTCCAGCAGAAACTTTGTCTTGTTCTTTTTGCGCTCTTTGAAAGTGTAATCATGGGGGGCACACAGGAAAGTGTAATAGCGTCCATGATCATGGGGGGCACACTGGAAAGTGTAATAGCGTCCATGATCACAGGGGGCACACAGGAAAGTGTAATAGCGTCCATGATCACGGGGGGCACACTGGAAAGTGTAATAGCGTCCATGATCACGGGGGGCACACTGGAACGGAAGTGGGTGTCCTGAAAATGACTACGTGGCAGAAGACACATAATGAGATGATTTCACATCTCTGAATGAAGAGCTGTTTATGCGCTGGGTATTTGACTGTATTGGTAACCCTTTTGCAATGAAAGTGAAAACATGGGTCACTGCAGCCATATGAGTTTGCGATTATACAGGAGATTCTGCTTAATAACCGCAAGCAAACATGGTGCAGCAACCAAAGACACCTTTTGTTTTGCAAAATTTGTTATCATAAAAAGTAATAACACAAGGAATGAATGTAGTCACAGTGCTTTAGTACAGTATGCTACACAGTCTACTTCAGTGATTACTTCCTTACGAGAAATCACCCAACCCAATTGGTGAGGAGTGTCCTACCAGCAAGACAATAAGATGTCATGCCCTGCCATGTCAGACTTTTTTTTGTTTTAACAGTCATCTGAATTGTTCGCCAGTAATATAGATAAGCCTAGGCATACCCAGGCCTACCCGTGTCTACGCCACTGCCCCCAATAGAAGCTCCACACACTCCTCTGGTCGCCCTGGCTCACGCCGCACCAACCCAATCAGCAGTTCGCCGCCGATACTCGATTCACTCAACCAGGAAGTAATGCCATCGTCTCCATTTGTCTCCCGCAGCAATCGCAGGCTCGCAGGCTCCGGACTACCGCAATCTATTCTCTGTGTGTGTCATCGCCGTCACACAAAACACAACACATTCGCATCCATACAAAAATAAAAAACAACCAAACATAACAGAAAATCACCACTTACCATAGCGCTGCGAGGACTAAACCTCTTCCACTAGTCTCCCGTACCCAGTCTGTTCTCCTTTACCCCAGGTGTGCCTGGATTATATCACCCCCTGTGACCAAGCCTCAATCTGTAATGGGTTTATTGATGGTTCGGAGATTCAAACGCAAAGATGGGGAGATCAGAACAAGTCAGCTCACAACCGTGAAGACCAATAATTAGGGGGAGAAAAATAATAAAAGGAAGAAAGAAGACAGGAAACTAATTCCTTAAGGCTAACAGTCAAAACGAAAATAAACCCACTAAAATGGGCGAACTACTAAAACGAGTAATACCAACTAAATCTCCCGAGCTCACGTAATGAGCTAAAAACGTAAAACTTAGTAAAGCAAAAAAACACTCTCGGCTGCCGTAGCTCAAAGTCGGTAGAGTGAAAAACCAAAACGAAAGTACAAAAAAAAAAAAACTGTCTCAGAGAACAGCAAAATACAAAAGAGATGGCATCAAACGCGACCAGGCGGACAACAATCCTATACCCGATTAAGTAGCTATAGCAAGTCCCCCCTGAACATAAAAAGAAATGGAACGTGAAAAAAAATCTGATTGATTAACAATCGTGAAGGCAGGACGAGAGCCGCAAAAGAAAAGCAAACAAACAGCCACAAACCACTACACAATCGCATTCCCCAGCTGCCGCGCATTAACTTCACAATCCCCAAATGAGTACCCAATCATCCTTCATCTTTTTTTTTAGATTTTTCATCAATATACTTTTTGTTGTTTCAAAAGTAAGTACACCCAAGATCACTTTTTTTTCCCCCACTGTAAATGTGTTTGTATGCCTACCCTATAATGAAACGTATTCATCCGTGCCGTAATTTCAACAATTCTGAAATAATATTTCATATCATAAGAAACTGGTAGAAAAAAAGTCTTTGTGCTGCCCTCTAACGGTTTAAATTCCCTTTCTGCTCACCACACTGCCCCCGCCCCAATCGTGATGTCAGAGTACCTCTTTGGAGGTACCTCTACGTCATATGAATAATTGTTGTCGCCCACAATGGAAACATCCGGCACCTGATTGGTTAGACCCACTACGTTCCTTTCGTTTCAGCTCCACGTTTTAAAACTGGAACAACGTGGCATCCTGTTCATATAGGCCAGGCAGTTGCTGAATCTTGATACACATTTAATCTGCAACGTCTAGTTTAACAGTTTGATTAGAGTTATACAAAATAATTTGTAGATTGTATGTTAATTTATGCAAATGACGATTGGACACAGCTCCTCCACCCCCATCCCTCTCCCTCGCTCACCCCACAAAGTATTTTTCAAAATTGTGTAGTAGGCGGAGACAGGCCGAGACAGTGGGTGTACTTACTCTAAGTTTCTAATTAAAGCCACATCGGACACACAGCCAGTGGCAATAAGGAGCAGACCAGCAGTTAACTCACAATAAGGGAAATTAGGACAGTTACACAGTCTACTGCACTTCAATATGCATTTAGTTACAATGAATGTCAGTGTTTCAGCATAAGTGGTGCCTTCATTAGAATGTAAAAGGCATGGGCAAAAATACACTTAAGAAATGCAAAATTACCTCCCAAATAAATTTACCCATAAACTACAGTCAGAATGGTGGCAGTATACATTACAGTTGCCACAAAGAAATAAACCATATAAAATAGTTGAACAACAAATAAATGCAATTGGAATTTGTTCACAGGTATACCGATTAATATTTAATGTTACAAATCTCTGTTAAGAAACATTTCAACATAGACGAGCGTCACTTTTTGAACGTGCTCATAGACAAATGTTGTGTTATGTATGTGTCACAGGTCAAAAATGGACAAATCCCGCTCCCGAACCCGGACCAGGTTCAGCAAGATTCACCTCTCTCCAAACAGTACACCAGACAGAAGTAAAAGGTAAAACGATTTTTTATTTAAGTCACAATTCATAAAAACACGTTGCTCACAACGAATGACAGAGCCTAGGCCCTTCTGTGGGTTCTCCTTTTGTGGGTTTTCCCTCCATCTCACAAGTCTTCCGGACGAAGCCAGACCCCACCCGCAGGTAAGCGTGCCTACCCCCCACACACCACACCGTACACGCTGTCACTCGCACCACTCATAAACACACTGTGCTCGATATATTTTAGGCTACAGGCAATGGGCACACACACACACTCGTGATCACACCCTCAACTCACAAGGCAAAAGCCCATACACAAACTGGCACGGTGGCATACACACGCATACAATAACCGAACTGACATCCCACACCACAGACAAACATTAAACACAAAGAAATCAAGAATCGTGGAGTCCTGCCCACACCACACTACTGAGAGGACTACCACAAATAATAAAATTAAAAAACACAAGCCGTCCGGCAAAAATTTACCACACACAATACACAGTGGGACAGCTTCGCCACCCCTTGGTGGTCGCCAATGAGAAAGCGGCCTGTCCACTACTCGGGCGAGCCTTGAATCACAGTCCTTCTGATGCTAGCCATCGCCCTCGTCACCCTTGCCGGCTTGGCTGCGGGACTCCGTCACCTGCTGCCGCTCAGTTCGCTGCTCATCCCGGTCTGGGACCCACACATGCTGTATTTCAAGTACGGCACAAACACATTTCTTATGGTCAGAGGGAACACCTCATCACAGTATCCCCGGTTCCACTGGCTCCATCGCACCGACCAGCTCTGCAGTCCGCCGCCGATGCTAGCCGTCAGTCCCGGGTGTAATGCCGTCCTTTGTTCTTGTTTCCACAGTCACCGGCCACTCCAGCTCCCTCCAAGCTGCTCTCCGCACTCAGGTAAGTTTTCGCCATACACACAACACAACACAACCCATTCGCACTCGTGCACGAAAAAAACTAACCAAACCAAACGAAAAGAAAAACACCGCCACACATGCAGGAGCTCAGAGGCAAACCACACTCTCTCGCTCGCCTTCCATCAATTCTCCCATTCTACCTCAGGTGCGCTCCATTTATTTCCCCAGGGAACCCAGCCCCTTGCGTTCCCACTTACATTAAGCAATTACCCCATGAGTACCAACCACTCACTCATTCAATCATTCAATTATTCAATCATTAGCTCTCGTTCCGCAATTATCCAATCTGCCACTGCAGGAACAGCCCTCATTCTATCCACACTGAGGGAGACCGCAAAACATGTTACATATGCTTTTACAGGAGAGTTATCATTTGGTGGCAAGATACTGTATTTTGCAGATTCTTTCAGGTCTCTTTACAAACAATAATCCGTATTTTTATGTGAAGGACCAGATGGTTAGGCAAGTGACCACCACAGATTGGGGAGTGTACTGTTGAGCAGAGCTTTTATGGTCATATCAAAAGGCTCAGTGCTCCAGGCACAAGGATTGATGTCATGAACAGTTATGTCAGTGAAAAATTAACAAAACCTGTGTAATTAGCAGAAGGTTTGTCACTAATCCGGAATTAAGAAAAGAGATAAAAGCAACCAGAGGTCCAAGTTTTAGTCGACATATCAAATTCTATATAGTTTTTTAAATCTGTAAGATTTTATCTCTTTCACAGTTGCATGTTATGAGTCTTGCGCAACAATTCTACAAAATCTTTAAAACGGATGCTGCATTATTTTGAAATAGAGCCATTTCCTACATGAAACAATATGAAGACTGTCTAATATTAAATTAAATAAGGGAGTCCTTTCCCTCTCCTGGATTCCGCAGAAGTGGTGTAGCATGTGAAACCCTCTGGCCTTTTTCTCAGAGTTCTTGTGTGTGAATCCAACCAAAAAAGCAGCAATCATCTCCCTTCAACAGCTGTAAAAGAAATCAGAAAAACAGAGAGGCTTTTGTCTTCCAAACAGATGATTTAGGAGCCAAGCTCTAAGTCAAACTCAAAGCTCAGACTATAGGGCATTCAAAATACCAAATAAAGCTTGTGATACATTCAAGAAGTTACACCTTTCACAACAGATAATGGTGGGAAAGTTTAATGAGACAACAGGGGTTCCCTATACTGCTTCTGTGCTCCAACGAAAATAACAGAACAATAGTTTAAGAGCTGATAGTAAGGATCATTCAAGCTTCAACCAGTACCATTTATTGCCATGTATAGAATGAGCATGGGGAATATAAAAGTGAGGAACGTTGTTTTGACCTTGGACACTCTTTCCCCGTGACGGAAATTTGTGAGGGGAAATGATAACCGGACTTGAGCGTACAGTGGAGCCCAATCTTGATTAGGAGTCTTCCTCCAGATGTCAGTGCATCCAGGCCTGAGGGGTCAGAATGGTGACACCCTGCTGGGCTGATATCAAACTGCCGTTGGCCCTGTGTCCTGCCCATACTTTCACCTGGAACCTTTGTGCACCGCGTCCCCCAGGAGGGAAGGGCGGATTTTCATCTTTCCCGTCAACCCTGACACTGTGGGATGTCAGAGCAGGATGGCGGGGACTGTTAATGAGAAAGACATCAGCAGAGAGGAAGGGGGTCCTCCCCAAACTGCAAAGCTTGAGCGGTGATGATATTTCCATGTTTACTTTGGCCCAGGATGAAAAACAAGTGGACAGGGATTGATTCGAAAGCATTCGTGGTGGAAAACATTAGTTCGTATGCTAACATCTTGAAAGACTTTTCTTTACATCCAGTTCAATTAGTTCAGAAACATTTATGAATGTCTAATTGAAAGTCAAGCCAGGCTTTCTGGCTAAGCCACATACAGTATGAGCTATGTAGCTACATTCTCAACATGACTTGCAGTGGCAGCTGGTAGCCAGTTTCACAGAGGAGGCAGGAATTTAGATGCGTACATTTATAAATCAACCACTTGCAAGCATATATCAAAGTTTAAATAGTCACAGCTACCATATGCGTGAGCATGCATACAAGCACACACACGCACACACACACACACAAGAGAGAGGGAGAGAGAGAGAGAGAGAATTGCAATCTACTAAGTACCTTGACTTAGAAATGTATTTTTACTGAAAAATAATGCAACCATCATAGTTACATTACACAGCTAGTGATGACCTAAACAAGTCCAGACACTGCTGTACCAATACAAGCAATCAGTCTGTAAACCTGTTTTCATGAAACACAAGCCTTTCTTACATCAACCCAAGGTCACACCTGCTTTTCAAAACTTTACTCACACAACACTTCAAAAAGAGAGTGTAAATGAATGGATGAGCAGGCCTAATCACTCTAATAGACATTAATAGACCTATGGGCTGCTAAATTACATTTATGAGGAGGCAAATCTTCAGTTTCCTCCTCTAACCAGCTGCCACTGACTTCTAAAAATTCTAAATTGTCATTCCTGAGAATTCTGCTGTTGGTTATGCTTTGAACATCAATACAATAACATAACATTCTCCATCTGCATTTACTCAGCTACGATATTTGTGACAAGATGTAAGATCTTTGCTTCTCCAGACATGTGGTGCAACAGTTTAATACAGCAGGAAACAGAAACCCAAGAAGACATTGGTGCTGTGATGAAGATGGCATGTGTGAACTGAGAGTCAGAAACCGCTAACATCTCAGTGGTTTCTGCAGGAAAACCCATCTCGTTGACTGTTAAGAGTGGCCGAGTTGACGACCGCCTTGCCCTTTATCGCTTGCCAACGGAATACATTCGAAAACAGACTTAAATCAGCAAGCCTCCCTGCGATTGGTTGAAGAGCTGGCCTCCAACAACATGTCAATGTTCAGAAACCACAGAAACATCTGCACACTCTCTGCTCATAGTTCCTTGAACAAGCACTCATTTGCAAAGAAAAAAGTAACACAAACTGGTTAGCAGGTTATTATTTTTTTAAATAGCCTTCTATGGCATGATACTTATATCTTGTCAGTCAACAGCCAAGATACCATTCAATTAAAAATAAAATCAATCGACGATTTCACAATATCAGAATGGCTGTTCTTCAATACGGCCAAAAAAAAATGCCAAAGAATATTATGTTATGTGTAATACTAAACACATAGATTAGGTATATATTCACAAAATGAAGGCTTACAAGCTTTACATACATATAAAGAGGGTTGCCTTATTTTCACAAGAACAAGCATGGCGCTTGTTCTAAAATCATACAAACTAGGCAGTTGATGAGATATGCAAACAGAATGCATGGCTCCAGGTATGCGCATGACAGATCATTAACCTGGGACAGAGGAGATACCAGTAACTGGGCCATTGATTTCTCAGCAGTAATCTGCCTGCTCTTGGTTTTCTAGCTGGGTGGTTTTGGAGCAAATAAGGGGACCGGAGCTGACCTGTAACAGAAGAATGCTAACCCAGTTTTAGAAATGGGAACCAGAACAAAGTCCCTGTGGTCCCTGGGTAGGGGAGTGAGGGTAGAAACAGACACAAGTGCAGCTGAGGAAGACTCACACAGAGCTCCTCTGTTGTTGAGTCTGCCGGGCAGAAACATGCCCAGATTTATATATAGCAATACAGATGCACTGGCTTCATCTGGACAATGACCTCAGATCATGTGAATGAATCCTGTCGATAAAGGAAAGCCTACTATGGCCCCTTTCCACCGGGTTGCAGGAACTAAAAAGAGGGTAGAGACTATCCACAACTGGGACTACTCAGTTCTTGCAGTGCATTCATGTTTGTTTTCTCACTGCACCTCGAGACTAGGCAAAGTAGGAGGAACTGATGGGAAAAAAGCAAGGGTTACGTTTAAGACGTATTGTGGTTTTTATTTTTTTTGCAATCCTGCTTCAGTTTGTCATTTTTTTTCCACATTGTTTAACTCAGTGGTCTATGCCCAGTTCAGTTAAATGCAATTTTTTGGTAGAATTTTTTGTTTAGGGTTGCCACTAGTTTTTTATCATACAAAATTGTCTCATTTTGAAGAATACAATGTGCTGTTCCTTATTGAATCAATACGGGGTGCAATTTGTTCTATATTTTCCAACGCAAGGTTTTTCACAATGGTGAGAATAACATAATTATGAATAAAATCAAACTAGTTTTCAGTGTTGGAGATTAGTTACTACATCTAGGTAACTAGTAGTTTAATTACATTTTGCAGCAGTTTGCTGGTTGTGTATACATTTCAATTTATGAAGCAGTTGTAGTAGTTCATTAGGTTTTTGTCATTTTGAGGTTTACTTAACTACAGGAACTACCAACTACTTTTGGTCCTAAAATATTTTTGACCAAATACCACCTCCTCTCTCTCTTTTGCCTCTAATCCTTATTGGTAAGAAACACCCCGCTCCACCAACTGTCAACTGCCTATCATCACACATTGCTGGTTCTCCCCACTGTGGTTATCCCCATGTGCAAAAAGAAGGCAATGCTCGCAAGTGCATCATGTCTGGGGAACATGATAATGATAATTCTAATTTTTTTGCAAAGTAGTTTGAACTACATTGTAGCTGCTGTTAAATATTTTTCTGGCTGCTGATAAATATTTTTCTGTTGGCAGTACCTAAAAATGGGGATTGGTCTGCTTGGGGATTCTCGCAAATGTTACGTTTGACCAATCAATGTTCAGTACTGCAAGCTCCACCCAAATAGAGCATCTCATTTTCACCCTAGACGAATTTGATTATTAGTCATAATGTATTACCCATAAAAGGTACACTTACGATCCCTTACAAAAATAAACTGTAAGGATCTGTGATCTGTCTGTTATGTATTTGTTATTTTCCAGCATCTTGTTTACTTTCCGGTTTTTTCTTAGTTGTCTTGTGTCTGCTTGTTTACATTCGATCTGTCACTCCCAGTTTACGTCTCTGTACTTTTCCGGTGTTTTCATTGGTGTTCGGTTTCCCTCTTGCTTCTTACCTATCTCTGAGCAATTAGATTTACTAATTACCACTAACAGACTAACGATAAGATTAGATCTACTAACTCCACTAACAGACTAATTTGTATATTCTTACTAATCATACTAACGGCAGGGGTGTGTGTATAGTTACTAAATCTCACTAACATATTAGAGCGCACATTTTTCACGCTGTTCTTTCTCTGCTAATCATTCGCAGCTGCACCTAATCTCCTCTTCCTGTTCTCTTAATCTTTGCACGATTTCCTGAAACTCCAGGTCATCTGTTATCGTGTATATGTTTGCAATCCAGTCCGCGTTTTCCCTAGTTGTCTACGTGATTGATTATCCGCCCAATGTATCCTCATTGTTTCTCGTTTGGAGTCCCTCCCTCTCACACACCTGATTCCTCTTGTGTCATTAGTTACCTGTGTATTTAATCCCTGTGTTCTCTTCAGTCCTTTGTCAGAACGTTGATCTACTCATCCTGTGTCTACGCCTTTTTCCTAGCCAGTGATTTGTTAGTTTTTCCTGAGACAACCTTGCATTCCGACCATTCTTTTGCCTTGCCCTTGCCTGCCTTGTTTTGATTGCCGTTTACGACCTAGCTTTTGTTTTTTACTATTCTCCTGCCTAGCCCTTTTGTACTTTAGCTTTTTGATTTTTTGGTTTACTGATTTTTGGATTGTCTCACTATTCTATTGCCTGTCGTTTTTGTACCTTGCTATCTCTGACTACCTGGCTTGATTTAAGGAACGGACAATAAACTACCCCTTTGGAATTATTCTGTGGTCTGCGTCTGGGTCTTCCTAGGGAACGTAACAGTACGTTCTGACCAGACATGGACCCAGCGGACCCAACCTATCTGCATGCCGCTCTCCAGCGGCAAGGAGTCATGATTGGTCAGCAACAGGCAGCCCTCGAGTCCGTGACCCAAGATCTCCGGTCCCTGATGAGCTACATGAAGGAGATGGCGCCCAACAGACACCCTTCTGCACCCACCAACGTACCCCAACCACCACCAGTGCAACCTCCTCTCACCGGGAGCCGCGCCTACCTCCACCGGAACGGTACGACGGGGAACCAGGGGAGTGCAGACCATTCTTGACACAATGCACGTTGGTGTTTCAGCTACAGCCTAACACCTTCCCCACTGAGCAAGCCCGTGTAGCGTACATCATCACTCAGCTTACCGGGCGTGCCAAGAAGTGGGGAACAGCCACCTGGGAAGCGGGTCTACCGTGCTGCAGTCGGGCAGAGGACTTCATGGAGGAGATGAAGAGAGTGTTTGACCGTTCTAAGTACGGTCATGAGGCAGCCCGAGAGATGCTTCGATTCCGCCAGGGGAGAAATTCAGCATCTGACTATGCCATCGAGTTCCAGACGCTAGCCACATCCAGCGGCTGGAACAAGAAGTCAATGTTTGATGTCTTCCTCAACGGACTTAATGAAGAAGTGGTGGATGAGATCGTGACCCGAGAACTCCCTTCCAGTCTGGAAGAACTCATCGCTTTGGCCATCAGGGTGGATACGCGCCTTCGAGACCGGCAACGGCCATTCCAGAGGAGGCATACTCCTCAGTTCAGCCAGCACGGCAGCAAGGTCGACTCAACTACATCCCTCTCCAGTAAACCTCCAAACCACCACTCACTTGAACAGGAGAACATGGAGATTAACCGCTCCAGGTTATCGGCGGCGGAGAGGGCCCGTCGCATCAAGGACCGGGCTTGCCTTTACTGTGGCAAGACTGGGCATTTTGTGGATAAATGTCCAGTAAAAGATCACGCTCACTAGTGGCCGGAGGAGCACTAGTGGGCGTCATTCCAGTCGACTCCTCCAACCGAAATCGCACGTGCGTTCCCATCACTCTTCAGTGGGACACCAGTTCCAAGAAGACCCTGGCCCTTATCGACTCCGGAGCTGAGGCCAATTTTCTGGACGTTGGGGCCGCGACCCGTTGGGGGGTTCCTGTTACACCACTGGAGCGCCCAGTAGTAGCTCACACCCTCAGTGGGAGTCAGATCGCGGAGATTACCCAGCAGAGCCTACCCGTCAACCTACTTGTCTCCGGAAACCATCAGGAGGAGCTTCAGCTCCACATCATCGATTCTCCACACTCACCGGTGATCCTTGGCCATCCCTGGCTAAACCGTCACTGTCCAGAGATCGATTGGCGGAAACATGAGATTGTGGGCTGGAGCCCCTCATGTGCGGTCAGCTGTCTCCAGAAGGCCCACTTACCTGTTCCTGTGCCTCCTGCAGAAGAAAGCCCGGATCTGAAGGGGGTTCCAGTCAAGTATCATGACCTCAAGGAGGTATTCTGTAAGGCGCGTGCTTCGTCATTGCCTCCTCATCGCCCTTATGACTGCGCCATAAACCTGAGGCCTGGCACTTCCCCGCCTAGAGGCCGTCTGTTTTCCCTGTCCCGACCCGAGACGGAGGCCATGGAGAAGTACCTGTCAGAGTCATTGGCAGCTGGCATCATCCGCCCTTCTTCCTCTCCGGCTGGAGCAGGATTCTTTTTTGTGGGGAAGAAGGACGGGTCTCTCCGTCCCTGCATCGACTACCGGGGCCTGAACGACATCACCGAGAAAAACCGTTACCCACTCCCGCTCATGTCCACTGCTTTCGAGCAGCTCCAGAAGGCCGTCGTCTTCACTAAGCTGGACCTCAGAAACGCCTACCATCTGGTCCGGATTCGTGAGGGCGACGAATGGAAGACAGCCTTCAATACACCCACTGGACACTGGGAGTACCTGGTGATGCCGTTCGGGCTCACTAATGCCCCCGCGGTCTTCCAGAACCTGGTCAACGATATTCTTGGTGACATGATCAACCTGTATGTTTACGTTTACCTGGACGATATTCTTATTTACTCTCAGAGCCTGGAGGAGCATGAGAAACACGTACACAAGGTACTGGGTCGCCTCCTTGAGAATCGTCTTTTTGTCAAGGCGGAGAAATGTGAGTTCTCCACGTCATCTACCACTTTCCTGGGATTTATCATTGAGGAAGGTCAAGTCAGGATGGATCCAGCTAAGACCAAGGCTGTGTTGGAGTGGCCACGCCCTGAAGACCGGAAGGGACTTCAAAGGTTCCTAGGGTTTGCCAATTTCTACCACCGATTCATTCGGAATTACAGCTCGGTAGCGGCTCCTCTCACAGCACTCACCTCAGTCAAACTGAAGTTTGCCTGGAACCCCAAGGCTGAGGAGGCCTTCTCTCTCCTTAAAGAACTGTTTACCACAGCCCCCATTCTACGCTACCCCGATCCGGCCGTACAGTTCATCGTAGAGGTGGATGCCTCCAACGTGGGGGTAGGGGCCATCCTATCTCAACGATCCTCGGAGGATCAGAAGGTACACCCTTGTGCCTTCTTTTCCCATCGTCTCACCCCAACGGAGGAGAATTACGACGTTGGAAATCGGGAGTTGCTGGCCATTAAAATGGCCTTAGAGGAGTGGCGCCACTGGCTGGAGGGAGCACAGATACCATTCTTGGTCTGGACGGACCATAAGAATCTAGAATATTTACAGTCCGCCAAGAGACTTAATTCCCGCCAGGCCAGATGGGCCCTCTTTTTCTCTCGCTTTGACTTTTGTCTGGCTTATCGGCCAGGGACTAAGAATACCAAGCCTGATGCCCTTTCCCGGCGTTTTGAATCCTCATCTAAGGACCCCTGTCCAGACACCATCCTGCCCCAGAGTGTTTTCATTAATGCTATCAGCCTCCCCATAGAAGGTATTGTTAGGAGTGCTCAGAATGGGGAGGCCACTCCCAGTCGCTGTCCTAACCATTGCATGTATGTTCCAGAAGCGGCTCGGTCCCAGGTGCTCCAGTGGGGACATTCGTCGCGACTCTCCGGCCACCCAGGTATCAATCGTACAATCACATTTGTTTTACGCAAGTTTTGGTGGCCGGAGGTCCGACAAGACGTCGCCTCATTTGTCTCCGCCTGCTCAGTCTGTGCACAGAACAAGACATCTCACCAACCTCCTCACGGTGAGCTTCAACCACTTCCCATTCCTCACCGTCCCTGGTCTCATATTGCACTCGATTTTGTCACAGGTTTACCTTCCTCCAATCACTACACCACTATCCTCACCATTGTAGACCGATTTTCTAAGGCTGTTCACTTCGTTCCCCTCACCAAACTCCCTTCCGCTAAGGAAACCTCTAATCTTCTCATACAACACGTGGTGAGATTGCACGGGATTCCCACCGACATTGTCTCCGATAGAGGGCCACAGTTTATAGCACGGTTTTGGAGAGCTTTCTGCAGGTTACTCGGCACTACCACCAGTCTCACATCCGGTTTCCACCCTCAATCTAACGGCCAGACTGAGCGAGCTAATCAGTGTCTTGAGACAGTGCTTAGATACCTGTGTTCTAGGAATCCCACCACCTGGAGTTCGCAGTTACCCTGGGCCGAGTACGCTATTAACTGTCACACTTCATCTGCCACCAAACTTTCTCCATTTGAATGTACCCTAGGTTACCAACCCCCTCTATTTCCTAGCCAGGAAGCGGAGGTGGGGGTTCCGTCCGCCGAGGCCTTCATCCGGCGCTGTGCCAGAACCTGGAGAACTACTCGCATTAACCTTACCAGAGCCAGTGCCCGGATGAAGGAGGCGGCGGACCGCCACCGAGCCAAGGCTCCCCAGTACCGGGTGGGTCAGAAGGTGTGGCTTTCTGCCAAGGACATTCCCCTCAGAGTTGCGTCACGTAAGCTAGCCCCCCGGTATTTGGGTCCCTTCCCAGTGCTAAGGGTCATCAGTCCCACGGCAGTTCGACTCAAACTCCCCGCTACTATGCGGAGAATACACCCCACGTTCCATGTATCAAGAATCAAACCTGTTGTAACCCACCCCCTTTGTCCCGAACCTGATCCCCCGCCACCCTCCCGAATCATCGACGGCGGAGAGACTTACACCGTTGCTGAGGTGTTGGACGTTCGTCGTCGGGGCCGTGGCCTTCAGTACCTGGTCGACTGGGAAGGTTACGGTCCCGAGGAAAGATCATGGATTCCTTCACGATTCGTTTTGGACAAGGACTTACTCAAGGACTTTCACAAGACTCATCCTGTACCACATGTTAAAACGCCAAGAGGCGCTTCTTAGGGGGGGGGGTACTGTAAGGATCTGTGATCTGTCTGTTATGTATTTGTTATTTTCCAGCATCTTGTTTACTTTCCGGTTTTTTCTTAGTTGTCTTGTGTCTGCTTGTTTACATTCGATCTGTCACTCCCAGTTTACGTCTCTGTACTTTTCCGGTGTTTTCATTGGTGTTCGATTTCCCTCTTGCTTCTTACCTATCTCTGAGCAATTAGATTTACTAATTACCACTAACAGACTAACGATAAGATTAGATCTACTAACTCCACTAACAGACTAATTTGTATATTCTTACTAATCATACTAACGGCAGGGGTGTGTGTATAGTTACTAAATCTCACTAACATATTAGAGCGCACATTTTTCACGCTGTTCTTTCTCTGCTAATCATTCGCAGCTGCACCTAATCTCCTCTTCCTGTTCTCTTAATCTTTGCACGATTTCCTGAAACTCCAGGTCATCTGTTATCGTGTATATGTTTGCAATCCAGTCCGCGTTTTCCCTAGTTGTCTACGTGATTGATTATCCGCCCAATGTATCCTCATTGTTTCTCGTTTGGAGTCCCTCCCTCTCACACACCTGATTCCTCTTGTGTCATTAGTTACCTGTGTATTTAATCCCTGTGTTCTCTTCAGTCCTTTGTCAGAACGTTGATCTACTCATCCTGTGTCTACGCCTTTTTCCTAGCCAGTGATTTGTTAGTTTTTCCTGAGACAACCTTGCATTCCGACCATTCTTTTGCCTTGCCCTTGCCTGCCTTGTTTTGATTGCCGTTTACGACCTAGCTTTTGTTTTTTACTATTCTCCTGCCTAGCCCTTTTGTACTTTAGCTTTTTGATTTTTTGGTTTACTGATTTTTGGATTGTCTCACTATTCTATTGCCTGTCGTTTTTGTACCTCGCTATCTCTGACTACCTGGCTTGATTTAAGGAACGGACAATAAACTACCCCTTTGGAATTATTCTGTGGTCTGGGTCTTCCTAGGGAACGTAACATAAACGTTAAATACTCAGTCTTGTACCTTTTTTTTTTCCGTTTTCCAAATATATTTTTAAATCTCAATCAAATTTTATAATGTCTTGATTCATCTCGTAGTTGGATTGCTTGGTTCAAGGCTTAAAACTCTGTAGCTAGGGACTTTCTGATATTTCCTCCAGTGGAAAAGGGGCCAAATGTCCCCAAGTTCTTCTGTAAGTGTCATGGTTCCTGGGTTTTTCTTTTCTTTTCCGTTACGGTTCTCGTCCTTATTTCCCGATTGAGAATCTATAAAATCTTTTTCACGTTCCGTTCCGGGGTTTGCTTTCCCTTATCATTGTTTTCACCTGTGCCTCTACCTGCGGGGTATTTAAGTTCCTCACTTCCGCTTCCCCGGTGCTTCTTTGTCATTCGACAATGCATTGAGCCAGGTATAGCCAGGTACTAGCGACCTTGTGATATTAAACGCTGTTTATGTTCATGGGGGACTTGCTATTAGCTTTTAGTTCAGGTATAGGTATTATTCCTCCTGTTAGCGTTCTGTGCTATTTATTTTATTCTTTGCTGTTCTCTCTGAGACAGTTTTCGTTGTTTGTTTCGTTTGTTTTAAGCTCTTACGGCCATCCGAACTTATGTGCCAAAGGTGTTCGTTTCCCGTTTTGGCTCCAGTATTGAGCCCGGGAGATTTAGTTTGTGTTTCACTCGTTATTAGAGTTCGCCCTATTTTAGTGGATTGATTTTCATTTGGCTGTTTAGCCACAAGGAACTAGTTTCCTGTTTTTTCTTTCTTTGCATTTATTTTGTTATTCCCTTTATTGGTTCTCACTGTGTGAGTGATTTGTTTCTGATCCCCCTACCTTCATGTTTGATTATCCACCACTAAAATCCATTACAGTAAGGGAAAAGTATGCTCAGGAATATAAGCCAGCCAGAGAACTTGAATGCTTAACAAAATTAAGGGATGTTGTTGTATTGCATCACCTTGAAAGTGTTTTCTTCTCCATGCCTCTCCTTGGAAAGTCTCTATATAAGATATTGGTCACTTGATAACAGCTCTTTGTGGACAGCCAAACAACAGGATAATGGATTGGTTTTTCTCGATTTGGAGTTCCCATTTGCACAGACCCACCCTGTGTCTCCAGCAGCTGCACTTGATTCACAGACGGGTAAGAGGACGGTCCTGACCTGAGCTCTGCACATCTGAAAAAATGCTGTTTTCTCCCCTCCTCCTGACACAATGCCACAGAAGAACACATTCCAGTTAGCAGGCTGTACCCACTCACAAGAGTTCTTTTGAAGTAGCATTCCTAAGTCAGTAATGCATTTATGCAGCCCTGCATATCATTCTCCCTGCTGCTTTGCACACAGAGCCACTGCTGCATTAAATTCAATTAGTGATGGGCATCTGTGGACACAAGAACAAAACCGATCCCTCAGTGTCTTTATGCAGTGGGGTTTTCCACTGGAAACCTGATCTGGGTGATGAAGCAGTACAGTTAAATGCGGCTGTCCCTTCAACATTTGTGTGAAGTGTCACTCCATTCTGCTTTCATTTCATCAACAGCACAACAGAAGGTAGAACACAGAAGTCTAAGAGCCTGATTTAATAAGTCAAAACCTTTTAGCACACGCAAAACTAATAAAACAACCAATGATTGGTGCAAAATAAATACTAGCATATGGTCATAGCAATCTTGTTCAGTTTAACATTAGATATACTGAATATAAAAAAGTACTGGTAAATCAGTACAGAATTTAAGTTCAAAAGTCAATTGCAATTAAAATAAATAAAACAGTGGCAAGACTTTAATATGTCCAGTTCCGTTTAACAGAATCTCATTATACTTGCTCTAAGTCTCACTCTGATAAATACCAGATTTTCAAACAAAACAGTCAAACCTGCTCCCCTTGAGCTTTTCAAAAACCGAATCTACCTACTGAAGGCAAACCATCTATCTGACTATGAGCAGGCTTTGGCCTTTTGGCTGAAGTTCAAGATTTGTACTTCTTGCCCCCTGTGCACCTTGACCTGAGGCACAGAGTCCAATAATATGAAATATAAACTCCATTCATCATGCTTTTGACAGACGTGATTCAGATGGCTAGCTTTGACCCCTGAAACAATGTCTCCAGGCTTTTTGGGGGCAGGAAGGAGACCCCTGGCCTGCCGCAGGAGGAGCAACAATACACCCACTCAGTTCCAGGGTCAAACAGAAAACGCCAGTCAAGTGGACCGATGCCATGTCCTTTTCAGTTTGCGATTTACTGCTTCCCTAACCTTCTTTGACTACCTCCGATCCCCCCACTCCCGCCACCATCTCTTTTTTATTGGCCCAAAAGCCTACCCCGATATTCCCTCTCAAAGAAGCCACTGTTCCACAGTTTGCACCTCCCATATTTTGCAGAGTAATTCTTCAGGCCGCTTTGTGACGGAGTTTAGAAAAAAAAGTTTAGTTCTCTGGAAAGGAAGTGCCACCTTTGGAGCTGCAAGCATGCTGTGGCTTACAACAACTGCATACAAACTGCAATTGTGCAGACCTATCTAACAACAAAATAATGACTCCTTTTCCCAGAGGCCAGTCTGTTGACCTCTGAGTTAGCCTTGGTTAACTGGAAACTTTAAAACAGTGCAGGCAATGAGACTTTCTGGTAAATTGCCACACGAGACCTGGCTCAGAGGGTTGGATGCTGAGAACAATGTGTGCCGGTGTATCAGGAATGTAGCAGAACATTTGAGATGTTCAAGCTTGCAGCCATGAGGCAGAACCTGAACCAGGGCCAAGAATCCCTCTTTTTACACAGTTTCCTGTGCAGTAATTACTCACCAGCATATTACACACCAGCAACATTTCTCATGAGTCTGCCCAGGTGTCCCCTGTAAGATTTTGATAATGGCCAGGCACATGTGACTCTGTTGCATGCCAAGAACAATCAGATTTATCCACAACACTTTAATTAGTTTGATTGGGTCCCAGGTGTAAATGAGCCATGAGATCATTTACAGTGATCGTCTTGAACATGTTCGTAATTTTAATTAATTTCAGTGTCTCTGTATGTTGTATGTGTTTATTAACTTCTGGTATTCAATTGGTTCTTAATTTTCAGCACCTTTACAGCCAACATAAACAAACTTGCTGAATATTCCCACTCATATTAATTAATTGTGTTTGACAATCATAGTCGAAAGGGAAAAAAATAAAATTGGAAAGTGACAGGATGTTGCATCAGTATACAGTAAGCATGTGTACTCCTTGACCGTACAGGAAAAAAGTATGTTAAGAAAAAATTTATTTCTACGCAAATCTATGCAAAAAGAAGTTGGAGGAAAAGAAAACATTCCCATTGTAAGTAACTATTAATAACATGCTTATTGACTGTCTGGTCAAGAGACAGCACAAATTATGCCATACAAGGCATGCTATAACATGATATGTATGATGTGCTGATGCAATATAGCCTGCTTAATGCCTTTCAGATTATACTGTCTAAATGCACAGTGAAGTGATGCTGAGCAGTATATATTTAGTGTTTTCAACTGTGGGGGAGAAACAGACATTTTCTGAATACCATTTTGTTGATGAAAAGCTTGTGAATTCAGGCTATGATAAACATCTCCCGATTTATGATGTGAACATTATGATCGTATCATATCAGCATCATGAGATGCCTTGAAAAAAGAAACATCACACTGCTTGTGGTGGCTGGAATTTGACTTTAAAATGCCTAAAGTCACCTTCAAGTGCTTTAAAGATGTGTAAGTGGGTTTCAGAGCAACACTGCACAGAACATAGGCAGTCTTAGTTTGGGAATAACCAGCGATTTATTAATACTAAGGCTTAAACTAAATTTATCCTGAAATTGTTATATTTAGTTACAGAAAAAAAATACAGATAGAAAGTTTGGCACAAAACATACCCTCCAGGAGTTTTCCATGGCTGAAAAGAGAGATAGAGAGATAGAGAATCAACACAGCCATGAGAAGGGCGAGAAGCTTATCCACCAGTCCAGAGCCTGGCAAAAATGGGGAAAAATATAAAATATATGTGCGAATATGGAATATACGTTGAAGTGCTACTTCAACTTTCTACCATAATAGTAATGCAATAAAAAAATAAAGGAATGAAAAAATGTAAAATGAATGAATGAAAGGATAATAAGACTCTGTTATCTTTGCTTACAATTGCTTGTAATTGCTTACAGCTTATTTCCACACATTAAGTTTAAAAACAAAACAAGCATAATGGTAATTTCATGTCCATTTAATGTCGATCTTTCTATCAGTTATCAAGGAAACTCCACCATGTTGCCGAATAATATTACCAAGAGACGGAATATACAGAGAGAAAATGAGTGCTCTTCGGACTGACCTGTGAGAAACACTAACTTTGAGAAATCTACATTTTTAAAATTAGTTAAACATGCTGTATCAGGAGAGTTCCTCTTCTCTCCATGAAGTCCAGTACAGTCTCGTACAGCCCAGTACAGTCCAGGGGTTTGTGCAATAAGATCTCTCTCATGATCAACAGTATCAAAACTCTCTCTCCCTCATTTTAGTGAAACACTTTGTTTCATGCATTTGAACCACATTTAAAAACACAACTACAGCATTTTTTTTGTATTGCTCTGCAGTTCTGGGTTTAATGTATTTTCAATATGTGTACTATTTTCATATCTACAGAGGGTTCCTGGCTAATGGAGCTAAAGCTGGCCAACCACTAGAGTTGACCCAATAAAAATAATTGCCTTCTGGACAAAGAAAAGAAAAAGAGATCAAAAAATAACTGAGAAGTACAAAACATTCTTTTAGAAAACACATTGAGCACTGGTTCAGAAGTTGGCTGATTCTGTTTTAACCACATCTAACCACATAATGTCTATCATGATTTCATAAAAAATAATTCAGAATTTTTGTTTCCTAAGGCACTATGGCTCCAGTGTTTCTGGTGTTTCAGCTAATTTTTTGTTATACATTTCAAAAAATTAATAAATAAATAAAATAAAACGAATAAATACATGAACAATACCAACTACAAAAAACATTGTGGGAACTATCAGTTGGAAGATGTGTTTTCAAACACTGTCAAATTAGGCTTAGTTTGTTGTTTTTATTTTCTTTGTCATTGTTCTTATTGTTATAGAATGGAAAAGAAAATGGCCAAGGTCGTAAACCGCTGGCGTTCTGATGACAAATCAGTCTGCCTGTTTGTACTTTCAAGCCAAGATCTTACCAGAGACCAAAGCAACAACTCAAATGCCCTTTCTGGAAGAAAATGGCTATAAACAGTTTTGGAGGCAAGCTATGCTTTCAAACTCAGTCTTGTGTCTGCTTCGATGAGGCCTTTGAAGTGTTGCATTCCCAGTGCAGTCTCTATGTCCAATTGGATCTATCCCTAAGCAGCACATTCCACTGCCCTTCCATTGGCTGGGGACAATAGAGAAGCAGAAAGTCCCGCACTGTCCCTGGCCCCTGCAGAGCCTTGTCTCTTCTCTACCCTGGGCTCGCTGTGACAACAGCAGCTCCTGGTCTCATAATTCATTTTCCACTCACTACTACCAAATGGATAGTGTGTGCGTCTGTATATATATATATATATATATATATATATATATATATATATTACTCATGCATCAATGTGAAATTAATTAGTAATTGTATGTTTTGAAAAACTGCATAGCTGCTGACAAATGTTAGCTATATTGCTAATGTGACTAACACTCTATGTAATGTATGCTTTCCCACAGAAAACTAAACTTAGCCTAAGTTGGCTCATTCATGTTTGCAAGGGTTGTGCCATTATTTAATTCCAATACTTCTGATTACTACTTCCGCTACTTTTTTCCCTCATATATTCACTTTCCTAGATTTAGATTTTGGCTTCATTTTGAAAACCACTGATGGCCAGTAGGATTTGGCAACATTGCAACATTGCTCAGCATTTTCTTTCTCTCTCACTCCCACTCTTTTTGATATTTTGAAATGCAAATCTAAGCATAACATAATCGTTGAGTTTGTAACATCCTTAAAATACTATAATTACGCATGTATTGTCACAGGGCAAATAAAAGACACTGCTATTATTTCAACTGAGTCTGTGGGTGTCTGCCTGAGGCAAGGCAGGGAGCACGTGGGTTACGGAAACATTTTACAGCAACAGGTCACTACAAAGATTTTGTCTTCTGTGTAGGCATGGCAGCTATCTGCCCTATTGTGTCATCTCCTTTCTTTAGACAAGGCACACTTTCCCCCAGGGTATTAACGTTCAGCATCTGTCCTGTGCAACCCCTTTTACAAGACCCTCCTCCGTGGACACAAAGGGGTGAGTGCGAGAGCCCCTTTCTGCGGAGCCCATGCACACACCTGCTGGGTGGGGGTCAGAGGGCAATGTCCAAGCATGCACGGGTTACCACCACTATGCATGACAATGTCCTCCTGCCATCCAATCAGAGACTCAGAACCTTTCCTTTGTCTCCCCGCTCCAGAGAAGTTCCCACCCTTTCTATATGCCAATCGCAGACATAATTCCTTCAGACTCACACTGGTGTCGCGCTGACCGTCTCAACGCGGATGGTGATCTCCATCAGCAAATGTCCATAATCAAGTCAAGGAGGCTAACCTATTAAAGATGCTATGAGTTCTCTTCTTCAGCTCAATTAAAGAGGTGGGATTCGGTGGAGTTCTCAACACAATAGTTGCTAACTGTAAAAAATCCCAAATGTTTTGCTCTTTACAAGCTTACCCTTACAAGCTTCATTTGAAAACTGTATTTTCTGAACCAGCTTTATGTTACTTTAACTTCACACATAGTCCGGGATATAATGACAGACCCCTGTTTCGCCCTGAAAATTACATTTACAAACTGTGTTTTTGTTGTGACTCATTCTTTAAATGGATCAGGTTTCTATGCTGGGTTCAGGCTTTACAGAAGCTGAATATCACTTGCTGACCTTTTGCTACAGTGACATTTTTGTGCAAAAAAATGTGTGTTTTGTCTCCTATGAAATTGGCTCCTTTCTTTGTGGGATCCATACCTATAAAGCTGAAGGATCTACATGTGACATTACATTTCGGAAGTTGCCTTTAAGAGTTAACGATGGCTGTAAAAATGTCAATTGAAAGAGGTTTAAGTATATTTTGTGGTTTTTGTTTCTGAACATGGGTCAAAATCTTGTGATCGCTGTGTCATTACAAAGAGGTCACATCAAGAATCTGACAGTCTAAGGTTAAAGAGAGGATTAATTCTCCATTCCTACTTTTTCTGGGGTATTAGGTTTGAGGAATTGGTATGAGGCTTAAATAACAAAACCTCTTTGGGATGAAACATTCTAACAATGGTCATGTGGTCAAAGCAGCAAAGGCATTGAATCAGGCATTTCAGGGGAACCGTACAGCACATTTACTGTCACTAGTGGTAGAGCAGGAAGCAGAGGCATCTAGACCACCTGCGGGAGCCTCTACTAGCCGTGTGAGGGAAGGGGCCATGAGTGCTGCGGTGGTGCGCATCCCTCCCAGCTTCCTTGAGGAATTACTAAAAGCCTCATCAATCTGGCTCCACATTCTTCCGGCGCTGATAATGGATCTAGCTGTGTCTGCGGCAGATGGCTAGCCTCGGGCACCCCAAGCCCCAAATCTACCATTGTTTAAGCCTGTCTCAGGATGATGTGATGATAATTCATCTTCGTTCAGCGGGAGCAATAAATGCACAGTCACACTTCAATTCTCATATTTGCAGTGTAAGTGCGTAAGGGAACATAGAAGTAATCAGGGATATTTATTACATAAAGAGTAAAATGGTCTACAACATATTTATTCGTAAACATGTCTTTGAAAATGAAGAAGAACGAAGATTGGTACAAAATGTAGCTTCGTATGTCAGTTTGTTAGCTTTAAATCAACCATTCAAATTAAATATATTTAACTATTTGAAAAATGTAAGTCATAAAACCAATAACACATTTCCAGGAAAATTCTGAGGTTTAAAAAAAAATTCTACAGCTTTAATTTCCTCAGTGTAACTGAAACTCTGTTTCTGCTGAGCTGTTCATCTGTGCTTCTACAGGAAAGCATCATTCACGCATGTGGAATGAAACTCTGGTCCCCTCTGGACAGGGGTCCTGAGTTCTCCAATGCTCCCCTTCACGCGCGATACGCCCCCACGCTGAGCACTGGCAGATGCATGGCCCAAGGCTGCACACTGCATGTTACCATTGTGGACTGTGGGAAAGAGGGGCTCCTTTCAACCTGTCTATTCACACTGTCCGTCAGGCAACCGCTCGAGAGGTGAACCCCTGCACTTCCTGTATTTCAGACTGCCTGTTCACCTCTGCACCTCAGCCCAAAACTCCCTGACAGTGCAAAGACGCAGCGAAAGAAATATGCGGTCAAGCAATATTTACGGCAAGTTGCGGAACTGTCCTAGCACATGGATGGGCCCCGCAGACTGGCGAAAAATCCAGGCGTCCCACCGCCAACTGTGGCTGGCAGTTTTGTCATGTACAATTGGCTCCAGAGTTGCCCAGGGATGGGAGGGTTTCAGTTAGTTGGGATTACAATGTCTCATTGCTCACTGTGAGCCCAACTTACAAACTGTGATGTGATAAGTGGCAAAAAAATATGAAAAGCCTTAAAAAATGAACCAATCAAAAGGTAACAATAATACACTGTGTATTGCACTGTATATGCCAAGGTACAGGCGTTCGTTTGTCTGTTTAGTAATGCTTCAGCCTTGTACAGTTCTGTGTCATAAATGTAACCAAGCATGTCAAGCAATTCACTTAAACAAGCCACTTTACCAGCCTCATCTCAGATTTAATTTAACTTGGGGGGGTCTTAGCTTTTTCCAGAGCCTTTTGTGGGTAACGTCAGTTACTATTTCCAGGACCAATATGCACAATGCCCATTGCACCAGCTTGCACTTGAATCCCAAAAGCGGGGAGGATCGGGCGTGTGCCCTGCATGGTAAATCCTCTGTTCGTATGTGACAAAAGTATTTTGCCCTGTTTGCCAGAGGGCCAAGGGTGTTCACCAGCACTGATGCTCGCTCTTAGAGAATTACCATAAAGCTGTCCCCTTCAGAAAAAGAGAGAGGGGAGGGAGGGAGGGAGAGAGAGAAGAAAGACAGAGAAAGAGAGAGAGAGAGAGAGAGAGAGAGCTTTTTTGAAGGGACAGCACTTTTTAACACATCTGCTGCTTGCTTGTCTGTTCAGCCCACAGACAGGTCCCCCAACAGCCCTGCCTTTCTTCAGTACTGAATAGAGCTTTACAAATTCCTGATAGATTACCCTCATTTCAATGAAAATGGCCTCTGACAGAATGGAGAGAATAGTTACCCACCACTCTACCCCCAAAACCATCAATATCCCCTCTCCAATCTTTTGGCTCCAAAATAGCCTTTAACAGGCCCTTTTTAACCATCCAGATACAATGCTTAATCGCATCTGAGGACAAATTTTAAATATTTTCAGTTAAAACTCATCCTCAGACTGCTTCAGTGACATTTAACTTATTTCCCTGTAATCATCAACACAGTAGAGCTGTGGTGACGGTAACTAGTACCTCAAGCCAAACCTACACAATAAACAATGTGTCCTTTCCCAAGTCAAATGCAATCCAGCTGAAATTACTGAAATTATATATAGGCTTGTAGCATTTGGAGTTTCTTTGGTAACACATGCATGGAGAATGGTTAATACATTTTGGAGTGTTGAATCATGTAATTAGAGGTGCCAGTAGTCATTTTAGTTGAGGTCTGCTCCTATTGATATTGTTACTCTATCAGGACAATGACCAATAGAAACAAAATGATATTGACCAAGGCAACAAAATCTGTTTGTTTGCTTTCCCGACAACTGAATAAAATATTTATTTTACACCTGTCAGATTTTCCCAGGCCAGTGAAATAACCGCGGGAAAAAAACATGACGTCAGTATTCAGTTTTTTTATTCTTTCTGTAGCTTTACAATTTTTTTCCAAATGGGGTAAAAATACGTATGCCACATTAAAAGACACATTTCACTTGGAATGGAGACCCTGTTCACATCGGGGTTAGCCCGGAGCAGATGTTTCTTTTCAGAGACCACAATTAACCAGACACCACAGTTACTCATGGCCAATGAATGATCTTGTAAAATGCTCACGCCGAGCATGAATCACATGGAGCTCGACACATACAGTAAAATCGTGTTCCTCTTTATCGTAGCGCTAATGAAGCAAGATTTATCCTAATCACTCCATCCAGCAGTCAGTGTAATCTGACCTGGAATCAATTAACAACGTGTATCATTAGTATACTTCAATGCACTTTGGTTATAGGTTATGTTCTTAAGACTGTTTAAATACAGCAATATGTGCATTTCAAGATGGTAATATAAACGACATAATACAGCAGTAATTAAAAGAACAAAACATTGATTAAATGGGTGATTTATCAAAGGAATGCAAAAAGGCTGGCAATGTAATAGGTTTACTGATGGTTCTGAGATTCAAACGCAAGGGTGGGGAGATCAGAACAAGTCAGCTCACAACCGTGAGGACCAATAATTAGGGGGAGAAAATAATAAAGGAAGAAAGAAAAGACAGGAAACTAATTCCTTAAGGCTAACAGCCAAAACGAAAATCAACCCACAAAATGGGAGAACTACTAAAACTAGTAGAATACCAACTAAATCTCCCGAGCTCACGTAATGAGCTAAAACCGGAAAACTTAGTAAAACAAAAGAACACTCTCGGCTACCGTAGCTCAAAGCCGGTAGAGTGTAAAACCAAAATGAAAGTACAAAGAAAAACTGTCTCCGAGAGAACAGCAAAGTAGAAAATAGATAGCACAAATGCTACCAAGCGGAAAACAATCCTCTACCAGATTAAGTAGCTATAGCAAGTCCCCCCTGAACATAAACAGGGTTTAATATCAGGAAGTCGCTAGAACGTGACTATACCTGGCTCGAATGCAATGTCGTGAGACAATCAAGCACCGGAAAAGCGGAGGTGAGAAACTTAAATACCCCGCACGTAGAAGCCCAGGTGAAATCAATAACGAGGCTGGCAAACCACGAAATGGAACGTGGAAAAAGTCTGATTGATTAACAATCGTGAAAGCAGGACGAGAGCCGCAAAAGAAAAGAAAGCAAACAGCCGCGAACCACTACAGGCAAAGGCCAAAATCTTGCACTCCATTATTCATTCATTTATTCATTAGTTAATTCGCTCATTAATTTTTTGGGGGCATTATAAGTTCCAATGTCTATTTGTGTCATGGTTTCTCAGCCTGCTCTTCTCTTGTTGGCCACTTCCCTGTGGAGCGCTCTTGTAGCATCTCTTTCTTTTGTTTTCGTTGTCCGTTCCGTGTTTTGGTTTTTATTTCTGCTCAGTGCTTTCACCTGTGCCGCATTTTCTTTCATTATTTAATCCTCACGTCGTCTTTGTTTGACGCTTCCATATTGCCATTGATTTGACAAGGAAAGCCGATAATTCACGGTATAGGACTAACAGTTTGTTACAACCGTATCACTTCAACTTGTCATTACACGGGACTTGTTTCGGGTGTCATTAGAGTTTGCTAGAAACTTAGCCTTGGTTACTCTCTACCCTTTGTTTGTCCCTTCCCGGAACCTCTTCGTTTTTTCTTGTTTGTGTTTTTTGGCTCCCTCGTTGTGAGCTTCAGGCCTTTCTTTGTTTTGTATTGTCTTAATCTCTAGTGTTAGAGTCTTTCGCCCAATACAGGTCACTTTGAGTTTGGTAGCGGATTCTCTCATTTTAAGGAGAGTTTATTGTTTTCTTCTATTGGTATTGATTCCCTGTTTGCGGGTTTTCCTCCCGTTTTCGTGGTGTTCGTTTTAGAGCACTTTAAGAACCTCCACTGTCGCGCTTGGTCCTTCATTCCGTACGCTATCCCTGACAATTTGTCTTCCAATTAAATGCAGGCAAAAGGGCACAGTCAATTTGTTCCAGAATATTTGCATTGAAATAGCATCATATTCAGTTGAATTACATGAACCAGTAGGACAACTTAGTCATCATTCTCATCAAGTCATTCATAATGATAATTTTTACATCACAGAATGTGTAACAGTTTTTTTTAGAAGAATAAAGACACAAGTGCACAAACAAACAATCACAAATAATTATTTTAGAAGCTCACATCTTAGCTTTTAGGTTAAAATAGTTTTATTTTTAGTATAGTTAAGACTGTTGTTGATGGTACTGAATTCTGAATAGCACTTTCAGGCTTTCCTTGCAGGGTTTATTTTCCTTTAGCTGCAATGGATAATGGAGCTGGCAGCAGCATTGTGCAATTTTGTTTGCATTGATCCACTGTTTCCCATGTTGTAAGAACTTATCCTTCGGTAAAAAGTTCTCAGGACATTCAATGTGCTTCTAATTTTTCACTTCACCGATAGCACAGCCATATGAAAGACATGATAGGGTTATTGCTATGAAACTGGAAAGTGTCCACACATTGTTAATATTAAGATTACATTTCCAGTTCAATAAAATAATCTCTTTTAACAAGCAAAATAGTGTGTATTCACAAGTAGATATGACAACCATGTGTAAGGGGGACAGTTTGGGCCTTTGCTATATTAGCTTGGGAATTGGTCTTAAACAAGCTGTCAAAATGATATAAAACAGATTCCAATTCAGATAAAAACAGGTAGTCGTTTATTCTTATCAACACTTACGTGTGTCAGCTGTATAATACCTCATATTTAACAGTATCTGGTTCAAACAAGGTTCACACACGCATAAGGATGTTTACTTCAAACTGTCCAAGATGTGAATCATTAAAGCTTAGGGCTATAGCGCAAAAAAAGCTGAGAAAACAATACACGAAGTCCTCTGTAAAGACGGGGTTGATGCTAATAATAAACCCATCAAACACTGGGGCAGAAGCCACGGGTCAGAAGGGACAGACAAATTTTATTTTGGCTCCAAGAGAAAGGTCTGTACAGGATATTTACTGTATATCCTTTAGTTTCATAGAAGTCAGGTTTTATAAATTTATGTCATTGACCGAACCGTGCCTTCATGTTTCCCTTTTGGAGTACTGAGTAGCTGAAAATGCTAAGCTGTGTGGTGACGGTCCTGTGCTGTTCTAAGTGCTATTCCTAAAACAAAGAAACAGAATTAGTTCCTATGCACACAAAATCATGTTTTACTGTCCTTAGCAAACCAGTGGACCATCGATGCATATTCACTTAGAACGGGGATTAAACTTTTACCGGCGCTACTTCATAGCTGGGCGTATATGAAAAAATAATGCATACGTCCCCAGTCAATCAGAATGGACTTTTCAGCCAAGCCGTTGTTTAACTAAAGATGATTTATTCAGGCAAATTGTGTTTGGCTGGCAGACAATGTCAGGGGATTTTATTATGTTAAGAGGGAATTGCATTTTGGGCCAGAAAGTAACAATAAATGTGAATTTAAACTTTTCACAGCAAAAGAAGCAGGAAAAGAGATACCCTTTCCTTCTGGCAAGTCAGCTTTAGGTCATCTGTGATCCTGTGCTGAACAGCTTGTCTGGGCCCAGCCATTAATACATGTATTAGTCAAAAAAAGTGTGTATTTTTCACCATTCTATAAAACTGACTTTAAAGTAAGTAAAATTTTTATTAAATGAAAAGATGCAATTAACCCCTTGGTTTAGTTTATTTGTAATTGCGTGTTTGTGAATTGAGAGACTGTCCTTGAGCTGGTGAACGGGACTATTGCGGAGAAAATCACGGCAAATAAGTGAATGATTGAATAATTAATTTACTGATTACGGGACTGAAATACTAATGCGGAGCACTAATGGCTGGCATTAATCCTCTATCTAAAGCTGTATGTACCTTTAATGAATTTTTATAATAAAAATGTGCCTTTTACCTTTTACTCTGTTGTTGGTGTACTGTTTGGAGAGGTGGGTTAACTGCAAAAATGGGGATAAAGGGGAAGGGATCAGGATTGCAAGTCCACTGCCTGGATTCCCCTGTTATATTACTTTACAGAGACCAAGATTATGCCTGTAGCCAAAGAGGTTCAAGAACAGTAACCATTTTATTTTCTAGCTTGTCTTCGAAAAAGGTGGTACTTGAAAAGATTACAAATAATGGGCCTCATTCATGAAACGTGAGCAGAACAAATTTGTACGTAAATCATATTTATTAGCAATTTTGCCCATATTTTGCCATTCATCAACGTTTTTGTATCTGAGATTTGTTCGTATGTATGAACAAACTTTACACCTTCTCAAGACCACGTGTAGCTCATACGTAAATTCAAAATGTCACTAAATGTAGATTCTGAATATCAATTCGAACATTAATTTATTTTTATTATCAGTTCAATTTACAAGACTGAATGTAGCCAAGTGCACAGTGCAAACATAATAATTACAACTGTAAAAAGCAAGCACTTTAGATTAAGCCCGTTTATGAATTGTAGGCTATGAATTAAATTCGACCCATATTTTAATTAATGCTCCCAGTAGGCTACTATTTTTTTAATTGATTAAATTAAAATGTTATATGTTAATTAAGCTAATTAAAACACACATTTAACCATTGAACAAAATTAGTTATAAAATTACTTACAGGTCTGTATAGCCAGTGTTGGCAATGGCTGGCATTGTGCTGTTGGAGGAGTTGGTTGCTTAGGAGAGAACCAAATCCATCTTTAGGATTGTGCAAAAGCTATTTGTTGACTGAGAGCGATGTATGGCTGGTTAGTCGTTTTTGGGGTTTTATGAAATTGCCAACCTGCCCAATGTTATTGGTAACGCCGTAACTGTACTGCACAAACGTAGCCTCAAAGCTCCATCCAAAGATGCGTTTGCAAAATATGCATAGAAAGGCCTTTCACATCTGTGCAGCTCATATGTCATGCAAAATGTATTGCTCAACATCCTGGCCCGGTTGCCTGGTGGGACCACAAACGGGTGGGACCCACAACAGCTTCAGTTGGCACTCGTTTGCAGAATGCTGTGGTGAGAGACTTATTGGTGTTGCTACGTCAAATTTCTGTTTACTGATTTCTAAATATCTCTTTCCACCACTTTGCACACACAGAACACCAACAAAATGATGAAATTAATAAATAAATAATTTTATTTATTTCCAGGCTGCAAGAAAGACCGCTGGCTAGTGCTTGGCAGATGCAGATAGGTTTGCACTTTAACAGCTCGTGTGACGGGAGATTCTGCATGTTACACTTTAAGATTTCTCATCTGTCACATCTGGACCTCCAATATTTCCTCCGTGTCTCTGGCATAGAGATTCCCTACAACAACATCATTGGGAAAGGACCTTTCACATTATGAGCACAGCCCCCCCACCCCCCTCTCCCAATTGCAGGCAAGTTCATTTTGATCTAAGTATATTAATTTACTGGAGATGGATATAATGCTCAGGGGATCTAGAATGTACATGTTCTTCATAGAAAAGACCGTTGCAATTATACATAATTGAATGTTTTAATAGACCACATTTGATTTGGTTATGTAACTATTTTAATCACTCTTCTATCACACTGTCTATGAAACTAATGAGACTAAAAGAGCTAGAATCCACTGCATGACATCACTGGAGAAAGGGTCCTTCCAAATCAAAGTAGACAGAACTGAGTTAGTACAATGGGCCACTGTAGCCCGCCGTATTGGGCTGCGAAAGGAGAGCATGTGCCTCTCTAATGCTGGGCTCCTGGCTGGCAACCTCCAGGACAACTTCTAAAGTCAGGCGTTGATTAAAGAGACGCAGTTTAGTTATGGACGAGTTCCCCCGTGGTGCTGGAGGCTGTGGGAAAGGCTGTGGTGGGAGCATGGCCTTGTTTAGCGCCGGCCATTGGCCAAATGCATGGCCTCTGAGGTTACTGATACTGCTCCACTCCCCACAGAGACAGGGATTGGCCTGAGTGCAACGGTCACAGCTCAGAGTAGGGACTTACACACATATACACACTCACACATGCACAGACACACACACAAACATGTACACACACACACATGCACACACATGCATGTACACACACATACGCAATATGAGAGAGGAGTTCAAGAGAAGGGTATTGCATTTGGTTCAATGATCCCGAACTCTGAGTGTCACATGGTAACAAGTGTTAATGGTGCAATTTGCCAATAACAATGTGACACAATTGTGGACACTTGTGTTTTCATGCCTCTGTTGAATGAGTATTCAAGGAATTGAGTACAAACAAAGGTAACCACAAGCAGGTGTGCACAGGTAGGTGTTAAAATCATTCTATAATATGATTTTTTTTAAAATCAACAATATCCTCTCCTATTTTCACGACTGAAAAACTACAGGAGTAATATTTAACAATGTAATGATCAAGATCAGTCCAAAAAAGTCTACATTTCTAAGAAAAGTAAATGTATAAAATAATATAGTATAATTTTACAGACATCTCACAAACAACATCTTAACCTGAACAGCTTTCTGGGATAATGCAGCAGGCATGTGTTGCACATCAGATACATTATTGGATTTAAAGATTCAAACAGAGGTATAAGTTAAACAAGCTTATATGCACATATTATAAACATGCCTGTCTAATCGTATTCACCACAGCGGTTAACACTGACTGCAACAAAACAAAGCAAGAAAGCAACACCAAGTTCTGCTCCATCGGGGGCAGACACACATGTGATGGCAGTTCCATAAACTCTGTGGACAAAAAACATAGTGGAATTGGGGGTGACAGTATTGGGAGGGGGTCTTTTGATTGCAAACGGTATGCCTTCCACGGCGTCCTGAGCCCCATTGAGATGAGCAGCCGATCTCCTGCTAACCGCGACGATTAGCGCGGCGCCCGTATGGGGGACTCCGTGGGGTGAGAGGTGGCTGCCTTCTGAAAGAGATTAATAGCTGCAGCGCGGCGCGGAGGATCACCTGCTGCGCACCCAGAGCCCTGGGAGCTTCATCAGCGCCGCCCGTCTCCATAATCCTGCCCCGCCCCCCCGCCTCGACTCGGCATCTGTCTTTGTTTGCGGACAGGTCCCCGCGAAATGCCGTCAGTTTGGGGACCATTTCATTCCAAATGTGGTTACGCTGACAACGCTCAGTCAAGCATTTCAATCTCCGTTTAGGAAATGTGTTGCACAATATTTTGTGTTCATTCTCATTTTTGGGAGGGGGGGGGGGGTAGGCAAATTCAGCTATCCTGTTTGATGTATGTTCTGGCTCACAAGCAGAGCTCACGACAATATATAGAGAAAAGTTTATTACTTTCACACTGTGAGCTGACCTGGCATTTCTGCCATTTGGGTTCTACCACAAAGAGGTAATTCTATACCAGAAAAAAGGAGTTAATTGTCCCAACTGCTGTGTACCAGGTGCTAATGTTGGAACAACAAAGACAGAGAAAATGAACCTATCCTCTCTCATTGCTCCCATGGGAAATCAAAATGCTGCAACCCACGCTAAGGTAATAGTTTCCCACCACCACCACACAGACCAATCACAGTCCAATACCCCCAAGACTGAGATACATTTCCATTTATCCATTTCACATGCTGCAAATGTCTGGTGCCACAGGTGCTGTGAGATTTAATTGGAAACATAATCAATTTTGCCTATGAGAAAAAAAAATTGTAAAGGTAAAGCTATACAAAACAGAAATATTACAGCCTGCTTTTCCTTCATCAACTAACATGCAGTAAGCAGCAACACATGGCAACTGCCTTTTGCAGCATACCTCGAGACAGGCAGCCAATGGGAGACGTTTTCCATTCACTCCTGTCATGGTGAAGCACCGAAGGCATATGACAAGCCATATACCACTAACTGGACAGTGGCTAAACAAGATGGCCCCTGGTTAAGCTAAGGGTCAGGCTCTACGTGCTCACCTTCTGTTCTGCTTTTGAAGGCCTTAACTGAGGGGCACTTAAGGCTGTCAGCTCCCATTGACCAAACTCAATGGTGGAGCTTCTGCTTTGCTGCACCCACACACACACACACACACACACACACATACACACACACACACAAGGGTCTTACAAACAGCTCTGGCTGGTGGGGGCCTGTACAAGGATGTGTAACAGTTGGGTTGGGTTGGGGGGGGGTCTGAGAATCAGAGCACTAAATGGAGCAGAAGATTCCCTCAGCTGACCTGAATGGCCAGCCTAGAGGGGCTGGGGCATCTCATTAGGATAGGGCCCTGCTGTCTAGCGTCCAGGTTCACACAGCTCAGGATTCTGGAGAACAGGTGGCACTCCGTACATCTCCCATGTGTTGTCCCCTGCCCACGACTCGACAATACCACCCCTCCATACAGGTGGCCCCACATCGTCTGCACAAAGGTAGTGTTAACTCTCCTGGTGAGAGTAATGAACATACTAGTTTTCCCTTCCTTTCTTTATACACTTAGTTTTCTTTATACACTTAGTCAATTACAATTAAAAAACTGCTGGAAGGACTTCCTTGGTAAATAATAATTTTTGCAGTTTTGATTTCCACAGTGGAAATATACATAAGCTATGGTAAATACAAAGGCAATTAATTCATGAAACAATGTTAAAAAAAAAAAACAAGACAAGAAAACCAATAGTTTAATAATGAATCATGTGGCTCCTTTGAGGTGAGTTGCCAAGGCTTTATGGCTGTGTGAAATTCAGTGTGAAGAAAACACATGATACAGATTGTCTGAATTCCAAAGGGGCTGGTCCCATGTTTAAGAGCTCAGTCTTTCTGAGTCTAAACGAGAGATGCTGGGTTTCCATCCCGTTTGAGAAGCCTGGCCCATTCCCCTGCCAAGGACAAAGGCTTCACAGAATACAACAGTAATGAAAACTGAATGGGCTGACCAGTTGGGAGGTCAGATATGTAAATAGTCAGCCCTATGTTCTTTGACTGATCCTGGAATTTTCCTAAATCTGCTCAACAGTGCCACAGTAGCCATAAAGCTCCCCCTACCCCTGACACTAATAATGATTTCTAGCCCACCCTGATTTAAAATCCACTTAATCATTTAAGTTTGACCGAGATCCCACCCATATTATGTGTTCAAATACACATTGGCAAATCTTATACAATTAAAACATGTATACGTTTTGATTTATTCAGATGTATTTGATGTGGCTAATGAAGTTACAACATTTTAAAATTGGTTTCAGTTTAGCAGTGTTCTTGTCAGATATTATTTTTGCTTTGAAGGCTTTCCATGGTTTTTTTGTGGATTAATGTCTTTTAACCTCAGTTGGGTACATCTGCTTCACATTGAGCGCTTTAATTCCTCTGTCATCCAAGAGTGATCTATTGACTTCAAGTTGAAAAACTGGAAGTGGTTGCTCCACATGTATCTGTGTTAAATCCAAGAAGTTCAAAATGCAGTGATTACAAAAAACGTTGTGTTGTTTCAAGGATCAGTTTTCAAGTTTCACACCAGAGCTTCGTATCACATAAGATGGGAATTTAGGATCCTGCAAACAACAGTTAGAATGAGGTTTTAATTAAATGAAGACAAAAAAACCTTAAAAATAAATAAACAAATGTTAGAGTGGAACCAAAAAAAAAGCACCCAGTTAATTGATTCTATGTAACAAAACAAGGACAGTTATAAAATTCTCAAATTCAGATATAAATATACTGGGGGAAAATAGCTGACGCACAGTATGTGATTACGGACACATCAGTATTCCCCTTCCCCATCACACTGATCAAATCTGCACATAATGGAAAGGAAGTGATACAATGATATCACTGCAGAGGATCTCTGTGCCATGCACACATTTCAGCTTCTTTTCATAACTTGGCCATAACAGAGTTATAAAAGATGCAGTTACTGTGCTGGGATTGCAGAGGCAAAAGCTTTTGCAAGGATACATGGAGACCTGAGTCCTCAGAAGCTGGGAAAGGAGGCTTTCAGTGTGTGGGCCAATGAAAGGAGGCTTTCAGTGTGTGGGCCAATGAAAGGAGGCTTTCAGTGTGTGGGCCAATGAAAGGAGGCCTGGGTTACTGTGGGGACTGACCAGCACTGAGGTTCCTTTGCCATGAGCGCGAGATCTCTCCCTTGGCACTGATAAGGGTCTCTGATCTTTCCCTTAAGAGCTAATAAGGGTGAGTGAGGAAACAGCCCCGTCCAAATGGCAGAAGTGAGAGAAAGAGAGAGAGAGAGACAGACAGAGAGAGAGAGAGAAAGAGAGAGAGAGAGAGAGAGAGAGAGAGAGAGAGAGAGAGAGAGAGAATCACTAACCATTGGCTTAGTGCAAGGATGTACTGACGTTACAGCCAAATAGGGAAGGGGGAGTTGTTTGCCCAAGACATAACTAGATAAGAACGAACTGGAAAAATCCATAGAAAGTCTCCAGAGGGGACAAAATGCTTTGTTTATTAAAATGGTTGCACAGGTCAATGCAAAGAGATAGATATTTCTCCAGTGAGGACTCATTCTCTGAAGATTGTTCAAAATAAACTAAGTCTCTGTGTTTTCTTTGGAAAATAATTAAATTGTTTTTGCTTTTATTCCCTTTGGTTACATTATAAAAAAAGAAAAATGTTTTTAATAGTTTAACATAGTTTGCATCAAGGACACAAAATATTTTGGATCATAGTACCTTTTTCAGTGAGGTACAATATTAGGTCAAGGAAGTCATCTACGTATAACTTTGTATTGTTTTTGGTTTTGTTTGTGCATGCATATTTATGTATTGTTAGCCAAAATTCACCTACTTTAGTTCAAATTGATCTTTAATGGCACATTGTGAATGGTGTTCCTTACAGCAGACTCACAAACTACAGACCTGTGTGATTCCCACACATTAGCAGGCCCGTCACTCTATCCAGCCATGGCTGGCTCCTCATCTCCCTACTGTATCAGTTCCCAGTCCACCATTCATGGCCTACAATAGTCAGGTCGGTCATTTCCTCTGGGACCTTTCAAACTGCGCATTCCACACAAAGCCTTCGCTGTAACTCAACAAGGGTGAGAAAACAAACACAAAACAGGAACCCGACTGGCCCCGGCCACTTTAATTGGTACCGTCCAAAAATAAGCTGTTCTCACCACCAGCCCCAATTAAGGGAAAGGCCCCTGCGATATAACATGGTAATGAGTGCTCTGTTCATTAGCAACTCCAGGGGAGGTGACCCAATAAGGCACAATGTTCTGGGAAGAAACGGGAGAGTGTAAGTAGGGCAGGGTCAGGGAGGTGGTCCTGCGCTCCTGAACGGTTATGTTAATGTGCAGGACTAGTGCACAGTGATGAGAGAGGAGGGCCGACAGGAGCCCCTGTACTAATGACCAGGCAGGACTAGTGCACAGTGATGAGAGAGGAGGGCCGCCAGGAGCCCCTGTACTAATGACCAGGCAGGACTAGTGCACAGTGATGAGAGAGGAGGGCCGCCAGGAGCCTCTGTACTAATGACCAGGCAGGACTAGTGCACAGTCATGAGAGAGGAGGGCCGCCAGCAGCCCCTGTACTAATGACCAGGCAGGACTAGTGCACAGTGATGAGAGAGGAGGGCCGCCAGGAGCCCCTGTACTAATGACCAGGCAGGACTAGTGCACAGTCAGGAGAGAGGAGGGCCACCAGGAGCCCCTGTACTAATGACCAGATAGGACTAGTGCACAGTCATGAGAGAGGAGGGCCACCAGGAGCCCCTGTACTAATGACCAGATAGGACTAGTGCACAGTCAGGAGAGAGGAGGGCCACCAGGAGCCCCTGTACTAATGACCAGATAGGACTAGTGCACAGTCATGAGAGAGGAGGGCCGCCAGGAGCCCCTGTACTAATGACCAGACAGGACTAGTGCACAGTCATGAGAGAGGAGGGCCACCAGGAGCCCCTGTACTAATGGCCAGATAGGACTAGTGCGCAGTCATGAGAGAGGAGGGCCGCCAGGAGCCCCTGTACTAATGACCAGGCAGGACTAGTGCACAGTCATGAGAGAGGAGGGCCACCAGGAGCCCCTGTACTAATGACCAGGCAGGACTAGTGCACAGTCATGAGAGAGGAGGGCCACCAGGAGCCCCTGTACTAATGGCCAGATAGGACTAGTGCGCAGTCATGAGAGAGGAGGGCCACCAGGAGCCCCTGTACTAATGACCAGGCAGGACTAGTGCACAGTCATGAGAGAGGAGGGCCGCCAGGAGCCCCTGTACTAATGACCAGGCTGAAAGAAAACTTGGCTCCTCCTACAGTCTTTTTCTCCTCTTTTAGTCTTTCCAACTTTGACTGAATTGGTTTTGTTGCCTGACTTTCCTGCTGTCTGGGAAGCTGTTAATAATGACAATACTACACAAACTCACATTTATTTATACACACACACACACACACACACACACAGAACCGGAAACAAGGTATCTCTGTATAGAATAGAATAGAATAACCTTTATTTTCCCGCTAGGGAACTTCAGTTGTAGCCCCGCAACAACAAAAAAAGACAGACAGTGGGGCAGACCCACAACACACAAACAGACATATCAAACAAAAACATACAACAGAATCATTACATCAATCAAGTGAATTAAAGTGCAATACAGCCATGATTTTAAAAAAATAGCCCCGCTGTCCCGAGATGTCCAGTGTCACCAAGCAGTCCAACACACAAACTCCGCCTCCATGACTCTCCTCCATACACGCAGCGCCACGGTCTCTGCCCACCGCCGAAACGGAGCATCGAACTACGATAATCTTTTTCTTTTCAACTAAATGTAGGTTTTCACCTGAACGCCTAGACGGCGTTTCATTAACTTTTCACCAACTTTTCAACACAAAAATGTTCAATGGGTTGTAATGTGCCCTTCAAATGTCTCCATGGTCTCCATGGTCTATCCTAATGTACGGCGTTAGCATTTACTGCAGGTCACACAATTCCTTGCAAGAATTGCCCGCAAGGTATAAAAATAGCCTCATGTAATTACCTTTAACCAAGCTATTTCAAAGACTATGCTGTATCTCACCTTTCACTCTCACCTACCTGGATGCTGGGGGATTTCAGTTATACTCATCTTAGCTCTCACCCTAAGTGCACATACATGTTTCTCTGATTTAGCCTCTGTTGTTAGTATAAAAACTTATTTTTTATCATGCATGCTTTGTCATTTTGTTGAACTTTCTTGCAGTTTTGCAAGTCTTCAGGCTTACATTGTGGCACGCCAATGTTCTCCTGCAGAGCAAATTCAGCAACCACAGGCCGTCTCACCGGAGGAGCTGGAGCCTTAGCTTCACAATGAGATTGACCACTTTTCTAACGGGTGGCTCATGCACAATCTTCCACAGCAGGCAATCTCTGAGGAGTTGTCGTACACAATCCTCTGTACTTTAAGTAGAAACAGCTTGTTTTATCATTACAGCAGGGGGTTCACCCTTCATTGTGCTGGAAAATGTTTTTTTTTTAGAGTGTTCTGAAAGCAAAGGAGGGATTGACTAGGCTGCACTTAAGACAAACACTTTTTCACATTTAATTCTAATATGTATGATCGCTTAGAACCACCATGAGGCTGGAAAAACCAAAGTCACGAGGCATGAAAAGTTGTTGAAAATCACGGAAGTGTTTTAAAAAACATAAATCTATTAAGCAGTGGAAAAAAACTGAAATAACATGCAACAGCAACAAGTGCTTGAAGTTTAAAAATAATCAGCGGGCAGTTGCCGCTATGAACAGATTTGAGTAAAATGCATCCATCATGGAAACAAAGAACAAGTTTTTTTGCCTTTAATGAGACATTCAAATTGCATTACTAAAATATAAAAAATTAATTGCATAAATCTGTTGCATTTCAGTTGTTACCAATTCCTATTTAGTGTGCCAGACATATTGAGGGCACAAATACATATAGTATTGTATGAAATGTCATAAAGCAGAACAATGACAATAGAAAGCCAGTGAAGGAGTGGAGACACTTCTGACATAGAAACAACAGCATCCATGATTGGTCTCGTGTATCACCAGAACAATGTGCAAAAATATCATACTTCATATTCCCATATAGTTCCACTCTCTCTCATATAACACTAAAACTCTAATTCTAACACTAACTCTAACTAAAAAATTTAAACTGAGGGGAAATATGACCATTTTAAATTGGTGAAGGGAACATATGATAACGTCCAATTATAAATTTTGTTCCTGTTTTAATTCAGTAGGAATAGTATTGGTGCCTGTAGAAACATATCACACATATCCAATGGCAGCATTACAGTTCCAAGCACTGTGTGGAAATATCACTGGAACAGCATTGTGTATTTGCATTTCCTTCACGCATACATAATCCATGTGTGTGTTTTTATCAGGCATCCAGTGCTAGTCTTATTACATGCTTTACATAATGTAAAAGTGCTGGTAAATTATTTATATGGTGTTTTAACATGGGACCAACATGAGATGTTGTTGTCGGTAGCAGTCTATATGACTTTGGCTTAGTGTCTTTCTTTCATCAACAAAGTACCTGGGATTGTTTTATTGTTTATATTGTATCAACAATATATATATATATTTGTATGTATATAAAACCCTCCAAACAGACTGATGTGATGAGCAATGGGCCTCTTTTGCGATAAGTGATCCACCAGGCCTTTACCACTGTAGAGTTGGAATCAAGTTAGCATGAGCTGGGTGCAAAGCTGATTGCATGACCACTGCCTGCAACACAGCTGTAGCACATTACATCACACTGAATTCTGGCTTCTGCCCATATCAAGAGGACTGCTTACACTTCAAGTCCAAAGCTGAGGGTTCCCAAAAAATGACATACTACTTCTACTCCTGGTTGATTCCCATCTGTAATTAACTCCTTGGTTTTTAAACAGAGATGTGAATGACATCAGTGTTGTCAAATTTCCAGCTGCAATTGCTTGTAAGCAGGCCAATCAGTAATGTATTTGGCTGAGCCTGACCAAGGGGACACAGAATCTAGATTGGAAATAGATTTCCAACAAATGTGATATTCCTGCCAGAATCATTCAATAGCAACGAAGAGGTTGGCAAGCTGTGATTCTCAAGTGGCCCCCACTGTCAGTAATGCAACCCTTAAGGTATACAGCATGCACTCATACTGAAATATGTTTGCATTCCTGTGACAATCACCAGCACTCACACCAATCATTGGAAAGAAAGAATTGGGAAATTATTTTCAAAATACAGGAAAAACTGCATTTATGCATTCATTCCCTGGTTTCATTTCCTAAGGATGCATATACAACTTCCTATCTAAACTGCATTTAACATACTTTTTGCAAACTAATGGTGTTTATCAAAAATGTTCTGCTTCAGTACACACTTCTGAATGTGCAGCCTTGTGGCTGAATTATGGTACTACAGTCATTTGGTAATGACCAAAAACATTATGTTTGCATTCTCTCTCCTATCTGTAGGCTGGTGGACGGCCGAAAGTGAACTGTGATACTGCGTTTGGTCAAGCGAACAAGCCTGCCTAAATCGTAATGAGAGTGCAATAGTGCAATCCAGTATTAAATTCCCACAGAGTTAATTTTACAGAGAGACAGTCCATCCCCCAAGGGACAGCGAACACGTAATACAGGAGGTAGTTAGACCCGCGACTCCGCCAAGTCACTGCAACAATCACCAACAGCTGGTCAGCAGGGAGCTACAAATCTGAATGGAAGTCTGCAATAACACACCTCTCCATTCAGACTCTTTGGCAGCAGAGCCAATGGCATGAATAAAGGCTTATCTGTTGAATGCTTTTTTAAAAAAAAACTAATATGGTGATCCTATGCATCTTATATGGGAAAACACAATATAGGAGGAATGAAAACCAGCTGCTATTCTGGAATATTCCATGTCAGTATTTCTTATCTACAAGATTGTCCCTCCAAGTGGTCATACTGTTATTCTAAACCCAGTCGGATACCTCATGCTTTAAAACCAAGCAGAACTCTTCTGAATTACACATATAGCATGTTTGGTAATTCAATTTATATTTTGATACAGCACATTATAGTTGTTGAAGAGGTGAGAAACTGGTATGATTTGCTTTCTGAGTGGAAAATCTAACCGTTTAACCCTATTGGATGTGGGCCAAGTTATAAAGTAAGTGATGTGCTTTAATAATTCTCAGTGCTTCTTTATATGCAGTTGCCTGTTGCCCTTGTTTACTTTGATCTCCCCCAACAACTGAAAAACATTTCAATTGACAATTCACAATGACATTAAATAACAACAATAAAATTATCAATGTTATTTAAAAAAAGTTCAACAAGGGTCAAACGTATTATGTCAGAGTAAACCCTATCAGAGTTGATTTAACACTGATATTTTTCTGTGTATGACAATTTCATATATGTGGTACCACATATGTATTGCTTGTTGCTAGCAACAACAGGCCACAGTCCTTTCCCACACAGTATAACATTACACCGCCAGTTTAGCCCAGGCTCTGGACCCCATTGCTCAAGTGCTGGATAGCAAAAAACCTCAGTCAATGAATCTCCATGTGCAGAGAGTGGGAACTTCAGTGTGTGAAAACACAAGCGCCAAGATCTCCTTGACCTGTGTGGGATGGTTTAAGGAGCTTCAGTGAACATATGTCAGGGCTTGGAATATAATTCAAGCGCTGACTTGTATTGGCCATCTGACCCGCCGCTGGATTTTCCATCTACCATGGTGGAAAGCACATGTAACAACAACAGCAGCTTTCCGCAATACCCAGAGAACTCCCCCTCACTGGGCAGACAATATCACAACTGTACTATACCCAGAGCACTCCCCCTCACTGGGCAGACAATATCACAACTGTACTATACCCAGAGCACTCCCCCTCACTGGGCAGACACTATCACAACTGTACTATACACTGAGCACTCCCCCTCACTGGGCAGACACTATCACAACTGTACTATACACTGAGCACTCCCCCTCACTGGGCAGACAATATCACAACTGTACTATACCCAGAGCACTCCCCCTCACTGGGCAGACACTATCACAACTGTACTATACCCAGAGAACTCCCCCTCACTGGGCAGACAATATCACAACTGTACTATACCCAGAGCACTCCCCCTCACTGGGCAGACACTATCACAACTGTACTATACCCAGAGCACTCCCCCTCACTGGGCAGACACTATCACAACTGTACTATACACTGAGCACTTCCCCTCACTGGGCAGACAATATCACAACTGTACTATACCCAGAGCACTCCCCCTCACTGGGCAGACACTATCACAACTGTACTATACCCAGAGAACTCCCCCTCACTGGGCAGACAATATCACAACTGTACTATACACTGAGCACTTCCCCTCACTGGGCAGACAATATCACAACTGTACTATACCCAGAGCACTTCCCCTCACTGGGCAGACAATATCACAACTGTACTATACCCAGAGCACTTCCCCTCACTGGGCAGACAATATCACAACTGTACTATACCCAGAGAACTCCCCCTCACTGGGCAGACAATATCACAACTGTACTATACACTGAGCACTTCCCCTCACTGGGCAGACAATATCACAACTGTACTATACACTGAGCACTTCCCCTCACTGGGCAGACAATATCACAACTGTACTATACCCAGAGAACTCCCCCTCACTGGGCAGACAATATCACAACTGTACTATACCCAGAGCACTTCCCCTCACTGGGCAGACACTATCACAACTGTACTATACCCAGAGCACTCCCCCTCACTGGGCAGACAATATCACAACTGTACTATACCCAGAGCACTCCCCTCACTGGGCAGACACTATCACAACTGTACTATACCCAGAGCACTCCCCTCACTGGGCAGACAATATCACAACTGTACTATACCCAGAGCACTTCCCCTCACTGGGCAGACACTATCACAACTGTACTATACCCAGAGCACTCCCCCTCACTGGGCAGACAATATCACAACTGTACTATACCCAGAGCACTCCCCCTCACTGGGCAGACACTATCACAACTGTACTATACACTGAGCACTTCCCCTCACTGGGCAGACACTATCACAACTGTACTATACCCAGAGCACTTCCCCTCACTGGGCAGACAATATCACAACTGTACTATACCCAGAGCACTTCCCCTCACTGGGCAGACACTATCACAACTGTACTATACCCAGAGCACTCCCCCTCACTGGGCAGACAATATCACAACTGTACTATACCCAGAGCACTCCCCCTCACTGGGCAGACACTATCACAACTGTACTATACACTGAGCACTTCCCCTCACTGGGCAGACAATATCACAACTGTACTATACCCAGAGAACTCCCCCTCACTGGGCAGACAATATCACAACTGTACTATACACTGAGCACTTCCCCTCACTGGGCAGACAATATCACAACTGTACTATACCCAGAGCACTCCCCCTCACTGGGCAGACAATATCACAACTGTACTATACCCAGAGAACTCCCCCTCACTGGGCAGACAATATCACAACTGTACTATACACTGAGCACTTCCCCTCACTGGGCAGACAATATCACAACTGTACTATACCCAGAGAACTCCCCCTCACTGGGCAGACAATATCACAACTGTACTATACCCAGAGCACTTCCCCTCACTGGGCAGACAATATCACAACTGTACTATACCCAGAGCACTCCCCCTCACTGGGCAGACAATATCACAACTGTACTATACCCAGAGAACTCCCCCTCACTGGGCAGACAATATCACAACTGTACTATACCCAGAGCACTTCCCCTCACTGGGCAGACAATATCACAACTGTACTATACCCAGAGAACTCCCCCTCACTGGGCAGACAATATCACAACTGTACTATACACTGAGCACTTCCCCTCACTGGGCAGACACTATCACAACTGTACTATACCCAGAGCACTTCCCCTCACTGGGCAGACACTATCACAACTGTACTATACCCAGAGCACTTCCCCTCACTGGGCAGACAATATCACAACTGTACTATACCCAGAGAACTCCCCCTCACTGGGCAGACAATATCACAACTGTACTATACACTGAGCACTTCCCCTCACTGGGCAGACAATATCACAACTGTACTATACCCAGAGAACTCCCCCTCACTGGGCAGACAATATCACAACTGTACTATACACTGAGCACTTCCCCTCACTGGGCAGACAATATCACAACTGTACTATACCCAGAGCACTCCCCCTCACTGGGCAGACAATATCACAACTGTACTATACCCAGAGAACTCCCCCTCACTGGGCAGACAATATCACAACTGTACTATACACTGAGCACTTCCCCTCACTGGGCAGACAATATCACAACTGTACTATACCCAGAGAACTCCCCCTCACTGGGCAGACAATATCACAACTGTACTATACCCAGAGCACTCCCCCTCACTGGGCAGACAATATCACAACTGTACTATACCCAGAGCACTCCCCCTCACTGGGCAGACAATATCACAACTGTACTATACCCAGAGAACTCCCCCTCACTGGGCAGACAATATCACAACTGTACTATACCCAGAGCACTTCCCCTCACTGGGCAGACAATATCACAACTGTACTATACCCAGAGAACTCCCCCTCACTGGGCAGACAATATCACAACTGTACTATACACTGAGCACTTCCCCTCACTGGGCAGACACTATCACAACTGTACTATACCCAGAGCACTTCCCCTCACTGGGCAGACACTATCACAACTGTACTATACCCAGAGCACTTCCCCTCACTGGGCAGACAATATCACAACTGTACTATACCCAGAGAACTCCCCCTCACTGGGCAGACAATATCACAACTGTACTATACACTGAGCACTTCCCCTCACTGGGCAGACAATATCACAACTGTACTATACCCAGAGAACTCCCCCTCACTGGGCAGACAATATCACAACTGTACTATACACTGAGCACTTCCCCTCACTGGGCAGACAATATCACAACTGTACTATACCCAGAGCACTCCCCCTCACTGGGCAGACAATATCACAACTGTACTATACCCAGATAACTCCCCCTCACTGGGCAGACAATATCACAACTGTACTATACCCAGAGAACTCCCCCTCACTGGGCAGACAATATCACAACTGTACTATACCCAGAGCACTTCCCCTCACTGGGCAGACAATATCACAACTGTACTATACACTGAGCACTCCCCCTCACTGGGCAGACAATATCACAACTGTACTATACACTGAGCACTTCCCCTCACTGGGCAGACAATATCACAACTGTACTATACACTGAGCACTTCCCCTCACTGGGCAGACAATATCACAACTGTACTATACACTGAGCACTTCCCCTCACTGGGCAGACAATATCACAACTGTACTATACCCAGAGAACTCCCCCTCACTGGGCAGACAATATCACAACTGTACTATACACTGAGCATAACCACTACAGTTCATGAGCATAACCCATCTTTCACTTTAGAATTCATCATTTGACAGAAAGCAATAATCACATATTTAAAATAAGAAAGATAATGAAATAATGTCTCCATTGAGCATGTGTGTCTGTTTGTGTGTGAGTGTGTATGTTTAAACTGCATGATATTTCTTTAAAGTGGGGGAGTTGAGAGCAGACAGAATTTTGGCTCTCAGATTAAAGTGGGAACAGCTCATTTTAGAGTAATCTCCCCTTTTAATTATAAAAGCCGTGGAACCCCTTTGTCGCAGTGTCTGTGTGTGTGTGTGTGTGTGTGTGTGTGTGTGTGTGTACTTATATGTGTGTGTGTGTGTGTGTGTGTGTGTGTGAGAGAGAGAGAGAGAGCGAGAGGGAGTGACTCATGGTGATGAGACGGGACCGCAAAATGTCAAACTCACTTTGAATCCAATCATTTCTCACAGAGGAAGTTGTTCAAATTGTCTTTGGAAAGGCTTCCCTAATTAACAGCACATTGTTCACAGATCCGCAGACAGAGCGGATGCACCCGTACCCACAGAAAGCACTCCCATACAGGGCATGATCAACGCCACAGGCAGGTCCTCACATTTTTCACAAGACTTTCTTGTGTTTGGGAGTCTGTGGGGGGAAAAAAAACATTAAATGCTTCAGCCTTTTCTGTTTGTTTCAAATGTTTGTATTTTTGGTTGAATAAAATTGCAAATGTTTCCATAACAGAGAAAATATTACTGTAGCACAGATGCCCCTTGTTCACTGCTACTACTAAACCCAACTTTCAGTGCTCAGTAATAACATTACTATGACTTAAACAATGAACTGAGCAGAGCTTAAAGAGATTAAACAGAAAAGTCAACCACGCGGTCAGAGTCATACATGTGTGAAATATATCAGATTAGCCGGCTTCAAGCCTCTTGTGTGGAAACAATCGTGCCCCTTTTCAGGTTTGGCCTGGGCGAGATGCTCATTAAGGGAGGCGCAGGACTCCTGATTGTGTGCGAAGCAGACGTGTCTGACGTGTCACATGGGACCGAGTGACAGTGCACAGGGAACGGCAGAGCCAAGCGCTAAAACCTGTGTTTATTCTCCCAGCATGGGCGCGCTAATGCTGATAGGATTACAGATTATACAAGAAGCCGGAGCCAGGGGGACCTCGCAGAGCCTCGGAACCTGCTTTATGTTTCGCTGCCCTGGACGCGACTCTGAAAAGCTCTGAGGGCTTTTCCCGCTGGATTTATGGGATGGAGACGGACCTGCTGTTTAAAAGGCAAATAAATAAGGCATGTTTCCTCTTTATCAGCCCATGGTATCCAGACACTGTTTCCATCCGTGGCAATGGATGAGACTAGAAAGGAATGAAGATAAAAAAGAAAGAAAGAACCATTTCCAGTGACTGCAATACATTACAGCAGAATGTCAAGAGCCGCTTCCTCTCCCCCAAAGTGGTGAAAATGTGGCTGCAGGACAGGGTCAAACCACATAAAATCACATGGACACCAAATACACAAATAGTCAACATTAAGCAATCTGTTATAAACTAGCCCATAGAGCAAAACTTCAATAGACTGTATTTCAGAAAAATATTTATTTATTTACAAAGCACAAGACCTTATAAAAAAATGTAAATCTTGAAATATCAAGGGACAGGCCCTGTAAAAAGAAAGCCTATTAAGTTAACTATTGCATCCATTTACAAACACTCTTAAATTTTGCTTGACGGGAGATGTATGCAATGGAATTTATATCAGTTGAGTCTAAATACAACTCTTCCATATAGGCACTCTTCTCATGCGCACTAATACAAAGTTGATGCTTCCAAAACTGAAAATTCACTACAAAGTTTAAATATACCTCACAAATTAATTTCCATAGCGTATAAACGGTCCATTGAAAAAGGAACTGAGCTGAATTTGTCTGAGAGCCACTGAAGTGGTCATTGGGCCACAGTTAGAAATACTGCTTAAACGTGGGAGTGGAAGTTCATTTTTTGAGTTTCTATCATGGAAAACTATGACCTTACTCAGAGGAAAGTGGAGCAGTGCAGAGTATGAAGACAGCAGTATAAAAGTGTCCAGTAACAGGAGAGACTGGGTCTGGGATAGCACTGATAGAAAAAGAGGAATTTCACCAGGTCCAGTCCTTGAATTCTGCAGGTTATCTGATTATTGTTAGCATATTTAACAATAGCACCGCCAAGCCTCAGGGCCTAAGTGTTGCTTGCATTTTTTTAAAACCTCACCAAGTATCCAAATGGGCTCAGCACACTAACCAATTTTTGCTTAGTTTTTACTAGTCTCATTTAAATGTCAATATAAAAAAAGAACTATTCACAGCCCTTCCATGGTTTAAAGGGGCTGTACCATTCATAAATTTGCAACAGAATTAATTTCAGTCAGAATCGTCACATACAGTTTATAGATAATATGCACAAAAATACCAGACCTGGGTCAAATATGTATTTTCAATTACTTCAAATACTATTTTAAAATAGAATTTTAACAATTAAAAATTGTGTCCTGTTTGAGAATTACCATTTCAATGCATTTGAAAATACTTTTAAAAGTATCGTCACGCATTTTAAAATACTTCAAATATGTATTTGCTAGTATTCGAAAAGTTACATTTTCAATTATTTGTATTCCAATTTACAGGTTGTATTTGGAAATTCAACCTTGCTTGTACATCACAATAGCCTCAAGTCAGCACAAGATTAAAGACACCTTCAAGATAAATTTTTATATAAAATAGATTTGCAACCCCTTTTGTTACAGTACAGCTATAGTTTCCTTAAAAGAATGATCACAAGTATGTAAAAAAAATGTAACTATAACTACCCCGTCTCTGAACCCTATACACATACTATCCATAAAGGTCCCTCAGACCAGTTGTGACAATCAGAGAGCCAGGTGCTTTTTTCAATGGCTTATACAAAACACTGATAATGTATGTGAGGAAAAAATCTACATTTAAGACATTGAACATTTTGTTTGGGACCACCACTGCAGGGGTAACAAAAAAGAGATGACACTGCTAAGGCCCGTTAAAATGAGCCAACAATTAACAATAACAATACAAAAACACAATGGGCTTGATGGTCGGAGAATCTGTTGCGTCTCTTATAGGTTAGTCCAGAGGGCTTCATTGGATGAGACACTGGATGCTTTTTTCTCATTGCTGGTGAACTTTTCAGCTTTGATGTGGATTTCTGCTCCGAGTAAAGTAATCTCAGTCACAATACACCATTCAGCTTAAAGCATGGATGCAGGACAGAGGCCATTTTAAAGATTTTACTCTCTTGGTAATGTTCAAGGTGCAGTTCTCCTGGTAACATGCTAGGCAGTAACGTGCTAGGCAGTAATGTGCTAGGCAGTAACATGCTAGGCAGTTCTTTGAGGTTTCCCTCGATATCTTCAGGTGCTATTTTACAAGCAGGGGTCAGTAGCCAAGACAGAGTCTCAGGCAAAAAGAACAAACAACTCAAAACAATATTTCATCAACAAATCCTAGCTGAGATTTCTGAATCAGAGCAGGTGAACTAAATCAACTGATTGATTAGCTCCACCCCAAATTATAAATAAGGACATTTAGTTAACAAGCTTCCTGGATTAATCAGTGTGTCAATAATATGCATCTGTCGAGTCACAGACTGGCCTCTGGATGGATGAAAGCATTTGTCTTCTGTTGTTCTCATGTACAACGAGGTTGAATTTCTAAATACAATCCATTAATTAAAATACAAATAATTGAAAATACTGCTTCTCAAATACTTGTATACATATTTGACGTAATTGCTTGTCAATACTTTTCAAAAGTATTTGCAAATACATTCAATTAGTAATTGCCAAACAGGATACAATTTGTATTTTTTAAAATACTATTTGGAAGAGATCATTTCAGTAATTGCAAATACGAAAATACAAATACGTAATGTAATTGTCTGAAAAATGCATGTGTTATATTAACATATTATATACATAAAAATATGCTAAAATGTATGTGTTTTTACATAACAACAGGAAGATATTACAGCAGTAAGTGCGATAGGTAGTCGCTGTGGAATTTGAGACTGTGTTGGACCATGTAGAAATGTAATAAGAAAACCTCTTCAGGATTCCTCAGAAAACAGTTGAATCTTTGTTTTTATTGTGGTGATGTGTGAGCTGAAAGAGAATCCATGGATTTTTTTGTCAACGTGGTGCTTATAGTTCAGTATGACCCTTATCAGAGTTTTAATTGCAATTGCAGTGAAGAGAATGCAAAATGGTCAACTTGCAAACTACAAATAACTCATCACACTTTGTTTTAAGATGCTCAATGAGACAATCGCTTGGCAGCAAGTAGACCAATTCAGATTCAAATTAATTCAATTAAAACTCTGATAAGAGTCAGTAACTCAGTAATCCTGCTATGTAGAATACAGCCCTGGGGGTACACTACGAAGCAGGATTACTTAGTTAGCTGGATAACTGCACTGAGTAAAACCGGGAGCAGCTCTTTTTACTTCAGTTCGTCTTCCAGATTTGGGATGGTTCTGGGTTTTACTCAGTGCAGTTATCCAGCTAACTAAGTAATCCTGCTTCGTAGTATACCCCCCTGGTCCTGGAGAGCTGCAGGATTAAGGTTTTTGTGTTCACCTTAAAATCTGCAAAAAATTGTACACCCAAGAAACCAGGTGAAGTGAGTTAAGTGTGTAATCAATCAATTCTTTAATTGATCGATTAAGTACTGAATAACCACAAAACACATCCAAAAGTTTGTGTTGATACAAACCAATGTGACCTGACTTCAACGTTTGTTGAAAGTATGCTTGCTTTGTGGGTGTGTTCTGTTGTCAACAGAGTTGTGTGCTTATTGTAAAAAAAATCTAATATTGGTTAATGGCTACTTTACAATTTGCTAAATATCTTATTGTTAAATTAAAATACTCAAATGAAGCAATTACATTCATCTTAGTTACTGTGATATGTTTGCATTGTTAACCTTTATTCTGTTATTCAGGGATGTTTATATGTGTATGTGTGCGTGCGTGCGTGCGGGTGTATGTACAGTACTTGTGTATGTGTGCGTGCGTGCGGGTGTATGTACAGTACTTGTGTATGTGTGCGTGCGTGCGAGTGTATGTACAGTACTTGTGTATGTGTGCGTGCTTGCGTGCGGGTGTATGTACAGTACTTGTGTATGTGTGCGTGCGTGCGAGTGTATGTACAGTGCTTGTGTATGTGTGCGTGCGTGTGTGCGGGTGCATGTACAGTACTTGTGTATGTGTGCGTGCGTGCGGGTGTATGTACAGTACTTGTGTATGTGTGCGTGCTTGCGTGCGGGTGTATGTACAGTACTTGTGTATGTGTGCATGCGTGCGAGTGTATGCACAGTACTTGTGTATGTGTGCGTGCGTGCGAGTGTATGCACAGTACTTGTGTGTGCGTGCGTACGTACGTGCGAGTGTATGTACAGTGCTTGTGTATGTGTGCGTGCTTGCGTGCGGAAGTATGTACAGTACTTGTGTGTGTGTGCGTACGTGCGAGTGTATGTACAGTGCTTGTGTATGTGTGCGTGCTTGCATGCGGAAGTAGGTACAGTACTTGTGTATGTGTGTGCGGGTGTATGTACAGTACTTGTGTGTGTGTGCGTGCGTGTGGGTGTATGTACAGCACTTGTGTATGTGTGTTTGCGTGCGGGTGTATGCACAGTACTTGTGTACAATGGGGGAAATAACCATCACTCTGCTGCCAGAAATACAGTAGATATGGAAGGATCACTTTAAGGGTTGTTTCTCCTGACAGATTTTCCTATTGAACTCTATGGAAAAATAAGTCAGGAGAAGAAACCCTTCAAGTTATCCATCCATATCTACTGTATTTCTGGGAGCAGAGTGATGGTTAAAGGCTTGTTTAATACATCAGACCCTTGATGACTTAGAGCCACTTAGCCAACCATGTGTTCTATACTGTTCCAGTGTAATTTGCAGCTAAATCTTGTCTCACCCCTCAATTCCCATAGAGATCCTTTCAAATGCAGAGCTGTTATAGTATCGCTTGTAAGAATACCAGCAAATAAGATATCAAGAGCCTTTTGATGTTGTTGGGTCACAGACATCATAAAGTCATGGCATGCAAAGGATATGTAACTAAATATAAAAAATATGGCTTTTCTACCAAGTATTAAATACAATTAATTTAGCGTGTTCAATACTTTTTTCCTGTGTCATTTCACTTTATTGCACATAACTTTTTTTAAGAATTGGAACATTACAATTTCTTTAGCTGTGTAGTTTTATTGAGTTAATACCAATGTCTGGTCAAAATCTCATGTGAATAGCTACATTGGAAATATGTTTGATAATAAAATTGTTGACGTGTCCAATACTTATTTCCCCCATTGTATGTGTGCTTTCCTTTCCTGAACCCACAATAGTTTTTGGAATAAGTAGTCAGATCACATCTTCAAAGGCAAAATCTTCATTCCAACCTTCTGGGGGCTGTTGCTGTACATTTGAGACTGTGGTCTCATATAAACACCCTAGGGTGTTAAATGTACACCCTAAGGTGATAAATGTACACCAACAGTGTTAGATTTACACCAACATTTTTGCTGTGAGAAAAAAAAGCAATAAGAAATAAACAGAAATGGGATTCACAGGATTTGCCCAAAACTCCAATCTTTTTTACCTTTTGCCTTTACCTGTTGGGAATTATAATCCATCTTTCTGCAAATGGCGGCTAAACAAGTGGAATGAGAAATCATACAAAATAAAGATCACAGGCAATCCAAAATAATGCTCACTGTTAAACAGATCAAATAGAGTCCAAGCTCATTGTCATCTATTCACAACATACTTTTGATTTATTCATGTAACTTCTTATTTATCTATATTTTTACTTTTATTTCTTATTTTTACAAGGCAGATGCCTCATTTTATTATTGTTTTCAAACAATGTACTGATCTTGCATTTCAATCAGATTGCTGGAAGGGGTTTAGCTATACTGCTGAGAATTGTGGGTAACGTGTTTGTTTGATATAAGAAAACAAATAAAAAATTGCTGTAAAAGACAAAACAAATCCCATTTTCAATCTCAAGACAAATAAATCATGTTCTGACCTATGAAGAAAAGCAAAAAATTTCATACGTAATTTGATTTGTAATGGCGACCCATAGCCGCAATGGCAAATAAATAAATAAAAGTTTGATAACTCAGCTGTTTGCCATTTCACATTTCAATGACACTATAAATTACATTTCACATGCAGATCGGATCCACCCCCTCTGGGCTACTTAGATGTCTTGAGATGCTGACAAGCTGTGGAAGAAATAAAGTGTTGCCGTGTTTATTAGGGAAGACTGGCGACATTCTTCCTGGGAAGTGGATCGCTGATAGCTGTCTGTCAGGCTGTCAGGAGTCGGTGGGGGTTTCATTTCAGTGGAATTCAGCAGTAACTTCTGAGGCGAAAAATCCAAGAAAGGATTAAAGGAGGCCAGGCAGAGATTCCTCTCCTTTTTGTTGTTCTTGTCAAGGGGAGGGGGGAGGAGGGGAAGAGGAGGTAGGCAAAAAATTTGGAACACAAACGAAACTTCCAACACATTATGCATTTTATCCCGGCATTTTAACAACGTCCATTGTCCCAGCGCTTTAAGAAACTGTCAGGCTCACAACTTCGAGAAGACAGAGGAGTTTTGTGAAAGACAGAGGGGTTTTGTGAAACGGAGGAAGAAGACCCCAGAAAAGAGCCCGATGATCCCACAAGAATATGGGCCAGAGGGACGGCCCACTGGGCCTGGTTTCTCATGCTTGTTTTTCTGCCTTTTTTTGTGAACTGCTTCAAAAGCCAAACAAAAAGCCTGACTTGTCTGTCCACAACTATATATACAGCTCACTGTCACTTCTTTGCTTATGTTTGTTAACGTAGTGAGTCTGGTTATTTGCTTGCCTTTTTATATGTTCATCCAGAATGCAGCCCTTGTTTGTCACATCAAATAAAAATCATAACGTTAAATCACATTTATGTTTTCTTGAATGACCAGTAATTCTCCTTCCTCCAAGTATATATTGTACAGTTCACATGCTTTCCCAAATGAACAAAAATGGCACTAAAGTAATGCATACATACTAAATAGTGATTATGTTTAGAGTATATTTTTTGACTGATCGATATCAATTGAATCCAGTTATACACTCATATTTCAAAAGTGTGTGACTCCCTATCCTTTGTCTTACTGGCCTTCGTCACAATGCCTAATCCATTGGAAATGTTGTTCTTCTGCGGGATTTCCAACACTGGTTGGTCAGCAGATGAACCAGCAGGCACCTAAACCGGCTTTTTTAAATTGGAAAATGAGACCATCATATTTTTTTTGTTTCTCCTGGCTTTGAATACACAGACAGCAAAAGGATGTGATTGTTTTGTTTTTCAGGGTAACCAGCAGTTGATTTGTGGATATGGATCCTGCCTGAGATCATTGGCCTGGGCAGAGAGGGAGGTTGTGGGGGTTTCCAGACTGGACACCACCAGCTGTGCGACTGTCTGCAGGGGCAGTGGAGTGCTGGCACGGGCGCCTGGGGGCCAGGTACCCTCCACCAGAGAGGCCCCAATCAGCAATAGCAACAAGTGTGGGAATAAGGAGGGAAACAGGCAACTGGCTTTTACCAGTGACAAAAGCACAAGGTTAGTGTGCTGAGTTTATTCTATTTTATTAAAAGTATTAAACACTTAGGGAGTGGTGTGATGCAATATTCCATTATGACACAAATCAGTCAAATAAAAGTATGCCTAGACAAAATGTAAAATTCCATTGCACAGCAAAAATGGTGGTATACATTTAAAACTCTAGGGTGTTAAATGTACACCCGCAGCATTCATTTTACACCAACGTTTTGGGAAATCAAGGAATCAAGGATTTAAAAAAAACGAATTTGCAGACATGGTTTAGAAATATTAAATAATAAATATACGATTACACAACAAACCTTTTGGTTTATATTTTGTGCAACAAAATGTAAACGATATTCAAACGTTTTCGAGCAACACCTACGTGAACAGCACACCTCACATTAACTGACAATCAGTAAGCGCCTTTTTTTAAATCCAAAAACGCTCTTGTCTGGTGTATCGGGCTCTCCTCCCCCTCTGCACATTTAGACTATCTGTAAACACACCTGCTCCATAGAAAAACGAAAAAGAGGCACACTTAAATGAGTAAAGCCGTTAGCTGTCATAAATCGTTGCCCCCTGTCAGGGACAGACACTGCGGGTGTTTATCATCCAACTGCGGGCTCGAAACAAGACTGTATGAACCAACAACATGTTCACCTGTTGCACTGTTGGAAATGTTTTCTTAATTGTAGTCCCTGATCTTGATCGCTGATATCCCAGTGTGTGCGCGCGTGCGTGTGTGTGTGTGTGTGTGACAGAGAGAGAGAGAGAGAGAGAGAGAGAGAGAGAGAGAGAGAGAGAGAGAGAGAGAGAGATTTGCGTTTTCAATTATGTCAATTAGCATCACCAGGGACTATGGTGTGGTTTACGTCGCACAAATTTACATCGCACTGGGATCTTGAGAAGGTCTGTGACTACTCTTGATACGTACCAGAGGAATGTAGCAACATTGTGGCACTATTCAATCAACGGTGCAGGTCGGAGTGGAATAATGTTACTGCTTACAGGTGTAGCTATGCTGTATAAAGCCGATCAGAATTCATACTTGCATAAATACCGCTTACAATTTTTTTTGTCGACAAAATAAATCGAATTGTTCCGCAAATTAAGTTTGTTCAGTAACAATTGTACCAAAGAAAACGTTTGCGCATTTTAGACTAATTTGTTTAGAGAGATAGCCTATCCCATTTGTTTCCGCAAGCGTAATTATTAAAATATTTATCAAAGTTTGTGTTCTAATATTTCCGTTTCGGTGTGGACCAAAGGAACTGGAAATCCGAAAGAATTCAAAGGACGGGAATTTCTGGCATTTTCTGACAATCCCCTTGTCACTGTAATGTGGTCTTTTGAGAGATTCATCTCTGAAAGGCCGAAAACAAGAGTTTTATTGTTGGTAAATCTGCATTCCCCAAACAGCTCGATTTGGCACCCAAAAATTGGCAGCGGTACACACGAACTGTCCAGACTTCTTCAAACATCTGTCTGCAAGGATGACTAAATCCAACATTCTGGCATGCAACTGGCATCCAAGACACAAATGTTATCTGTTTAACGTAGCCTAGCCCTTCAACGGATAGCCTATACACGATATTCTTGGAAATTGATAGGAGTTTTCTGTTAAATATAATGTTTCTATCTCAAATTACGCAGAGTAAAACAATAATATAAATACTTACTATCATTATTTAGAAATTTGTTGAGTGATCTTAAATATGTACTTCGTGTCTCTTTTCACAACCAAGGCATAGGCTAGCAGTTGCAGCAAGCAAATGTCATTCCGGAGCCAAGTCAGCCAGCTAACATTAAGTTGTTATTTTATTTACATTGACGCTTTAAACGAAATACATATCAAGCCATTAGATTTGTTTAATATACGTACAATCTACGCATTTTTTTTAAAATCGGAATGTTTCCCCATAACGAGTTTTGAGGCTATATAGGCTAACTACAAATTCTGACCTGAAAAACTATAAGTTGTGTTCCGTAGCCAACATCTTCCCAATCAATGTTTTCAATTAATTTTTACACTGATTAAAAATAAGAAATACTTGTTTCGTCTCCTATATATCCTCTCCCTTATACAATTGCTTGTAGTTTTGCTTTTCTTTTTACCCTCCCCTTCTGGGCGTTTCTTTGGTTTAGACCACGCCTGGCGCGGTCGCCTTCAGAAGTTCAGCTCCGTTCCTTGCGCTGGAGAGACCGCCCATCTGGCGTGGCCTTTGTTGAGGGGCAGTTTATAAAAATGTTCCAGTTCTAAGTAAGGGTTATTCTAGCCTGCATGTTACATAGGAACAGCGACCTAAGAAACGGAGAGTATAGATTCAAATTAAAACATCAGAAGAAACAAAATCGAAATACATCTAATGCAGTTTTGAATCCGACCATTTCCAACATTAACGAAAATGTTGAAAAGCTGCGGTAAGAAATGTGCCCTTTCCACAGTAGCGGCAGCTATATTCACCTGCGTTGTGGTGCTCCTGATAGCGGTACCGCACCAAAGAGTCCAGGTGGATGAGAAGCCGATTGGAAGAGATGGGATGCGGTCACTGCAGAGCTTGGAGAATTTAGGGACAAACAATGGCGCGCAGGCGGACCAAGGCCAATCTCGGGACAATTCAAAGACGGGGCAAGTGAACGGATTTTCGGCATATTTCACGAAATTGACTCGAGGCAGGAGGGAAGTGGAGAAACCGTCGCAAGCCAAAGCAGCAATCGAAGCGCCCCCCGCAGAAGACATCAACCCGAATGACATCTTCATCGCAGTTAAGACAACGAAGAAGTTCCATCAGTCCCGTCTGGATCTTCTTCTTGATACCTGGATCTCCAGAAACATGCAACAGGTGAGCAAATGGAGAGCTCGTTATGCACATATATAATACTGGCTACAATACCTAATTATACTCCCATGTGTATTTGTTATCCGCGATAAGAGCAAGCAGATTCTCCAGCGAACGGCATCAAGAACAAAATACTCTTCCTATTCAACAACGATGACATTAAACTGTGTTTTAGTCACATGCATCATGATAACCATGCAGTCACACTGAGTTGTCATATTTTCTGCGTTTGTAGCACAGCTGTCCTGATATGACTCCATGCCAAGTGTCTTCAGATACTTTAAAAATTGTTTTAATCATGATTTTTTGCAGATCGAGCACTGTTAATTATATGCACTGACCTACAGTATCCAGAGAACATTTGCATATTTTAATAGATCAACTACTTGGTGGGAATAAGGAGGGTGTTGGTGATAGTGGTTGTTTTTTTGTTGTTAATTTGTCACTTTTTTCCCAGGGGTGCTTCTCTGTAAGACCCTGCCACCCCCTCTCCTTACTCTCCCAGCCCCCTGAGAGTTTTTGGGGTATAGTCCGTGAAACGCGATTAGTGATGCTGATTCATTTTTTGTGACTTGACCAAGCTTGTCAGATGTAAAACAGAGCCAAGAGACCATAGCTGTTTAGCATAGAGATCAGTCTCAGACACATAAAGGGGAATGGAGTGGCAGATTATAAGAGGAGAAGGCTTTTCTCTTTAGCTCTCACAAGCTGGTGGGAAAGAAACTGTGAAACCGCCATAAAATGGCATCATTTAGAGTAGAGGCGTAATTCATTCCCAGAGCCTCTCTCAGATCACTATAGAAATTTCTCCCCGGACTTCAACAGGGCTTAATGCCCCTTTCAGCTCTTTCTCTGTTTAAGAATGTCGGACGAAATAAATATTGTGATTGGTTCCCAGAACCAAAGATGCGATCGTGGCAGGAAGTCCTCTGCCACACCGCGTTACCGTCAATACCGTGAGCAGGTACCATTCTGGCTTTTGTTCGGTCCGATTTTTTTGGTGATGAATTTTTGTGTCGGTCCATTTTCATAAAGGCTATTCAGACCTGTAGCGCTGTTCATAGACGGGAGCCCTGTTTTGGGCTCCAGCGCTGTGTCACGCCACTCCGGGAGAACGCACTGTGACACCTATACAGTGCCCTGCCTGGGGCCTCTCCTGTTCTCCCTCTCAGACCTTCTTCCAGGCGGGAGTGACACTTCTTAAGAGCTCCGAGATCCCTCCATTTCCCCTTTTCTCCCCTCCTCTCCCCATTCTCCTTTTTGTTGAGGGTGTTTATGTGAATACCTTGGTGCTCGGGGATCTATAGCGGTGGCTTCAGTGCTGTCCCCTCTCCAGGGCTAACAAAGCGTCTTTCTGACGAAGGATGAAAAGCTTTCCCAGCCTCTCGCTTCACCCTCTCCATGGGAACGAGGGAGCTGAAGCCGGGGATTTTTTTTTTTTGTGTTGTTTGTGGAGAAGAGGGGGTCGGCCGTGTCTGGGTCAAGCTCCTGAGCGATGGGAAAATTGGGGGGCTTTGCCTTCATTAGGGGGAAATACCGGTGACAAAAAAAAGCGTCCTCTGGACAGTTTGTGCTTTGAGGAGCGTGCTGGGCTCGGCACAGTGTGAGAACGCAGCATTATGAAACGGGCACTTTTTAGGCAAGCTCTCCGGCTCACAAAGGGATTCCCAGCCCTGTTCAGGAGGAAAGAAACAACCCTGTCTGTTTAATGAAGCTCATTCTCCCATTCTCAAGACCCTAATCTTGTCACGCTTCATTTCCAGGGGTCAGTTTAATTTGCCTCATAGAATCCAAGCTGTTCTCAGACATCAGCAGAGGGAAAACACTTTTCAGAACTTGGAACAAAAGTGGTCAATGTACAAGTATGACAATTATGTTGAAAAAATGTGCTTGTCAACGCGCTGCTCTTAAGCATCGTGAGTAGGATGTAATGTGTAGAGGTAACTTGATTGCTGTGAAGGCCAAGCAGTGATTGACAGGCGGTGATCTTCATCCTGCTACAGTGGAGATGGAAAGGGGGCAGATAAGCATCAGAGACACTGCTAATCAGTTAATCTCATGAGTCAACACAGTTTCCAGGTCTTGGGTTCATCTTTTCCTCATTGTTAAACTGATGTGGGTGTCCCGGGTTAGATTTAGGCCACAGTTGGTAAACGAGGCAGCCCGTACACATCTGCCAGTCAGACAATGGATGCCTCTTTTCATTATCACTGAAAGAAGACCAATTTCCTAAAATATTTGTAATCCTCCATCCACACACCCCTAGTCAGGCATGATGGGCCTGAGTAGGTTTAAGGAGAGCTGTTTAAATGACCATTGAATTTACTTATTAGTGGATAATGTTAGTTAAACCATCACACATGGGAGTTAACAGAGGGCTTAGCAGGCAGCTGGTGGGGCAGACTAGACATAAAAGAGGCACTGGGCCTAGAATACAAGTGGGAGTTACAGGAAGAAGGGTGCCAGGTGGTAACTACAAAACAAAAGACACTTAATGCCTACCATATAAATCACTGGGCCTGCATTCTCAGTTATTAACTACAGAGATGATATGTGCATTTCTGTCTGATGGGCATCCACTCTGGTTTCTATTGGATAAGCACAGCCTGTGTCTACTTTTGCACTTTACTTGTGGACTGTGCCTAACATTGGAGCACTTTATGACCATGGCTACTTGCCAAGATTGGACCCACTGAGCGGAGGCGGCAAATACTGAGAGTGTGCCGGAATAGCTTTACTCTATCATAACTGTGTCCCGTGGCCACTAAAAGGTCACACTGAAATAGAAAACTCTGAGCAGTGGCCCAAAGGCTGTTTGTCGGTTTCAGCGTAGTGCCAGACCTCCGTAAATAGCTCCATTCATGACCCCTCTGTCTAGTGTCACCCCAGCCCGTTACCATTTTAAATTTATACCGGTCTCTCTGGTACTCTCCCATGTACACTCCCCAGGGTGCCTCTCACTATCAGTCCCTGTTTACATGTAAACAGTGAGTGCTGAGCGAAACTGTGTTTACTATTGACACAACTGAGCCAGGTGCTTCACGAATCTGGGGAACTGAGTGGGGTCAAGTTTTCCCACACATGCCGTTATTAAGTGCTCTGCTCAGTCTAAATCAAGGTCTGCGTTCACCTTACTTCAGGAGGAACGTGCAGCATATTGATGACTGTTACACATTCCTCCGCGTGTTCTCACGTGAAGGTTTATCGGAAGAGCTTTTCCGCTCGTTCCCATTGCGTAAGAAAGTGCAGCGTAAGGGAATACCAGCATAAAGGTTCACACGTTCTCACACTGCGAGGCTTTTCAAGCATACCTGCAATTTTGTTTTGCTGCCTTTTTTTGTTTGGCGTTCATAAAAGGGACACTTTTGCAAGTGAAAGTATAAACAGAAACTACTTTAGAAATTGACCTTAAGAAATAACTTGTATATAATCAAGGCAAATTGTCCAGCACTACAGCAGGACAGTTACAATGAGATTCTGTGTGGACAGATAAATGCTGGGAAATGACAAACTCTATGGGGATCATTTATATTTGTATTATACTGTTTTGTAGTAACTTGTACAACTGCTTGTAGCAACAATATAAATGCTCTTTGTAAAACAGCAGCATAATGATATATTTTATGGTGGGTGTTACTGTTTTCCAGATTGTAGCTTCCTGTGTTTCTTATCCACCCCCTCCCCCTTCAAAACAATGTGGCTTCCCCAGCCAGGTCATAACAATAGGGGTACAAGCCTCTCTCTAATCAGCCTGTGGTGGGTAACAGTGGAGGTCCTCAGCACTGCCACTCAGCCACTGTATTGAGTGAGCAGTAAACATTTGTTTGGCTTTTCCAGGAGAACCTGACCACAACTTACAATTGTTTTTTTTCTTGAACAATTTAAACACGCAACTGGAAAATAAACAACCAGTCTGATTAAAGGAAATGTTAAATGCTCCCCATTAGACATAGGAGTACAAGATAAAAACATTGCAACAGAGCCTGTATTCATATTCAGAAAAAGCATTGGTTTAGACATAATGCTCAGAGACTGCGCTGTCAAAGTTTACAAAATATTTCTGTTGATATAGAAAGTGAATTTTATGTTTCCAGAGATTGAGGGTGACATCATTGGAGTATGGTAATTTCCAATGAAATGGGTCTTACTCTGTGCCTCCTCAATGCGATTCTGTATTACAGCACCAGGTGACTGGTGCCCCTCATGGGTTAATTGAATCACAACTGTTTGATGGTGTGAGTCATAGGAATCCAGACAAGAGAGCACAGCTGGGGCCAAAGACTCCAAACTGGCAACATGTCCGTGCGCAGAGGGTAGCTGCACACAGAGGAAAGCCTCCCTGGTAACCTTACACGGCTCTGAAACAGGAAGCTTAATTCTCTAGGTGGCATTAAGCTGTGAAAATAGCTGTGTGTTAAACCCCGGCTACACAGAGTATCATTTATTTCACTGTCGAAAGAACGCCCTCGGAGAGCGAGCGAGTTTAGAAGAAATCAATGTTTTTCACAAAAGAGTGTGATTGAATTTCCTGGTGGGGATGGGGGGGCAGGAAGCCAGACAAGGCTTGTGTTGCTGAGGCAGAGATAGGCTGTGACAGCGAGGCCCTCTGCAGGCTGGGCCCTTCCTTCCCGGGGAGACGGAGACAGCCAGCCAGGCTGCGGCCTTCCTGAGCAGCTCCCTGCTCCTGGAGGGCGGGTGGGGAGGGGGGGGGGCATGCGCCAGGTCTTCCTGTGGGAGCAGAAGGCGAAGGGCAAGCCGTGGCATTATCACCCTGTACTGGGTTGGAAAAGCAAGCAGCACCCTCAAACGATAAGCAGGGCCCAATCAAACCGTGTATCGTGGAGTCATACATATATGTTAAGTGTTTTTAGTCTTTACACTGACTATTATGATCGTATGCTTACTATCAATTTATGATCCATAAATTAAATATTCAAATCAATATGTTTGTATTATAATAAAAAAGTATGTTCACTCAATATTCCCTCAATAACTAATTCATTCAGAAGTCCATTTCTCCTCTGGGAATGCTGGCTCACGAGAGCTATTGGAAGCACATAAAAAGAAAGAGTGGACAAAGAATTTCCCTCTGGAGCGTTCCTTATCCTAACCACTGCAGCTGTATGCAAATGCAGGCAAACATATTTAAACTTTACCCATCAGAGATTTAACCCAGCTTGAAAACACACTCCATTGTTGTATGGGAGGGAGGGGGGGTTTATGTGTGTGTGTGTGTGTGTGTGTGTGTGTGTGTATGTGAGGGTGTGATTCACTACACATGATGGAAGTGGAAGAAACAGGCAATATAGGCAACATTGCTAGCACTGCCTGGCTTGTTAAGGCTCTTATTTCTGTGGAAATTAAAGCAAACACTGCCGTCGCACTGGTCTTTACGCCACCGCCACCCTCCCTTAAATAAACAGCGGCCCTGGGCCCACTGCACGGTGCAACATCTGCTGAGAGTTTGTTCAGCAAACATATCAGCTGGGGGTTTGGCAGCTGGCTCAGGTACGGAGTGGGGGGGGGGGGGCAGAGAGTTACCTTTGGCATGAACTCAGCCCACCGCCACGATACGTGTGACAGAATATTGAGTGAACATTTTTCATCAATTAGTGCACTGCAAAAAGCATTTTAATCTCATATTTAGACTTTAGAATCTTATTTCTCCTACTTTTTTGCTAAATAACACAAACTATCTGCAAGTGGAGTGAGAGAGTTTTACTCATTTCAAGATTTGCCAGTGGGGTAAGATCATTTCAACTTAAAACAAGCAAATATTTTCCACTTTTGAGAAAAAAAGAAAAGATTTAAAGTCTCATTACAAGACTGAAACACTTGTTAAGACAGACATTTCTTGCAGTGTGGGAGCGTAGGCTGGTGGGCTTGTTGCCATAAAAGACACTTTAACACACAGAAGGTCCGCTGGGGGAAAACTGGGTTAGCGAGTTAGCAGCGGGCGCCCACAGGTATAGTTACCTGGCTTGTTCTGAAATACTCCTAACAGACTGTTGGGGCCAAGCTAGGACACGTGTCAAAGATAAGGTAGAGTGCGGCAGGTGCTATTTCACCCCGGGTCGAAAATAAACAAATGAACAACGGCAGACAGAAAGCCAGTTCAAGGTGCCGTCTAATCGATTTGCCTGTGTGTGCCGTGGCGTGCGTACCTGTATCGCCTAGTGGCGCTGCCGCGGATGAATTCCTTTCTGCACCTGCTCAGACGCATCTGCGATAAAACTGTTTGTTGTAACCTGCTCAGAGATTTCGTTCCCTCCCGCCTGTTGACAAAGCCATCAGAAGTGTTAGCCGTCACGTGCGTTATCCTTTAGAAAATGTCATCTGCTGCTACTTTGTAAGTGTTGAGATACGAAACATGAGATATGAAGAGGAAGTCGTTTTACGTGTTAAAAAAAACTACGAGCTCCGCATTAGCATTAAGTGTCCTCTCTCATCACATTGGCCTTGTGTGAAATGGGGAGGGTGAGGGGGTGGGGGGGGGGGGGGTGGCGGCTGTGTCCACTCCCCTCTTTGTCATGCTGTAGGCATGCTGTCTGGGATGCTGTGGGGCCCTGGGACAGTTGCCATGGAGAAAGCACAGCCCAGCATAAGAGGCTTTTATTCTTGGAGGAATTCTTTTGGGGGCATTGTACGCCTGTTTGACTTGCTTAACTCACTGAGTTCTTCAGCGAGTAATAGGAAGACAAAAGCCGCAAACGAGAAAGCATTTCAAAGAGATAACGGCAACACGGGACAACCACTTGTGGGAAACGTTTCATACGGAGAGTATATGAAATGAGTTTATGTGATGCCTTACGAGGCTCGATTTGGTTCACAGCACCAGCCTTCATTTTCTTCTGGAGTTTAGAGAGGTGGGATCCAAGCAAATCTTAACATGGTTTTTCCATTTGTGTCTTGCAGACATACATCTTTACTGATGGGGAGGATGAGGAGCTGAAGAAGAAGATCGGTGAGTCCAATTGAAACGCTCAACACGGCTCTGTTAGCCTACTAGCCAGGTGAATAGCACTGACAGTTTCTGAAGTCAGCTTGTTTTCCACGTGGATGCCTCAACATAATTGCACATCGCTTTTTGTAGGCGGATACACTGTAGTCTGTTAAAATTTGAGGTTATTTGCGGACATATTGCTTTTTGGTCACACTCAACAGGAAATTACAGCTGTGTGCTTAAAGGAAGCTTATTCTATTATTACCGTAGTCTGCAAAGCAATCTTTTGAAACTGAAGAGAGAAAAAAAAGGCATTTTTAAGTGTTTTAGATGACGGTAGATAAGGGAGATGAGGTCTGTTTATTGGTCCTCAGATCTGTCACTTATTGAGGGTGCATTCAGGCTTAACCTCTAAGAAAGGGGCGGACTTACCATTCAACACCCCTTTCCTGGCCTCATGTGGACCCTCCACCCCCCAGACAGGGCTCCTTAGTCCCCATGCAAATCACTCCATTGAGTTCCCCTATGCAGGCGTGCTCAGGGGACAGCCTCCAAACAGGTGGCAGATGGTAGAAAGGCAGGCTGAGCAAGGCTACAGACAGATCGAATAAAGGGGCTATTGATCAGCTCCATCCTTCAAAATCAATAACCATATTTCCCTCTGTCTCCGTAATGCAGGGAGTCACGCCATCAACACGAACTGCTCCGCCGCCCACAGCCGACAGGCTCTTTCCTGCAAGATGGCGGTGGAGTACGACAAATTCATAGAGTCGGGCAAAAAGTAAGAAGCTCTACTCCTGCTCTAATTGAAGCCAGAATTGCAGCGCTGCTTGAAGTCATTACTGTGTTTAGCTTGAGAGTCAGTGGACACATTTACTTTGGGTTAAAAGCTTTTCTCACTTTGATTGTATAATTCACACGTAAATACATGCCTTCTTTGTGATTTCAATGTCAGAAATGTTGATCTTTCCTCTTGATTACAGCCAGCGACTAGAGGGCAGTTAACATGTCGGTAATGTGTTTTTCAAAGGCGGCTTTGGTTTAACAGTGTTAATGGCTTTCAGGTGGTTCTGCCATGTGGATGATGATAACTACGTGAACGTGCGGACCCTGGTGAAGCTGCTGTCCCACTACCCTCACACTCAGGACGTCTACATCGGCAAGCCCAGCCTAGATCGGCCTATTGAGGCCACTGAGAGACTCGGGGACAACAAGATGGTACGGGCACTACAGGATAACTGACACTTGCACACATGATAATCACAGAGCGACAAAAAAACTCTGAAATGAATGATCAAGTCATATATTGCCTTGTGTTTCCAGAGACCTGTCAATTTCTGGTTTGCTACGGGAGGAGCGGGTTTCTGTGTGAGCCGTGGCTTGGCTCTGAAGATGAGTCCGTGGGCAAGGTAAGAGTGTAATCATAGACTTCCCATACAGTTTTTGTATTCTGTAACCATATTCTGAAACCGTTTCTCTCCAACATACATTACGATCTCTAACCAGTCTCTGTATGCCTCCTTTTCTTTGCAGCGGCGGCCATTTTATGAACACGGCCGAGAAGATCCGCTTGCCGGACGACTGCACCATCGGCTACATCATTGAGTCGGTCCTGGGAGTCAGGCTGATCCGCAGCAACCTGTTCCACTCCCACCTGGAGAACCTGCAGCAGGTGCCCAGGTCCGAGCTGCACAAACAGGTAAACACCTGCGCAGCCGTGCGCCCTCCGGCCGGCCGGGCTTAGCGCGAGTCGATCGCATTATCTGGCACGGCCCGTTCACTCCTCAGCGCATCATCGCATAATGACAGGTTTGACTCAGCTTTAATTATGTGTCTGTGCTTCTGTGCTGTTTAATTTCAGGTTACGTTGAGTTACGGCATGTTCGAGAACAAGAGGAATATCATACACGTGAAGGGGGCTTTCACAGTGGAGGAGGACCCGTCCAGGTAAGAACGAAGTCGATGTGAAGCGGGCACGCCGTCGCGCAGGCTATTTATGCACAGGCCTTTGATGCTATCTTGAGGGAGGAAGGAAATCCTTTGGCCATTTTAAAACTCAAACCAGAGCCTGGAAGGCAATAAGGCCAAAGGTGCTCCTTCTGTCTCTGCTAAACAGTAGTTTCTGGCTCCTTCACCCCTGTTCCCTTCCCCCCTAATCATCCCGTTTCAAATCTGCACTTTTTTAGGCCTCTGATGTTGAAAGAACATAATGTTCTTAAGCCAAAATCATCTGTTCTCAGCCAAGCTAAAGTACATCCACTAGATATGTTTCACAAACAGCACATTGTACAGAGGGCATGTGTGTGTTTTTATTTTTTTTATTTTTTTTTTGGTGAACAAAGTTGGCTGTTTCCGTTCATTGTGAGGCTCACTTCCCCTTTTCCCCCTATTTCTTTCTGTCCCTCTGCAGGTTCAGGTCTGTGCACTGTCTGCTGTACCCAGACACCCCCTGGTGCCCCTCCCACGTTGTCTATTAATGGCGACGGTCTCCTTCGTTGGTATCCTCGTCCCGTACGGCCTCGGTATCTGAAAGGCCAGCGGGACCCATGTGGTAATGGGCCGCGCGGTCGCTGTGTTTTTGCCGCAGCGAAGCGCGGCCTCCGTTAGTTTTATTGGGCTGCTGTGCGGCCCGTAGTTTTGCTTATGGACTTTCCCTTCCCCGTCAGCATGCAGCACTTCCTCCCCGAGCGCGTGTGGAGGTCAGGGCTGCGTGCCTGTTGGGAAGGGGCTCTCAGCATTGCGCTGTACAGGCAATCTACCATGCTTCATACGTTGTAAATTTTTGCTTGTGTTATTTGCAATTCTCATAGAATGTACTTTTATATTCCCATGCTCCTTTGCGCCAGCTTTTACCTGCTTATATTATTCTTCTTATCATTAATATTGTTGATTTTATACATTCCATAATCAGAGTCTTGGAAGCTGTTTAGTATCATATAAGAGGACTCTGTAGCAATTATCAAAGATGATGTAGAGAAAAATGGGGAACTATATTATTGAATTTTCAAGTTTTTCGTTGTATTTTTCGTTGACTCCGGACAAAATCGATGAGGTGAAGTTTTTCTTTATGTGGTGCTATCTCAGTATTATGATTTATGATTTGCGCTGGTCTTAGGGAGTTTTCTGGATGTACACTCAGGTGTTTTTCTCTGAGGTATGCCATGATGGAGCACTTTTCCCCCCGATGAATGTTTTGGCCTGTTATGATGCAATTCTGTGCTAATTTAAGAACTTATCCCAGAGATTAAACCATTTCTGAAGACTTTATTATATTTAATGCCATGTATTGCAATATATAACAATCTTGGGAAAAAATTAGTAATATATTAGCAATGATCAAAATGAATTCTACAATCATCTTGTGTACTTCATAAAGATGTGGTAAAAATGATAATTGCACAGCTTCCTTTAAATAAATTGTTGCTTGCTCTTGTAAAGTCTAAAGTGCACAGAGGGATGTGACAATGCTGTCTTTTCCATTAAATACCTTTTAAATGGACCTGTTTACACCTCTGCCAACTAATGTGAGACAGTGTCACATCCCTTTATAAACAGTCTAAAGAAATATGTGTGCCTTTCGCGTAACACTGTGTATAGCCGATCAACATTTTGAATCAATGGCAGCTAAAGAATATTCCTTTGAAATGTTAAGTTTATTTTTTGTCTTGACTTTTTGATATGTCCATTGATTCATGTTTGAATGTTTTTTGAATGTTTTCGAAAGCACACAATTTCCCCTTCCGGGCGCTAGCCATCTCTTTGACTGTTACTGTGAAACTCTGGGCCTGTTGTGCTATATGACTGCTTTACAAGAGCAATGCCAGTTTTCCAAATACACAGAGGTTCTCTGTGAGAATGACCCACACTGGGTGTGTTTGTAAATCTATTTGAAGCAGTAGTTCTGTACTGTGCCTTTTGTTTATAAATGTTTATATATATGTTTTTTTTTCTTTCTGTGGATCAGAAATGCTTCTGATGTACTTCAAAGGATTGTTTCTGCTTTCTTATTGTTATTATTGTGTCTTCTTCTGTAATTTATACTCCAGTATCTGGATTGTTTAATTCTGTGTTGTAAATATATATACATAAAGAATGCTTCTCAGGGATCATAAACCTGGTATTGTTACCCTTGAGATCCATGTGGTAACCATTCTTTGCTTTTAATAAAGCAGCATATTGCCTGCCTGACAAACATGAAGTCTTACTCTGTCGTTTTCTTTTCTTCTGTATTTTTGTACTGGTCTGGAGCTTAGCCTTTGGAAAGTGGAAGTCCAAATCACCCGTTGTCCTTACTTAAAACATCTTTCCTAATATGTGGCACCTGGTAACTGCAACTGAACAGACCACACCAATAAAGGTGACATCCACCAATAACTGCCCAGTGCCTACACCTCGGTCAAGGTTTATTTAAGGAAATCATGGCATTGCTTGGATCTATACCTCGTCATTTCTACGTGCTTCTGCTTAGAGGAGGCTCTCTGTGAAATTCCTTTCATGAGTCTAACCTTTCAGATAAAAGTATAACCAGCTGTGGAGGTAGGGGATAACTGAGCTGAAGAGCACAGGTGAGCAGTCACCTTGATCAGGGCCCTCTGCTCCAGCGTCCGTGACCTTTACGGATACGTGTGTTCCGTGTGGCCTGGCATGAGGCATGCAGTAACAGAGCTGCTGGGCTCCAGAGACTCAGGCCTGCTGGTCACACTCAGCTTCCTGCGCTGTGATCCCAGAGAAAAACCTGCGCTTTCATCCCCATTATTGCTTATTCTTGATTGGCTGGAGATGAGAACACTGAGCTGTGTGTGATTCTCATTAGTGTCATTTAACAACATGGAAAAGTTTGAAAAAATTAAATTTAAGTGCACAGGCAACTGACCTATTTTGTATTTGATAGACCATTTATATTTGGCCCTGTATGGTTTTGTATTGGACTGCTGGATTCAATTACAAAATATACTAATCCTATATGTTAATCTTCGCTATTAAAGAGTGTCCACTGTGTATATTTTGGGTTGGTCAGCGGACCTATAAATGCCATACAAAATGTAGTTTACATTATCAGGAGCCATAAATACAAATCTCTCTGGTCCAGCAAGTTAGTCCAAACAGGAAAAGAGCTTGATTGGTCATGATGGAGACAACTGAGTCAGCAGTGCAGTATGTAGAAGCACAGCAGCAGCTTCCTGGTATCAGCATCAGCTAACCACTTTTTAACAGTGCTGAAGGCTCCATTGGCTCTGTGCAGCGTTGGAGTGGAATAGTTCCATCAGACAAAGTCCTCTTTTGAATCCAGTCACAATGGTCTTTTTGTCCTTAACCCTCGGTGGTCAAATTAATTCAAATGAATGAACTGAAGTTAGAGAAATGTTAGCAGTTCAGCCGTTCCTTCTCCTTGTCATTAAAACAAATGTTTTAGAAAAAAAATATATATATATTGCACTCGATAAAGGTTAAAGACAAGGTTATATTAATAACAAAAAAATATGTGAAGTTTGGCTTGGTCAAGAGCTGCAAAAAGTTTGACTTGGACAAGAGCCGCAAAAAAACAGAAAATTAAAAAGATCTCTCTACACTATCAAATTTCCAGTCCTCCGTTTTTTATATCTGACTGTGATACAGTTTTGTCGCTATGTTGGTCTACTGTATTTCAAACAACATGTACTCTCTGTAATCACTGGGCAGATTGGTTCAAACCTTTTTTCAAAAAGACTAATTCATACTCTATACTATTAAAAATGGTAAGTGACCTACGACTGCTGCATTATGCTATAGAAGTCCCACTAGAGCAGATTTAGACATTGATCTATAATGCACATTCGTACTTAACTCCGCGCCCCCCTAATTATGTTGTTGTTCGATTGAGCCCCTAGAATCACTGAGCACTTGCCCATCATGACTACTGACTGCTGACCCTCTGCAATATCCCTGTAGTTACGATGGAGTCCCTTCTATCTCTCAAACAGGAGCAACTGCCAAATAATTTGATAAACATCATTTTACTTACTTTGGTAATTTATTAATTAACATTTTATTATACATTTTTTTCTCTTTACTCCCAATTTTGTCTATCCAATAGCATTTGAAAGCCTGTGTCACTGCTACAACATCCATCAATTTTGAGATTCAGTTTGAGACCATGGGGCACTGGCCTGAATGGTTGCACCACCTGACAGCCTCATAGACATCCGTCTACATGTCATTGACGTCGTCTTCCTCTGCACACACTCACTTGATTCACCATTCAAAGACTCAGCTGTGAAAGCTCAGAGGCTTTGATATAAGCCGGTGTGACAGAAACTATTCTATTTTTACTGTAGTGCTGTGGATATGAAGGAGGGAGCGTGCTCATTAAAGCTCAAAGAGCAATGGCAGCTGGCTACAGAGACATACACAGCCTACTCAAACGGTACGCCCTGAGGACTAAAGTCTTCTCTCTCAAAGATGAATTTCTATGTGCTCTGTTGGCAAAAGCATGAAGGAAAAATAAATAGGCAGCATACGATTACCATATGTTAGTGATGGCCTGGGGTGGAAATGACTCTGGTCATGGTGACCCTTTCAAAACTTAACATAATATAAACTTGGTCATTGTGACAGGGTATGTTTATTGTTGTATAATGAGGGTGTGGGGATTTGGTTATGGGAAAGGACAATGCTGAAACAGAAGGAATGTCTGGAAAATAAACGGAAGGACAAAGATATGTATATAACCACCAGGTTATATGCAAAATTATGAGAGCTCACAAAAACCAAGAGGCTTTAAGCAGCTGCATGTAAAACTAAGCCATAAAGTAATCCCTTTGGGACTAAACAGGACTCTAACTGAAGCAAGAGAGTGGTTTTGAATTTGGTAATCATGTACAGTTTATCATCTGTGTTCATTCCAAAATCTTTCCTTAACACTATTTCCCTTAACACTATGGGGTAAAAAACATTGTAGCTGCTTTCCTTTTATAGACATCTGCGTGGCAGTTTACCTTGTACAGTCATCTCTGAACTAAGGCACACTTGCAAGTAGTCTTCCCACTCTCCATCAAGCTGGTTATTACAGGCTACACTTGCTGAAATGTTGTGTTTTAAAAACTAGCAGGTGTAAAAAGAGTTGATGGAGGAGGCAGGGAGTAGGCTGTCTACACGTTTCCTGCCATAAAAGGGTCTGACACTTCAGAGACAGGAAGTGGCCCCAGTGTCTGGCTTCATTCATCGTAATACAACAGGTTTGTTTTCAAACTCTACTGGCTGCCCAACTGTGACTCAGGAAGAGCAAACAAACGCCATTTCTCCATTCTGAAGTAGCCATTCTTGGAAGGAATGTTTGTCGTTAGAATGGCTTTGGAGTTGACAATGCAAGAGATGCACAAAGAAACTCTGGTTGCATAACCTTGACCTATGTATGTATGTATGAAGTATGTATGTATGTATGTATGTATTTATAATTGTTTGTAAGAAAGTTATGCACAGCTCTCATTTAGATTACTTTAAATAAATGTTTCATTCATATCAGTTGCCATAAAAACAATACAAAAATTGTGGGATTATTTGTGGAAGCTAAAAATAAAAGGCAGTGGAAAAAATAAAGATGATCAAAAGGCAAACGACAATTGAACTTGAGCTTTTGAACTTCCTAAAATAAATAAACATTTACTTGTTGCAATTCCAAAGTTTTTCTTTCTTTTTTTATAATTTATAAAAACCACACGCTGATTCAGAATTTAATTCTATCAATACAAGCCTGGTTTTCTGACCAAGTTATTTTCTTCTGTTATCCTATGGTTACATAGCACAATGGCCACATCATTAATGTTATATTACAAAATATACCCTGCTTACCCATTCAGTTAAATGAGGGCTTTTTTTATAGCCAGCTCTTTTCTCCTTCCCATGAGTGCAGTGTTAGTGAACCAATGTCTACATTCCCCAGGTTTACAGTCTGTGAAGGCTACTGACCAAGCTCTCCTCTGACATTACTCACTAGCTAAGAGAGGAAGGCCTAGCATCTGGGTTTTGTCAATGCCCCTCACACTTCAAAAACATTTTAATTCCATTTAAATGTTCAAGGCTGTCTTTTGGTTACAACCAGTGATGATATAAAGAAAGGAGCTAAAAACACCAGAAAAGGGCTTCAGAAGCATGCAGTCTTATTCCTTCTTCTTGCTACATTGCTAAGGTCAGGGCTATGGGTCGGGTTACTGGAATAAAGCTGAGCTCCATTGTATTTTCAGGCAAGTCACAATGAGATAGTTGTGATGGCCTGTTTGTCCATTTGTATTTCACTGTCCCATGTTCTGCACAGCGTATTTTTGTGAACCTAAATTATTATTTTTTTAAAAACAAGTCTCGGGTCAAGAAGCAGCTGCCAGGTTTGATTCCTTGGGTGTGGGTGGCTGAGTCACCAGGCTTCCTGAATGTGGCTTTTCATTTTAGGGTACCCTTGGACTTTCCCCTCTGCTTTGGCTCGACCACAGAAGAAAATATGCCCTGAAACATATTATTGGCCTTACATTATTGCTTAAAGTTCAGCAACACTTCATCACTGTCATCAATCCCTACTTTCCCAGGTATGCCTTCAGTTAAGAGGACTGTATCTTTTCATGAGTGGAAGTACATAAACAATGTAAGTTTGATACTCAGTAAGCAACTTTAAATGTGACACATATTAAGGCGTGTTTTATATGCAAATAATGCTAAAACGGTTAAATTAGTTAGAACCCTGTCTTATGGATAGAGAAGACTTCACTTCCTCATATCTGATTCAATTGCATTGACGTGGATAACGACTTTTCTAATCTATTTAGAAATCTTTTTTTCCCCCATACGACAGAACTGATACAATACAGATCCTGCTATTTCTTAGATTCCAACGTTATAGAGAATTTAACTTGTGACACGTGATCGCGTCCAACAGTTTCTCAGTGAATACAATGGTCACAATCTAGAACTCTAAAAAAGCACCATTTTAGCGACTTGAATGTAGCTGGTCTTGAATGTAACTGGTAATTATTATATGAAGTTGCAACATACTTTCATTTGCGGTCAGTCGGTGTGTTTTTATGATACATGAGATGTCAGCTATAATTTAGCGATGACAATTATGCGAAAACTAGGAAATCTCTCATTTGCAGAAATATGTTCCGAAAAATGCAAGTGAAATGCAACACGGTTACAAATGCACTGTTTATATAGGGTGGTTTAGCTATAACTGAGTGAGGCCAGAGAATACAAGCAACGTGCGCTGCGCAGCAGCTGTATCAGTTGCTGTAGCCAACACATTGAGCCTGCCTATCTTACACTATTTAGTAATAGCTGCAGATGACAGTTGTGGGAAACCCACTGAGAAAAATTTCTGTTCCCATCCCATAAATGCAACCTCAGATATATAATTATGGTCTATTTGCATTTATTTTGACTGGTGCGCTGCAACCCTCACAACGGCCACACTGCGCCTTTACCCAGTCTGGGGTGGGGGGGTGTCTGTTCCCAGAGAAACCTGGGCTGTCGTTAGCCCTTATCTAGATTGCAGACTGAGGCTCCAGGCTGCTCATAATAATGGGATGTGAAGGACTGACACATGGCCCCTGAAGCTGAAAACATGCCTTTCTCTATGTCATGTATATGTTTTGCATAATTGTATCTTATGAAAATGATAAAGCAGAGCACCAAGTTCCTCATCTCACCATTATGCTTTTTCTCCTACTTGAAGGAGCATTGATAGCCTTTGATGCTGTTTGCTCTACAGAGCTTCATCTCTAATACCTAATACCCTCCTGTGAAGATGTGCTGCCCCCATCTTTGTTTATACAAGCATTCAAACACCACTTCCTAAAGTGCAGACTTGAAGAATGAATCTTCTTCTAACATCTGATCAAATCCGTCAGTTCATTCCAGAGCAAGCTTTGTCAGATTCTCACACTGATGGGGGCGTTTTGGGTGTGGCAATCAAACGGTCTACAAACCGTCTCTCACTTGTCCTACCACATTTTTGTTTTGCTTTAAAGTTGACTGGTCTGCCATTAGGATTAGTGAGAGAATATTTGGCTAACTGTTACATGTATCACACAAGGGAACCCATTAGACACTTATCAACTCTTGAGTCTTTAACTTCAATTGAACTCACTTCAGATCAATACAATGCAACGTGCTTGGTGGCTCATTTAGTTAAGGCAACACTGTGGTCCATAGATGAGCCCCATGGTCTTGGATTGAATCTGGACCATGGCAGGGCCGACTGTAACCGATAAATCCATCGGGAGACACGTTATTACCAATTGCGTGGCCCAGAGTATGAGAGAGTCGAGTCGGTGAGGATCCGCATTTCACCACTCTCTAGCGACTCCCACTGGTTGATCTGGCTCCATTAGACGGCATGTCAAAGCTATACATGAAAGGTCTTCCTCTGACTCACGCTTGGCTGTAGGCTGCGGTGTGAAAAGAAGCAGACCGGCGACACCGCATGTTTTGGAAGAGAACCACGAAGGTCTATGCTCTCCCAAATCGGCAGTGGGGTTCGCGCATGTACGCGGCTGCGCTTGCAAATAGTTAAACATTCCAAATTTTGGTGGGAATTTGACATGCTCAGCTCCATGTTGAGAGCCAATATACAATGGGGACGGAAAGTATTCATACGCCTTCACTTTTTGCACACTTTATTGTGTTGTAGATTTAATTTTAAATGGATAAATTTGCCATTTTTGCCCATCAATCTACACTCAATAACCCATAATGACAAAGTGAAAACATGTTTTTATAAATTTTTGCAAATTTATAAAAAATAAATTTATAATCTCATTTACATAAGTATTCATACCCTTTGCTTTAACGTATTTTTAAAGTATCATATTTAATACTTGGTAGCATGCTTTGCATGCTGTTACTTCCTGAAGTCTGTGACCCATAAACATCAAAAGACTCTCGATATCTTATTTTCAGGTACTGTTATAAGCGATATTATAACCTCTCTGCATTTGAATAGATCTCTATGGGAATTTGGGGGTGAGACTAGATTCAGCTGTAAATTAGGCTGGTACAGTATGGAACACATGACTGGCTAAATGGCTGTAAGCCAAGTGTGCAAAAAGTGAAGGGGTATGAATACTTTCCATCCCCACTATATATGTATTTTTTTTAATGGGGGGATGGGGGGGGGGTGTGCTGTCAATATGGGAATATGTATGCAACATGGATAGATACTCAAATTGAAATTATGAGGGTAAATCCGCAAAAAAAAAAACGGAAGAAAATACAGATAGCAGGTTGTACCGTTATGAGGCAACAGCTGTGATCACTATCTGTGCCATATTAACAACTGAAGTATTAATGCAAATAAGGTAACCATGCAACCACGCCCAAATAGGTAGCAAGTTCACAGTTCACAAGTTTGCATAGCTTACAGATGGCTTATCCAGCTGGACATTTCCTAAAGCAATATAGGTTAAGCAGCATGATCAAGTTTACAAACCTTTTACTATAAATTAATTTAAATTTAAGCTACTCCACACTGCCACCAAGGCTGGCTGCTAATGATTGGTTTGGGATTCAAAATAAGCTTTCAATAAATTGCTCTGATATGCCATTTTAAAACGTATAGTTCCTCGTGTGCCTTTGATTAGTTAGTGCAGTGCATGGGTATGAAAAAACAAGTCCAATAATTCATACATCATTTTGTGACGCACCAATGTACACCACTGTAATTTGCTGTAATATTAATTTACATTTATCTTAGTGAATTTAAATTATTTTCTTCAAAGGTTGATTCAAACAGTGCTTTTTCAAAAACACAGAATACTGAAAATATTCTAATTCTACCTCTCCCTCTTGCCTATATTGGTTTAAAATGCATGCTAATATGAACTTGAACTTTCTGAAACAGAAAAAGAAACAAAAGGCCTGAGAGCCTTATTAGAGTAGGGCGGCAATTTATAAATGGCAATTTTTTTAAAGCAGTTGTGCAGTTCATAGGCCCAAAATAAACATCTTAAGATTAGATGCAGCACAACACTGTATTTAGAGCAAGCATGAGGAAGAACAAAGAGACCATTTAGTGATCTTGCAGAGGGCCCAAGCGTAGCAGAGAACAGAACCCCTGGGGCTTGGAAGGGTGCCCTTGGCTGAGAGATGAAAGGGGATTTGAAAAGGTAGCAGTTTGTCAATAAAAATTTCCAAAGACTTGATTCTAGTGCTGGACTCACAGACACTATGTCCCTGCTGCTGTACAGACAGTGGATTTGCATTAACTTTTCACAAAAATCAAAACTCTCAGACTGGGTGTGTTTGTGTGTGCGTGAGAAAGATATACACTGCCTGGCCAAAAAAAAAGTAGCGGACTCTAATATTTTGTTGGACCACCTTTAGCTTTGATTACGGCGCACATTCGTTGTGGCATTGTTTCTTATGCAACATCACAACATTTATTTCCGTCCAGAGTTGCATTCATTTTTGGCCGAGATCTTCTATTGAAGATGGGAGAGTCGTCTCCGTAACCACTCCGTAAAGTCTTCTCCAGCACATCTCAAAGACTTTCAATGGGGTTAAGGTCAGGACTCAAGGTGGCCAATTCATGTGTGAAAATGATTCCTCATGCTCCCTGAACCACTCTTTCACAATTTGAGCCCGATGAATCTTGGCATTTTCATCCTGGAATATGCTCATTCAGTATATTCAGGTACTCAGCTGACTTCATTTTATTGCTGCATAACGTTGCTGAGCCTAGACCTGACCAATTGAAGCAACCCCAGGTCATAACACTGCTTCCAGAGGCTTGTACAGTGGGCACTATGCATGACAGGTGCAATGGTGACTTTTTTTTTTGGCCAGGCAGTGTATATATATATATACATATATACAGTCAAGCCGGAATGTCTGCACACCCCTTTCACCTTTTCCACGTTTTATTACGTTACAGACATATTCTACAATAGATTGAGTTAATTTTTTGTCTCAAAATTCTACACAAAGTAGCCCATAATGACAAGGTGAAAACAGGTTATATAAAGAGAGAGAGAGAGAGAGAGTGAAAAAGAGAGGGTTATTAAATAATACGCTCTGTCCCTGCACTTGAGCTCTTTATAAAATTCACTGCACATTAAAATGAATTCACTTTAACTGTGCTTAACTCATTTAGCTAATTATCTGCAATATTGTTGCTACCTGGATTTTGAACTTGAGTTCAGTTTTGGTAGATATAATAAACACTAATATGCTAATTATTCATGATAGCAGAACACAGTATCTATATAGGGTATTTCTATTAGTCATAATACCGGATTCAGTAGTAATCTCTAACATGTAGACAATGCTAATGAATCCATGGCCCATTCAAGTAAGAATGTTCTTCGCAGCTATTCTAATGCCTTTAGACCGTGCCCTTAGTTCTGCAGAGTTGGGTTAGGGTTAGGGTTACCCTTAGTTCTGCAGAGTTGGGTTAGGGTTAGGGTTAGGGTTAGGGTTAGGTAAGAATGTTCTTCGCAGCTATTCTAATGCCTTTAGACCGTGCCCTTAGTTCTGCAGAGTTGCAGGAATATATCATTTCGATGTGACAGAGATTGAAACCGTGAATGTTCTGTGAATTCTCAAAGCGGAGCCGTCCAGAGCCAGACACGGAGGTTTCAGCCCGTGGTCCTGATAGTGACAGCGCAGGGGACAGCTGAACCAGGGTACAGAGCCTCACATTCCACCGAGTACAGAGGGATTATTGGGGCTCAGTTGTCTCGCGCTCTGTCACCAGGGCTTTTCACACTGCTCAGAGGGATCCCCAATTAACGGCAAAAAGAGTCCGGAGCAACATTCCAGATTAGAGAGGGCGGACAGGCCCGATAGCCTCACACCAGATACAGTGACTTAGAGCAAGTGGGACAGTGCCCTAATCCCTGTGAACCATCCACTGGCAGTTGCTCAAAGACCTAGATCAAGTGTACACTGAGAACACCACAGAGGCTAGTCACAGTGGCCATACCGAATGGATTAGCAGAGAGCCAGCTATCGGGTGTCATCAGAGTGAGTTTGTGGTAAAGTACCTGAGCTGAAGGGGGAGGGAGAACTCCAGAGACAAAGCGCTGTGATGCAGGAAAATCAATTTTCCACTGAAGGACATTAATATGAAGCAGATGAAGTAGATTAGTCTTAAATTTTATTCAAGCCCCTAGCTGACCTTTGAAGTATCCCAAGAAATCACACTGCAAAGATTTGGACTGTATAAGAGAGTCCAATTTTCATCACCACAACCTAAGGGGAAGGGGGGGGGTTTGGGGTGTTGCCCATTCTGACTGTATATCATTTGTTTTCCCACTATAAATATAAGTTTAATTGTTTTCTCCATTAAAGATAAACCACTCTTTCTTAGAAAGTGCTGCAACATGTTTTGCTTTTCAACATACAAATTTAGTTATGCACAAATGCATGTATATTTTGTATATTTAAGTAAATGCATGTATACTTTGGTTGAAAATATACCCGTGCTCTGATCTGTGCTAGCTTTACTGTAGAGCTGTGTGACCTCCAGAGGGGGGAAATAGCTAGTGGCTATAAGTGTATCAGAGGATTACATGTGCTCTAAGAGCACAGGTAGCATAGTGGTGACACAAGAGCACAATACAATCAGCTGTTTCAAAAGGGTAACAGGAGAAGGGAACATATAGCCTACCATATGTATGTATACATTATGTAAGTTTGTGTACCAATGTATCAACTAGCAAAGAACATTTGCTACATTTTTTATTGCACCTAGTTCTTGAATGAAAGATATATATTTGTTTCTTTCGGTAGTCATTGTTGATTTTTCTTGATTCTAGATAAGCACAATATTGTTGTGGTATTTTTCAGACAGAAGATGCATTACATGTTCGTAATCATCATACTCATAGCAGCTTTAACCTATTTATACTGCATGTCTCATACATAGTGTTCAACTGTAAACATCTATTTTAATCACTGTTTCTTTTCATATTTTAATTTCGTAATTTTATTTTGGTGTTATATTTTTAACCCATCTATCATTCTATTTCATTTATAATTTTTTTTACTTTAACCAGTTAGCTATAGGACTGAGACAGAGTGGTCTCTATTCAGGAAGCCCAGATGTTCCTGACAGCGGTTGTTTGAGGGTGACCAGGTTGCAAATGAGACAAGGACGACAGAAAGGCAACAGATGATCTGCTGCTATCTGATGTGAGTCAGTCTTTAATCCATGTGGAAAGGGGGCAGGAACTAGGAGATACGGACACATATGGCCACGTAAACACCAGACCAGATGTCCTTCCTGCTACCAAAGTTGGATTATTTAAACTTGGTTCCCAATGAAGAGCACAACAAACTATGCAAACTATGCAAGCAGGAAGTCTAATTGTAATCAAAGTGAATTAGGACAAAATTATAAAATATGTACATCACTTATTGAGGTGCTGGTCTGGGGTAAGATCATGAAAAAAGAATAGAACTCACACACTCATATGTTCCAAAAAACACCAGTTTATTGACAATGTTTTGAGCACAAGGCCCTTTGTAAGCAATCTAGCCTTCGGGTGGGATGCTATATGTGTGTGTGTGATAATAACCTACTGAAGCACACACAATTTAGGCTAGGTATCTTGCATTGGGGAATCATTATCTTCGGGAAATTGATATAAGACATAGGCCTACGCATCATCATTATTGCCGAAGTCATCAGCCACCTTTCCATACCTGTGGGCGTGAGCACAATGATGTCACCCAGAAATGTTAAAAGACTTCCGCAGTAGGATACATCGATGTATCCTTCGCCGGGAGAGACGTGGAGCCGAGTTTGAAGCCACTTTGCTGGTCTCCTCCAATATTGGGACATTGTAGGGAGGAAGGCCACAAAGATGAGGAAAGAAGGATACATTTTTTTAGTATTCGGACACGCCCATTGTTTTTTTCTATCTATCAATTTTCAGTTGGATGTGGCCAATAACCTTACAAAATCTAGTCCAGCAGTGACTATAAGTGTCAATTTTTAAAAATGCATGAAATCCAATCAATGAAATTTGATTTGGAGCTGTGTTGCTACAACAACGGTACAAAACTTCACCTCTGGGGTAGCAGCACTTTCGAAGGATTGTTCACTGTGATCAAGGTTATGTTTCAAGCATCGTACACATTGTGCAGTGTGCACTGTGAAGTATCTTGTAGGTAATCACCCTGGATAAGAGAATTTGCCAAGCAAATCAACAATAACGGTTATTTTAATGCCACAGATAAAACAGTAAAATAGGATAAAAATGTTCTCACCAAAATAGCATTTAGGTATCTGTAAGACCTACAGCAAGCATTTAGGGTACAAAAGCAGGGTGGCAGTGTGGTATAATTGCGAGGGAACTGGGCTTGCTTTTCAAAGGTTGTGTGTTTGACTCCCCGCTGAGGTGATGCTGTTGCACCTTTGGAAAAAGAGCTGCTTCATGAAAAATATCCAGCTGTATTAATGGATTGCATATGTGAAATGCAAGCCGTATAAATCTCTTTGTACAAAAGCATCAGCAAAATGTCATGTGAAAGCATAGCTTTTAAGAGCATTTCAGTTTGACAAGCAAAATCTGATGGCTGTAATGTTCTCCATCAGGAAGCTCATTACCTACACCTGGCTGGGTGTTGTTTGGTTGGAAAGAAATAACGAGTGAAAATCTTCTTCTTCATTAAGCACATGCTGTTATCTCACGGTAATGACCTCATTGAGCACTGCACCCATAATAAAGATAAAATAATGTCTGCTTTCTCATAACAGCACCTATTATTTGCAGCCTTTTCCTGCTGCCCTGCGCTAGGGTGTGTCATGTATCTTACATGTTCGAGTTTATTTTCGCTCTTCATAGGCCTCTGGGACTCGGAAATCTGATCAGAAATACATTGTGCTAGACTAAGGCATCTTGGCTACATTTCATGATAATATTAATTTTAGAGAAAGAAGCTCCTCAGTTATCTATGTAAGAGCCCTTGTACGTACGCAAAGGAAACCCCTCTTTTGGGGTCATCGGAAATAAATGGAGGATGGCGACATCCACCTTCCCAAGGTTCTACTAGTAGAATCTTTCAATTATGTTATAGCAAAATGCCATAGCAAAATACAAGTGATAAGCAGGGAACCATTTAACATTCCCATTTGGGGGTGGGGCTTACCTCCACAGTGGGAAACATATTGAAAAAGCATATAGCATCGTAATGATCACTTCTCCAGGGCCTTGGTCTGACTCCTTTTTCAGGTAGTTGTAGGCCTGATTGAAAACCTATTTGGAACTACTGCGTAATAGAACATTATTTGAAAATCTATGGTGTACCTCTATGTGAAATCTGAGTGTTAATGTGCAAATAATAATAATAGTAACAATAACTTATAATATAATATTAAGCAATACATTATTTGAACAGGACCAAAATTCCAACAATTGATCAAAATGAAAAACATATTGCATATTATATGTTTCTTTGCCCAGGAAACAGCTGAAACGGGGCAATAAAAACTATTGATATCGTTAGTTGGGAAGCCCTCACAATTACATATGGTGCGGGCTTTTACTTTTTATCCCAGCTTCCGAACTGGGTACCTTCTCTTTTGATCTAACTTAAAATGTTCTAATTTGTCATTCTAAAGCTATGACTGCCTCAGTGTCACAGCTTGGGTTCCACTGCACCATTGTGTTGTCATGGAAATGACCGAGCTTTTTTTATCTGCACCATATGCTGAGCTGAATAAAATGCTTGGGACAGCCAGTATGGCAGTTTTTCATGTAATTCCATGTGAGACACTGCTCAGCCTCTCAAAGTCAGCACTGTTCTGCATTCAGCTGATGGGATACAAAAACAAAGTCTAGAGCCAAAAGGGGGAAAAACTGGAAAATGATTTTCTGACTCTGAGAAAGGGTTTTTATATTCCTTTAATACTTCTTTCCTACTCTGAGCTTAAACCAGGCTGGCACGCTTAGCTTGGATGGATTTTTTAACAAATGCTGAGCTGTGTCAGTGCAGCCGACTGATACTGATTTTGGTCTACTCAAGAGAGTAGCTATAGCGAGCAGAATGAAGCACACTGCCATTGGTTTCCGTCGTGGCCTGAAAACACACCTTTTCAGGCTCCACCTGGACTAATACTTATCTAGGACCTCATGGTATGTCTTCTTGTTGAACTGTGTACCCAAGTTTATACTATTTAGAATAGCATTGTAGTAGTAGAGATGATTTTACCCAGTTCACTGTGAAACTGTGTTGTGTTCGTTACTAGGATATATATGATACTGTATGGGAAGAATGTGCTTCTGTTGTGTGTTGTAGTTTTCGATGATTACCTCTATATGCACTTATACTGTACGTCGGCTTAAAAAAAAAAAATAAAATGTATGTGATGTAAATGTAATGTGATCATAGCAAACATTACATTACAGGCCTTTAGCAGACGCACTTATCCAGAGCGACTTACAATCTAACTTCTAATTACATATATCCATTCATAGCTGGATATATACTGAAGCATTTCAGGTTAAGTACCTTGCTCAAGGGTACAACAGCAGTGTCCTACCTGGGAATCAAACCTGCAACCTTTCAGTTACAAGTCCAGTTCCTTAACCATTATGCCATACTGCCGCCTAGCCAGAAATACAGAATAAATTAGGCTTGGACTTCAGACAATGACCAGTCAGTCATTTTGACCTGAATAAGTAGAAGAAATGAGTCTGACATGTTGTGCCATAGCTCTCTGGTTGAAATGTCAATGCAAAGCGTAAGTATTCAGGCTGGTAGCCAGTTTTGGCTTCAGCTCATATTAACCTTGGTTCAGCAGAGGACTGGTATTGGAGTAGGTGTTGAAAATGTAAACATTCATTATGTTTTTTTTTTCTTCCTAAATGTGTCTTCTCCATTGACAAGAGACACAAATGGGTTTTCAAGCTTTGTCTGCTTCTAGGAGCCTCAGTTCTGCTTTCCCTCCAGGGAGAAACATCCGTAGAGTGGTCCAGGCTGGGGAAAGACTCCAAGCTTTGATGGATGAGTGTCACGCATTCAGCAGAATGCTGCTGGTTCCTCAAGCATCAGTGCACAGGTGTCAGACTGTGACCATCAGATAAAGGGTCAGTAGACTGCCATACAAACAAGCAGACCCCCAATAAGGAAGAGGTCTGCTTTTGTTAGCCATTTTTGCTTAGAAACCTGTATGTATAGCATGATATAGAAAAAAGTAGGTTGTCAGACGAAAACTAAACTGACATGAAAATGAGAATTTACTACAAAATGCCACAAAAGTCCTGTTCTTTAGCTAACAAGAACAGTGTCAGTCATTGCACAATTGAAAAATAGTCCCAACTGAACTTCTAAGATGGAAAAACAAGGGTAATTGACAAGTTGGTAGTAAACCTCTGGATTGTCCAGTCACTTCCGAGAGATTCAGCTCTTAAATAGAAAACCGTTTCCTATCATTATTTATTTATTTATTCACTTATTTTGTTTGCTTATTTCTTGTGACATATATACAGACATTCTTTGCCTGACTAGTCCGGCACAACTAACGTGGCAGTAAACATTTCTTTAGACTCTGAGGGAAGCACAAAATACCAGCTGACTACTATATAAAACTTCACACACTCAAAAAGATGCCTTTGTATCTTTTCAAGTGAATGCGAAAAGAGGGCAGGGGAGAGGGGGGGGGGGGGGTTTGCACTTTTAACTAGACTGGAAATCTTTTTTTCTTTCTTTCTAGAATTTTGAATGAGAATAGTCAGAGCAAGGGTCTCAGCGGAGAAGGGAGGGCTGTAGAGAAGTTAACTGATTTAGACCCCAAATCCACCATTCAACGCGCAAAAAAAAAAGACTGGTTTTCTACACAGCGTTGGAATAAAAGATGGGGGAGGGGGGGCGGGACCTGGTTTGTAAATGGGAGCTGAACATTAACAAAACCAAACCAAAGCCCCACAAAGCTTCTTCCCTGAGCCCCTGCTCACCCCCATTCAACGTACGATAGGTGTGTTAAAGGAGTCACTGGGGTGTGCTTAACAGGGACATGGACACTGAGCATACAGCTGCCTTCCTTTCGGGGTCCCGCCTCACAGGGGTCCGGGACAAGCGCCGTCTCCTTGACTCCCGTCCCCAGAGACCTCCTCCAACACAATCAGTCTGGCAGCTGCTAAGTGCGGCACCAGAGGAACAAAGATGACCAGATCTACCATTAACCCGTATTTCCCCGCGCTGAGACGCTGCATCTGTGATGAGTTCACATCTGCTGGGAATGCACAGAGGAGGGGAGGAGAGGAGAGGGGAGGGGAGGAGAGGAGAGGGGAGGGGAGGGGAGGGGAGGGGATTCTCTGCCCATATAAGTTACCCTCAGAACCTGACATGTACAAAGAAGTCAATTCCTACATTTACATTTGAACTTTATTTTACATTATTTGTGTCGGTCAGGAATTTAGGAAGGGACAAAAACCCTGTTTCTTTATTACTTTAATACTTCATAGGTCGTTTATTAGATTTTTGTTGGTCCCTGGACCCTACAGGAAAAAATTTTGTTTAGTCCCAGGGCTACAAAACATTGATTTCGTAAATTTTGTTCCCAAACTTTGATTCCGCAGCCATTAACCTTTTCATATGCATACACAGTAAAACCTAGACAGTGACTTGGTGGCCACATCCAAAGATCACAGACTGTAAAACAGGGCTCACTATAGACTATAGTAAGAATAAGCAACAGTCAAGTGGACAACCGGGAGCAATCTCCCATTAGATATGTCTGGGGGAACATTCTCAGGATGCTTAAGGAGTCAATCATTTATGTCTTTATTTTGTTTGTTTAACAGATTATGCAGGGATAACGGCTGACGAGTAAACAACCATTAACTCAAAAGCGGGAAAAACGGGCATTCACGGAGAGTCTGAGATCTCATTCATTTCTCAAATAAAAATATATTTAAACTCTACATTCTATACAAGGTGTAATAGTTACAAAGTGCAACACTGACGTTTCATTATGAGATATTCCTGGGTGAATTACATGGACGTGAACTTTGAACCTGGCAAATAGGCCGGCAGCGTACGCGCACACGCTCGCACAAACACACACCAGGGGAAAGAAAGCAAAGGAAATCCTTGCCACTGGCTGGCCTGCCCAGCGCCTGGCAGCACGCCCGGCCCACTACACAACATTTCTGCAGGAGGTCGAGGAGGCTTGGGCACAACCTCGCCCCGCCATTCAGCATTCCACTTCAACGCATTAGCGATGCATTCCTTCAGTCTAATCATTGGGAGTCATTCCACTTCCTGCAAAATAAGGCTGTGTGAAATTTCATTAGAGCTCCCCCCCCTCCCTTTTTCTCTCAAAATAAACGGCTGTGTTTCCAATATCCCGCCATTTCTCTTTTTTCAATCTACACACATCTTTTTTATTAATTTTTTTTTAAATAAGCAAAAAGCTCATTGTTCCTTGATGTCCCGGCCAAGCTGTTATTTTAATAAATATTTGGAAATAGCTCTTCTTTTCATTGGTCCAAACCCCCCCACCCCAATGTAATAGAACAACAAACCGCTATCCAAAGTGTCAAGACTGCAGACAGAGGGAGGAAGGGTTGAGGGCTGCTTTTCCCAGTGGAGATGCCACTCTGCACTTTGTGGTGCACACTCCCTGGACTGAGAATAGTCATGCTCATAGTAGAACAGATGACAGAGGAGGTATCAAACCATGCCCCTGTGTTTCTGTGTGAGGCGCTGAATGGTCCCCTCCAGACCAAAGCGCCCCTGCACAATGGTTCCCGCGGCAGCACTGGTGCCCCTCCAAGGCTGTAAGAGAGGGGTATTGTTCTCTCTGAGTTCTGTGGGGGAGTGGCGTGCCTTCAAACTGGACATAAGACCCCTCCCTCCACCCCGCAGCTGCCTGGACACTGCCGGAAAGACAATGGCCCGACTCCAGGAAGCGAGGCCCACGCCGTTCTGTCCCGTCTGCGACCGCGGTCGGCGGCTGTGCCCTGACCTCCCACGGTCACTCCAGTGCGGTCACGTGCAGAACTCTGTCCCCTCGTACCAAAGAGGACAGAGCACCACACTGTCGGTCACATTGTATGGTTTGAGAAATCACATGCGCGGTTGGATTTGTCAGTCTTCTGACATATACACAATCACCGGTGACAATATGAGACAATATCATTCTAACCAATTTCAAAAAGCTGACCATACAAACAATGAGCCCAATTGTTGCATGAAATCATACGGCTCAGAGTCTTATATTACACCGTGCCCCAGTTACAAGGGATCAAAACAACAGTGTAGTAGATTTGGACTTGCCAAGGCAATGTGACAAAATTGATCCAAAAGCAAAAGTTTGAATGATGACGTTGATGCAGACAGAAAATGACTGCAAAACTGTGTAGATTTCATAGGCTCTCCCAAGGTACAGATAGTACCTTATATTACAAAAATATAACTCATAGAAAAGGGAATCCACCACAGTAGTCACACCCCCTAGTGCCTGTTCTTGCTCTTATTAAAAATATCAGTAATTGTTGATGCGACCATGAAACGCTCCTTGGAGGAGAAATTCTCCAATATTTCTCAGCTGGGGAACATTCAAGCCTTTGTTGATTAGATGGAAGGAGTTGGCTGCACATGAAATGAAAACCTAAGGGCAAATATTCAAAAATGTGATTATTATAGAGATAGCAATGAACTATCCTGCCTGTTGCTCGTTGCATTTCTGGCACTCCGACTTTCTGCAGATATCAAAAATCATCCTTTTGTGAAACTCACAATAACATAGAACATTGACCTGGGAGGCATCAATAAAGTACATTTTAAATAATCGAATAATGTACCTCTGTCTGGTCACCCTTTACTTAAAAGAGAATTCTTTGAACAAACATATTTAAACTACTTATTTAATCTGCTGTTGCTAATCAAGCAACTGGTAACATTTCAGCAATATTCTTGATAAACCGATAAACCAATGTAAAAAGTGACATTACTTACATCGATAGGTGAATTTTAAAAGTAAAAGGAATTCAAGGACTGGCGGTGCAGTCAATTAATTCAAGGACTGAACACATCAGGTGAAAGACAATTGAATGATTCATGACGAACAGATAGAATAACATGTAATTGTCTGTTGTCCTACTGGAATATAAATTGACTTTTTATTGTACTGTACGCTCTTGTAAAATATTAACACACTTCCAACTTATAATTTGCCAATTATGAGAGAAAGTGCTAAAAACATTTTTCAAAACTAGTATGCATGCATTGTATATGCATTATATAGGGCATTATAATTTCTGTACACATTTGAATCACTTTATATTGGTTTGGGTACATTTGTCTGGTTAATAAAATGGGCCAATACAATTGTAATCCTCTCTTGAAATTGAGTAATGTTGTTCACAAAAATGGCCAGAAATGGTTGAGGTTTCAAGAACAACAATATTTGACAAGTCCTAAATGACACTTAGTCAGGGTCTCATAATGGCACAATATACACAGCATAAGTTCGGAAAGGGGCTGCAAAGGCCTTATGTGGTTTTCTGTAGTAATAGCACCATCTGCTGTTAAACTGTAGTCATATCAGGGGAAAGATTTTTTAGCAATGTATGGGTGGTGTGTTTTCCATTTCTGTGTATTTTAATTTAAGAAATGTGGACAAATTAACTTAGAGCTGGAGAAGAAACCTATATAATGCAGTTCCCCGTTCATTTGTTTATGCCATGGCTATGCTACCGCTCAGTAGCAGTGTTTCCATGAGAGCATAGCTCTTTGGATGTTCTGACAACTCAAGAGTCCGAATTTAATATAATATGAGTTATAAAATGTAATAGTCAACAGTTCACAGTAAGGCAAGCATGTGTTAAACTGCAGTGTTGATTTAACACACACACAAATAAATAAAATGTGTATATGTGTGGGTGTGTGCGTGTGAGTGCGTATCGGTTACTTTAAAGGCCATATCAAACCAACATGTTGCAACAAGCCAGTAACTACCCCCAAGACTCAAACAGCAGGATTAATCACAGCCAGAGAGGACACACACAGCTGGTCATTAATATTCAAAGTTCAGTGTTCGTCTGTTAAGGTTACTTTAATTCCATTTTAAAACATTGACTTCAAGCTCAATGAATCCACAGATTTTACATGTACAATATCTTAGTATTGGCAAAATAATAAAAACAAAAATAAAAACAAAAACAAAATCTACAGTAACTTTTTTTTATTTTTTAAATCAAAACAGAGCAATGCAAGACCAAAAGTATTTATTCACAACTAATAAAGAAATAAATTGGTGGTGTTAATAATCCAAAAAATATGCTATGGAAGGAAGATTAAGGAAAATAAAAACATGTGTATGATATAAAAATGTAACAGTTTAAAAATTATTACAAAGGCATTTTACCAGATTTTTCTTCGTGCAAACATATTACGTTGTAGATACACTGTTCTAGCAATGATTAATAAAAAATAAATGACTACTTAAAACAGCAAGATTGTCTCACTATAAGGAATGGTCCCTCTCATAGGAAATAAAAATGAGTCGATCTCCTTTTAGAAAAGTAGGGCTCAATTTTCACGTTGGTCTTTTGGTTGTCTAAGCCTCCCAGTAATTAACAAAAGACTAAAGTGAATGAACCATAAAATAACTTCAACTGAAAAGTAATGGAAAGACTGGAAGGGCTCATATTTTTGGCGATTGGCAGTTTGTGGCAAAATCCTTCATGCCATGAAAAAAGACTGTCTAGAGGTACCACAAGATGTTTCAGTGCTAAAGCTCCAGAGCCAAGAGACTTTCACTTTATTGTATATCTCAAAGGCTGCTTGGCTTCTACATTACTTTTCATTCTTAAATACCTTCTCATCAAAGCAAGAGGTCTCAGTGCATTCAGCATTTCGGTAAAACAACCATTAGACTGACCTCTGCAGTCTTCTTGGTACTCTTCTTACCAAACAAAATGGAGGCCTCGTCACCGCCTCGGCGTGTCGTGAGAAACAATGTTTTGATGCAGAAGGTGCACTTCTTCAATTGTTCTGTTCAGCTCCTTATAAACCCCTCTGGGGCATCTCTCTGCACGTGGCGCTATTATACAGAGCAGAGGAGAGGTGGGTGAGAAGTTGACAGTTGAGCCATGTGTGGGTAAGTGCGGGTGAGTGAGTGAGTGTGTGGGTTGTAAGGACACAGCATAGTTCAGAAGCTGTGCTTGGAGGAGGCTCTGGGGGGCTGGCAGGGAACCAGAAGACTGAGCCCGTTTCCATTGGCAAGCAAACACACTGACAACTGTACACACAGGAAGACTACCACGAGCACTAGAACACTGGCAGACTGGAATTCACAGCAAAACATGTTACAGTTTGATCTCAGTCTTATGAGTGAGAAGCGATGAAGCAGTTCCACAAAGGCCAGCCCTCTTCCCAGGTGTGCTTGTATCCTTTTGGCCTCCGTGAACCAGTCCAGGGCTGACAGAACAACAACTCTTGTGCTTTCCAGAAGAGAGGATAAAAACTCCTGTGCGCCATTGCAGCAGAATGACACTGTACTACTACTTCCCAATTTGCTTAGTTCTTCGCAAGACATATAAAAGGTTCAGGACAAATTAAAACAAAAGAAAACCAACAGCTACCGTGGTTAGTTCTGTTAGTCACATTATCACAATTAAACAGCACCGAAGCTTTGATTCCATGTGAATTTTCAAAAGATGAAAAAAACAAAACGCATCTTTTCCCCCCCTTGTCTAAAGTCCATTGGAGCCGCTTCCCTTTCTCAGATCAAAAACGAGGGAAAAAGTCGGCGGACCCTTTCCCGTTTCACGTCTGTGTATTTGGCATCGGTATCTGTGCCATCCGTGACTGCCTTAAAGTGGTGACTGCGATCCTGACCCAAGGTGTAGGCTTCACAGCACCCCGTGTCCAGTTCTCATTAAACATGCACACGAGTGCTCACCATTCAAGTGAAGTGAAATAGCACATTATCACAAAATGATCTCAGACGCAGTGGCAGTATGCTTAGATGGCGAAACCCGACGGAGAGACACAGCCACAGACGCATAAGACGAACACAATAGGCCACTGGTCTCAGGCATTAAGTGTTACTCCACTGAAGCAAATTGGAACATCATCAGGCCAGTGTAATAATACACATATGCCCGAGGTGAACAGTAATACAAACAAAAAAACGATGTCACACACAAAAGAAAACAAAACCTAATGCTCTCATTGGTCGCCTGAGTGGCAATCTGGCCAAAGACAAAGGACTGTTTCCTTACGTCCATTATTGTACGTCATAAACAGAACCCGTTGATCCATGCTGGACTCTATATTGAACTCTTCCTGAAAAGACTAGTCACAAAGTGAAAAATACAGGTCCCCTTTGCTGCCATTGAAGCGATCATAGAATCGTGCGATATACTTCTGAAGCAAGGGAAAAAAACACATTTATGTTATATTTATTCCCTTAGAGCAAGTTTAGTGGAGCAACAATCATTCAAGATCGACTTGGTTTCCTTCATCCTGTCAGAATACTAGGACACAATTTAAGAAAACTTTCTCTAACTACAAGAGTATCTCATCTCTTCTTCATATTGGGAAACAACAGTGGGTATTCAAGACACTGACCATACCCGCCAAAGCAGCGCTCAATTCCAGGTCACTGCAACTACAGTGTCACTTCGTGTCTGTTTGCGCCTCATAGCTGCTTTTAGAATAAAATGTATGTGTGGAGCAATGCAGAAATGCAAAAAGAATGGATAACGAATTTTAAAAAACATCTAGACAAATGATATCTTGTTGTTTTGGAGGGAAGTGCAGGCTAAAATCACAGCTTATTTTAAAGCTCGACACAGAAGAATTGATTACATTAATTAGATGCAATTTTCAGCCTCAAGGCTAACTGGCTTATCCCCGTTTTTATGCAAGCTTCACATAAGAAAACACATTACTTTCAGCATATACTTCATCCTGCAGTCTGCACTCTGAACAGAACTTAAATACAAGTATCTTTCCGGTCTATATTAAAGTTATACATCTCTAGGTCAGATGAAACCCGATTGAAAATCACTGCAAAATCTATGATTAGTAAACATAGTGGTCTGTTTCTTAAAAAAAATATTAAACCCTCTTATACACAATTTCACACTTTAAAAGAAGTGGTTGTCTCGAGTAAACGTAAGGTCATTGGCCCGTTTCTCTCCATGTTTGTCCAGTAGCACCTTCAAAGTACATAAAACCTCTAGGGCCAGAATGCAAGAAGAAAGACATCCAGGAAGCCACAAACATTTAGGATAACTGTACAGTAAAATGAGGTTGCCCCCTGGTGGAGAGAACTGACCTTCCAATGCTGCAAGTCCTCTTACTTGATTCCCTTTCCATCTTAACATAGAACTGCCACAATGAGGGGTTTTAGGGACAAGGAATTAAAATATTTACAGTACATAACATAAGCATGTTCATTTTCAGTCTGTTTCCGAAGTGATTTGCGCATTAACAGTAAGATGGAAATGACTCAAAGACTAAGTATTTGAGTTAAAAACTGTCCAGAGGACGGCAGAAGCCTAATAAGGGCTTTGAAAATTGCTTTGCGATGGACGGGTTGGGGAAGGGGTAGGCGTGGGGAGATCCTTGAAGCTGGCGATGTCCAAACTGGTCTCTGAGGACGGGCACAAGCCAACGGCCTTTATTGTACTTCTGAATTGTTGGGTTCAGGCCGGTTGGTGGCGAGGTATTTCGCCCTCATGCTCGAGGTGTACTGCAGCGGGTTAGAGAGAGAGACAAAACAAACAAAACACAAATGGGTGTACACCATCAAAACACCCCATACCAAAGAAGCCTCTCCTTTACCTTTGACCATAAGCAATTTTCCCAAGCTAAACTGGCCTAAGTAGGACTATCCAATACTGGAAAATAAAGCGATATGATTTTGTCATATTTCAATTCCAAGTTCAGCAAATTAACAACGCTGTTCTTTTGCGAATAACCTTTTTTAACCCTTACTTTTCTCCCAATCTGGATTGCCCAATGGCATTTGTAGGTCACGTCAACATAGCATCCTCTGTCAGTTTAGGACATTAAATCAGCACACGCCCTTAGAAGAGTGCACTACCAGACAGTGCAGCTCATCCCCACTCCGCAGTCCACCAGCTGAGCTGTGCAGCCACCGTGCACGAGGGCCAAAAAGCTGGCACATGCAACAGATCAGCCAAAGGAGCTGCTAACGTTTGATGAGGCCAGGGAAAGCCTGTAAACAGAATCACTAGTGCTAGAGGCACTTGTGGGACACCTGGTGTAGTCCTGGCCACAGTTGGCACTGGCACATTCATGATTCAGTTCTGCACTGTCTGCACCGCTGTAAGAGGGACTAGTGCTTTAGCTGGACATCCCGCTCAGAAGGCAATACATTCCTTATCAATAGAAAATGACGTATACTACCCAAATTTAATTCTTCTTTAAAAATAGATGACAGAAACTTTCCAACTCTCAAGGTACAGACGAGGCCTTATAGGAAAATTCCAGGCTAGAACACTTGCATTATTAGTAAACGCGCAACAGCGATGTGCGATTCATTCCAAGGTTTATTAACTGACATGAGTAATATTTTACTTTATGGCTATTCATCATTTTTCCACTTGTTAACCCTTCTGGCTTCTTCTGGATCTGCTCCAGTGCGTTATTTTCCTACTTTACCCAGAACTACTTTCACCATGTGAAAAGGGGCGCGGTGTACACAGCCAGCTAGATTGACATTGACATTAGCTAGCTAGCTAGCTAGTACTTAGCTAAAAGGCTAAAGGCAAAGACTGGGCACGCCCCAAATTCCCCTTTGAAGCCACGCTGGACTATTGAGGCTGCTAGCATGGCAAAAAACAATATGTCCTTGATAAATGATTGATGTCCCTAAGGGGCTGAAACAAATATCTGATACTTTGTATTAGTTTGTGCTGTAGCGAGTTGAAGGCACACACTCACATTCAACTGCACTGTCTGCTGTGGCTATACCACCGCATGACGTCACGTTGTCTACAGAACTCGAGTTGCGGAAAAATTAAATAGTACACAAAACAGGAAAATAAGACCTGGGATGCATTTTACATCACCAATATGCAAATTCTAACAACGTCAAAACATTTTAGCCTGGAATTTCTCTTTAGCAGCATAAACTGAGATCATCGCAATGGGAAAAGTCAGTTTGTTTTGGTTCCAATTGTGACAGCACAAGATCATATAAGTGCAGCAAAATAGGCAAACAGCAGTGGTGTGATGTGCGCAAACCTTTGTCATCATGCAGGGCTCTGTGCTTTAAGTAACAAAGGTTAGTTTATCATACATTCTTCAAGCATTAACATACAGCAGAATGCTTTCCAGTGAGCTGCCCTTTATCAAAACATCAAGAGGAGGAGGTTTGGCAGAGGGGGCTAGAGAAGGATGTGCAAACTCCACAGGTTACAGATGGACACAAACACAAATAAAACACTCAGAGTCATTTGGACAGCCTGATATGAAAAACAGAGAAATCCACCAGAGACCGACTTTGATGTATTTTTACACGTTTGGTCTCACAACAGGAACAAAGTCTCTGAAGTTGAGAAAGTGGCAAGATTCCTTTGACAGTGATTCGAAAGGTCTTAATTCTGATGTAGCATGCTGTTATTTAAAGTGCTGTACTGGTAGAGGTGAAGCACGGCTTTTGTGTCTACGTGTTCGGGAGCCACGGGCGTGACTGAGGTAGAGGGGTGAATGTACATACTGTGGGAAAGCGAAGGGGTGTTCAGCACAGCGAAACGACAATATGCCATCTGTGTGCACTTCTTTCACAGCCAACCCATAGTGTGCCACAGAGGTATCCGTCTCCCTAGCAACCACAGCCGCCACTTTCTATTAGAGCAGCCAACAGTGAATACGGGGCCATTGCCAGGTGAGATAGAAGGCTGGTATCTGACTCATCGGTTACTTCGTCATAGCACTCTCACAGACATTGATGAACCTACACAGACTGGGCAGATTCTTCCACTGAACCTTGATTTTTCACAGTAGTGCTTGCATTTGCCTTCTCTGAATATGGCGATCAAGACATGCTATTTTATACCATGACCAGCTGATATATGCTTATAGTAATATATATAGGTGAACGGGTGAAGGACTGTACGTATATGCATTGTGCGCATATTACAGAAAAGGTTAGCCTACACACACAGCATCCCATGTAAATATAAAATACATGTTGGAACACAACTTAAGAGTACAGTAGTACATCCTCCACAAGAAGGAAACGCAACACTTATGTTGATGGGATAAGAGAAGAGTTTGCCTTTAAAGAAAGCAGTCTGGCTAAAAATCTGAATTTCATTATTTGATATGTTTTTCTCATTCCCAAGTGTCCATGAGACACTGAGCTCTTTGTAGAGCTTCTTCCAAAATGATGGCAGTCTTGTGGGCTTTCTGTTGTCAAATTGGCCCACCTGGCTATGTAGAGGGAACACCTCATAGTAGATATACAGAGAGTGTAATAGTTACTCAAGGAGAAACCTCCATTACAGAAGCATTTTCGCTCAAAATTAATCCAGACTTGTTTGGACACAATGGTCTCCCCTGTATGCTAAAATACATTTCAAGGGTAACAAAGACATGTAAGAATATAAAAATTTTTTTTTAGAAATGCAAATATGTATCCCCCTGATATTTGTGGTGGACTGCCATTTAACATCCTTTCATTTGTGTGGTTTGAGAGCTTGTCTAGTTGTTCCATAAAAACTTTACATGTGTACCAGGACCATGTTCCTGTTGTATGAAGTTCCAGAGCAATGCAAAAAAAACAAAAACTGGCAGACTGAGGTGTGTGCTCCAGAATTTATCATCCAGAGATATCCAGTCAACCACCTGAGAAAACGGTTGAAGTCCAGAAAGTATGTTTTATTGAGATAAATTGATGGAATTGGTGCTATGGCTGCCATCCTGGAGGCTGTTTTTATCATTTCCTCCAACTGGACTTTTTCTTTCTTATGTTTGACTGACCTTTTATCCGGCTTTTCTTTTCATTCATCCATTTGCTCTCATTCGCACATATTAATTTAATGTGCATTTTCCTACACGCCCTAGTCTTTGTAATTTCTTACCCAAATAAAGTTGTTACTCTTTAAACTCTTGCGTGTCCTTTATGTTATGATATACTAGCGGTCACGACAGGCCGATCAACTTCCGCCTTCCCAGAAGAAAGACTGGATTAAAGCACACTAGCCAGTGTCCAGGGACACTCAGATGAAAAGAACAAGAGTAAAGGGGAAAAAGTAACGTGAGAACGTGAGCTAAGCAGACGGGACCTAGTAGTGCGCCACATTCTTTAGAAATATAATCATCATTTAAAGCTGGGAATTTTACCACAAACCAAAATGCTTACAGCCATTAAAGACTTTAAAGCACTGTTAAAATGTCCTCACCACTGTGATTCATCCTGAATGGGAATCTTTAAGATTTGCCCTGTCAGAAAATTGCTGACATACTGATTCATCAATGGAAATGATAGCACCTCTGTCCTTGGGAACAGCTGGCAAGCCCTTTAATTTCAAGGGTAGCTTCGCTGGAAATCTGAAATGTAACACGCTTTAATTACTATTATAGCCGTGATAATTTTACTAATTGTTTGCTACCTTTATTGTTGTAACACGTTACTGAAGCTGAAAACATATGCAGACTACATGGTCGAAATCTTGTCATGCCTCAGGTTTCAAAGGTTAAAATAATTGCTATTGCAAGCACATTTGTGATTCAATATGGTTCACTTTCAGGTCAGTTAGAGTATTCCTGCCAAAATCGCACCAAGTTTATGAGTTCAGAGTTCACAAAGAGGACATCGAACAGTGGACAAAAAATGACCGATCAACAATACAATGTGGCAGCAGCCAGTATCTGTTTCCTGTTGAGTAAAACAAAAAGCAGCGAGAGAGCCAAGGATGAAGAAAGACACAATGGCAGCAAGACTGGAACAACAAAGAAAAAAGACATGAAGAAACCAGAATCTGCTGACCCATAGTGAGAAAGGGTGTTTACACCAACTAACAATCCATAGATGTTGTCGCTTTGCTCAGTGCCTGTCTGAATGTAGTAGTGCTCATACGTTCTGCCGTACCTAACGCTGCATTACCGTAAACACACAGTATTTTAGTGCTCATACGTTCTGCCGTACCTAACGCTGCATTACCGTAAACACAGTATTTTAGTGCTCATACGTTCTGCCGTACCTAACGCTGCATTACCGTAAACACACAGTATTTTAGTGCTCATACGTTCTGCCGTATCTAATGGCCCTGTCACACTATTGCGTATGAGAGAAACGTATGAGTTGCGTATGTAAATTCATAAAATAATTTTCATACGCACAAAAAGCCCTTGAAAATAGCGTATGGCCAGTGTATGCCTAGCGTATGCTTAACATATAAACCATACGTCCGAATACGCACAAAATCTTTAAGCATGCTTAAAAAGGTTTTTGTGCCTCGCCGTATGCCAGCGTATGCGACCGTGCTTGAAACGTATACAACCTATGCCTAACGTACCCCTAGCGTATATCAGCGTATGAGTGATATTTTTCATAAGCTGGCATACGCTAGTACGATACGCAATAGTGTGACAGGGCCATAACACTGCATTACCGTAAACACACAGTATTTTAGTGCTCATACATTTGGCCGTACCGAACACTGCATTATCGTAAACACACAGTATTTTCATTGAACAAAAGAGAGGTTGCTTGTCTTTGTGCTATTTTTCAAGCAACCTATGCCTCTGCCATTTTGGAAATAATTATCCATCCATAGAGATGTACCACACTAAAGAAAGAAAGCACAATATGTGGCAAAAAGTATCTGGCCAGAAAAATTACTTTCGTATGTTTTTAAGCGTTCCTTATTAGCGTCTTTTAAGCAAGAATCTCACAAGCTGTGAGATACTCAACAATAACTGTATCCATGACTGCAGAGGTTGTGGGGTGTGCCAGCCACAGAGAAATATGTAAAGAACACAATACCGATTAAACAAAACGAAAATTTAACAAAAAACTTTTAAAAAATTGTCAGGCCAATGAATAGTGGGTTTTGAAAGAGAGCTAGACAGCATGAAGCTGATTAGCAAACCTTAGACAAATTAAGACGTTAATATGATTACATAAAGTAGATAAGGAACCAAAAAAAAAATCCGTTTGAGATCCCTAGCAAGGAGAAACTGCTAACATAAAAACGGCACAACTGTTCTCTACTGTGGACCATAAGCAGAAAACAATAAAACATGGGAATCATCAAGTTGTTTTTTATGTTGATAGGTGTCAGCTGGACTCGCTTGCCTCAGGATAATGGCATCATGTTTGGTCAACAACAGAGAGAGAGGAAATATCAAATGAACAGAAGGACACGCCCTCCAGCCAAAGTACTGACTGGAGGAGAGAGCGCATGCTGATGCTGCCCCAAGGTTAGAACGTATCAGCGTTGGGGTGAGACATTAGCCAGAGACTGAGGTTAGGGCAGGGCACTCCCATGTAGGCGGGGGGGGGGCTGACAGTGAAAGATAGGACGTAGTGGTGGTGGTGTTGATGGTGGTGGTGGGCGTTTTCAGTACCTGTGCGAATAGTAGACGCTGTTATCAATGCGCTCTTGCGCTAGCCGAGGGCTCTTTGACTGCCAGCTGTGGTGGCTGTTACGGTCCATGGCAGTCAAATACAACTGTGTGGGTTTGCAGAAAAAAAAAATGACAGAAGTATAGAGAAGATACACAGTGTAGCCTCCATGTGCAACATGGTACATAAACACAGTGCAGGGAAGATGCACAAGGCCTCTTGCAAGCTAAGAGACTTAAAAAAATAAATACATTTTTAAAAAGGCCACGGAGGGAGCAGAGAGACGGGACGTCAACAGAGCAAAGGTGCACAGCTTTCAAAAAAGGTACGGGGTTGAAGCCGATAGGCATCAGCAAACCATTTACAATAAGCCTGGACCTTGTCGCTTAGCTATAATACATACTAAATGGAGTAAAGAAAAATGTAATCCAGGCTGCCACATGGCACATTCATTACAATGAATTACAAATAAGACCATTAAAATAGCATGAACATAAACAGTCTTCCAGATGTTCCGCCTGGCACAGAGCTCATCTGCGTCTTCACCGATAAACTTTTAACATTGCAGTAACTAATGATACTCGCAATTTGCAAAGGCACGGATTGATGGCAATCGAACATCTCTACAAAGAGAAAATATTGTTAAAAAGAAGAGCAAACAGCCTCGTGATGATTCCCCACAGAGTTTCTACGGCAGAACGAGGGTGAGCCCACAGCAGGACGGATAAAGCTAGAAGGGAGGAGAGTTAGTCTCCAAATAGCGCCTCTGCCAACCACTGAGCAGAGAGAAATGCAAATACAAAATATGCTTCATCACAATTAAAAAGGGGAAATTCTAAAGAAACTATTATCATCGTACAGTTAGAACAGGCTTCTTGACTTTTATACATCTCTCTTTGTCACTCTTTGTGTGTGTGTGTGTGTGTGTCTGTGCGTGCATACGTGTCCATGTGTGTACCTTTATAAAACGGGGCAATAAAAAAATACTGGGGAAAAAAATGTGAGGATTTCTTTTGTTTCTTACACCAAGGCTGCCAAAATGACACTGGGGAGAGTGTAAATCAAAGAGCGAGCAAAGAGTGGAGACTTACAGTGGGCGGAGGAGACTCCCTGCCAATCAGAGGGGTGTTCTCACACCGGGGGTTCTGAAAGTTTGCATTCTGGCTCCTGCGTCACAATATAGAAATGAGAGACTCCGTTACGCCGGCCTGACAAGGGCCCGCTGTGGCCCCCAGCTTTCACGCCGCGCCGTGACCGGGCACATTAAGATTTCCCCGCCCTGCGGTCGGAGCCCGGCGTGCCCTGCGGCCCTCCGAGACACGGCTGTCGGAATCGGGCGCAGCCGGAGAGAGGCAGCTGCCCATCGTTTCACTCGGCTACGGCACAGATTAGCACCTGTCCCTGTGGTCCTAGCCTAGCATGCAGTGTCTCACGTCTTGGATGTTGGCCCGCACATTCAAAGCCTGGATTCTTTAAGTGTGAGCTCATAATGTGACCGCCACCGTTAAAAATGAGAGCGTCTATCCAGTAATTTCTCAGCGTACAGCTCCATATCTTGAGTAGGTCGGTGGATAAATGTCTTGGAGACGATCCAAGATCTCTTTCATGTGAGGGAACCAGTTACGGCATCTCCCTGCTTAATTAATGTCTTGAGTTAACAGCCTTTAAGCAAAGAGAGTGTTCATGCAAATGCTGTTTGTAAACACCTGACAATTCTACTGTGCGTGGTTGTGTTCTAAAATGGAAACATTAAAAAAACATGCACTCATCAAGTGTCACGACGCCTTTGAAAACAACACTTTCAAAGTATTTAAAGGGACTATTTTGCATTGCACTGCAGTTCAAATATTTCCTGGTGGATCTGCTGAAAGCAAACAACTGTGATGGGCAGTGGCTAATACTGTATGCCTTTCTGGCACCGAAACACTTGAAATATCTTTCCGACATTGGAAGTCAACTGACCCCCACCAAGAGAACCCAATCAGTTCTACATCACAGCATAGTCACTTTAAGCAGATGCGTGTGCCTCTTCGCCGGAGCGGTGTGTGCTCTGTGCGAACAATGTCCGTCTGAGGTCATGCAGGGTGCGAGGGGGATAGCGGCAGAGAGCGGCAGAGAGCGGCAGACTCCGTGTGGCTGACTCACATGTACTCTGTGACGGGGGCATTGCTGACAGTGTGTGCAGCCGCGGGGATGCTGGCCTCACTACCGTAGCTGCTTCCACAGCTGTACAGACTAGGCATGTGCACGCGGTACAGGTTATCGTGAGTCTGCCGGTTGCCATGAGCCACGGACTCCTCCTCTCCGTCCTCCTCATTCCTTCAGGACCAAGAAAACAGCAGAGTGAAACACAGCCAGCAGAGGGGCTCCACTCCTTTCCCACATGAAAACATCACATCATGCACAGACCGGGGTCGCCCACCCAGGCACAGGGCAAAGGAGATGCCAGGTTTTCCATGTAAACCATCTTAAGTTATATAGAAAGTAAATAGAGAATAACATGCATTTATACTTTATTTCAGAGCTTGGACAGGTTTTTGCTTGGCAAGGAGAAGGAGCGAAGCTTAGCTTGGCCGAAGTAACATTGATTTATCTTCATCAGGCGGCCTGAGAACCTGAGGAATTCATTCTCATAACTGCTGCTTTAAAGGCCTCGTTTCTATTCATGCGTTAATCTCTCAATGGTACAAGAGAAGGGCGCTGTGAAAAAAAGAAAAGATTCGCGAAATGTTTAAAATGTGTCGGGTAAAAATGGTGTTTTATCCATTTTCCCCTTTTTAACAAAATGGTTAAATTATCAAAAACGTAAAAGAAAATGGAAACAAAAAGTCTTAGGATGAGAGTAGATTTGGAGGCCAGTTAGTACCTGCAGCTGAGTTGTATTTACTGTAGTCACACGTGGCCACAAAGCACCCCACCTCTCGAGAACAAAGAAATCCTTATCACCGTCCAACTGCCATACAATTCCAGCCAATGTTTGTGTTTATTTAGGAAAACAGTCAAAACAGGGTCAGTCAATCTGACGTTTAGCCTTCACTGGCACTTGCGTGTCTGTTTATATGAACTGCTGTCAAATGGTGGTTGTCCCTTCCCAATTTTCTTTCATTTTTGAATCATGGTATTATACTGTAAAGTTTCCTAATGATGTCATATCATCCTAAGCCTATTATGACAAAATCAAACATATAATAAATCCACAAAATGTATGACTATTTCAGAAGGGAAAAAAAGCCATGCTGTAACTTTCTTGACAGTTTCCACAATTAGTTCTTTCTGGATAAATAGATTACACCAATTACCAAGCATAATATAAATCTACAAGTGATTACAAAACATTGACGTTAAAATAAAATTGAGAAATAAATAATGGTATTTTAATTTACACAGACAATTCCACAAGGCAACACATAAAATGTTTTATCCCCCTTCTCTCCTGCAGGAATCAATTTCAGAGCTTTCTTCCGCCTGAAAATGATGAGTATCGAGGGAATTGACTATCAAGCTATAATTCATGCCAGTTTCTGTAATAAATCATATTCATCTATAAGCCTCGTACAATTAGAAGACAAATGGTAGGAAATTACATACTTGAGCAGGCAGCTGTGTCGTATGAAAAGTCCTTTCAATGGACAATTTATTATGCAGCAGCAGTGGCCGTAGATAACTCCTTCAGTGGCACACTCATGTATTTTTAAAATCATTTTGGGGGATTCTAAATGTAGTTTGAAGAACCTGACAACTGTATATAATTTATTTGAAGCATCCGGTGTTAACACAACAACCTGTGAGATAACCATCGCTCCTGTGCACACACAAGTGTTACTGCCAAAGAATTCACTGGGCAGTGCAATATTCAGCTGAAGCAAAGGCACAAAAAATAATAGTGTTCTGGTAACTACAGAAATATTCCAGCAGAGGGCAGCGTGCCTTTTCAAAGATGCTTGAGAGTAAGCAGCTGCTGTGAGCCAGAGCGCTCAAACAAAAGCCGATTACATATGAGAGGGAGAAGAAACGCTCTCACATGCACATACGCACATACACGCAGTCACTCTGCACCCACACACACCAGAAGCTTCCCTCCAGTGCTCAACAACAACCATCTTCTCCTTTGTGCGCCTGAGGGGAGATTTGTGCGGCTCTCCACGCAGCAGTAGTTCTGCAGTCTGTATTGTGCGTTACATGTTCTCCATGTCATGGGCGCTCTGCTCCGTTCCGCGCATATCGGCAGAAGATGGCAGTGGTTGGAAAGGCAGAAGCGGAGCACTGGAAGCCCATGCTGTGTCTCACGCGAGACTCACGCCGCTACTGCGCAAGTACGTGACACTGGAGCTCTGAGCGAGTATCTGAGCCAAAGCCGGGTTCACAAAAGGCTCTGCCTTTCTGTCTAGACCTTCAGCATCAAAATCAGAGATGGAAATGACCAGTTTAAAATCACTGCGTAAGGAATCTCTCCTAGTCAAAACTGAACAGGCTCTATATTCACTCGGCCATCCAAATTATTCAGTATATATATATATGAGGTAATCCCACTCAATAGACCTCTTATGGACCCACACTTTAAGAGGTCAGAACCCTGAAACATTAATTTTCCTATGTAATGAAGAGACACTGGGAGAGGGAAGTGTGGAGCACATCTTTTATGTGGATATTAGTCAGTGCTAACGGCAGGGCTTTAAACCCGCCTCTCTCGAGCCTGGATGTTTCAATTGGTCAGCAGCGCAGGGGCTGGCAGAGATGACACGGCATGGAATGAGCAGGAAGTCCGACATTCCCAGCGTCCCCAGCTTTCTGAAACCCCCCGAGCCACAGCTGCGTCTCACGGCACAGCCCGTCGCCTCCTCGACAGAGCTAGACTGAACTGGGCGTTCCAAATCAGGGAGAAAACTGAAAAAAATATGAGGTAACGAAAAGCAAAAAGAACCAAACGTGTTGAACTGAACCAAAAGCCAATGAAAGGGAGAGAAAGATGCATGAGACCTGAGGTAGAGGGGAACCCGAGCAAGCGAGCGGAGTCTTTTTTCGGCGGCGGTAGCGCTTACCTCTTGCTCTGCCAGGTGTGGGGCACGCTGCAGACGATGGAGCTGAACATGAGCGCCGTGACGAAGGAGAAGAGTACCAGGTAGATGAGGCCTTCCACCCCGTCGTAGCAAAACCCCGTCACAGCCTGCACGTAGTCCTGCGGGAGACGGGGGGGTTCGAGAGCCCAGTTACTCAGGTGGGAAGTACATCCTGGCGGAGGTCTATAACCCGCTTCATTTTAAAGTGCGGTGAGAGTCAAGTAGGCTTTAGAGCATTTTCCATTTCCAAGACACGATGCCCATGAATACATTACTCTGTCAGAGCTTTAAGAGGTTTGTCATATGGGCGATTTCACCTGCCTCTCCAACTCTCACTTGTCTGCCTGTCCTCGGTGCGTCGGGTTATACCTGTGCGGGGACTCATCTACCAGTGAGCTGTCAATAGTGACACAAACCAGGCAACAAACCCAGCACATACTTTTATCGCTTCAAGGTTCTGTTTCCATTGAAATTGTATCGCACAATGGGAAACTGCATCATTAAATGGTAGCAACCTGTGTGGTTTCGACAAGCATTATTTCTGATCTCATCACGACTGCCTTGCACATCTCTGGGTAGGCGTTACTGCCAGGTCATTAACACTATCAGCATTAATAGTTGTTTTTATCACCATTACAATGAATTAGAGCAATGCCCCATTACTAGTATTCATTTTTTTCCACTGAAATGACATACAGGGTGAGAACAACTAAGGGTACAACATAACTTACTGTATGTTATATTGAAAATAATGATATGCTATGCTATGCTATTAATATAAACCAATAAACCAACACCCCCCCTGCAATGCACCCACCCGTCTTTCAGGGGTGTGATGGAAACAAGAGTTAATAAAATGTTTTACGATGATTTTTGAGTATCGGAGGAAGGCCCAATGAAACATGACCCTTCTTTTATATGGATATTAGCTGTTTGAATCAAGGATTTGTTTATGGTTCTAGGTGGTAGTACTTTATTGATGTCGCACTTAAACTTGCTTGTCTGGGAACGTTGTAAGACAGTTTGGCACTGTTACTCATAACTCAGGTGGATGCACTTAGGTCCTCCTCCCTCGTAAGTCACTCTGGATAAGAGCTCCCGCTAAATTAATATAACGGCTTCATTTACAATGTACGATTAGCATTAAGAACAAGAATGCTAATATGAAATAACTGCAAGAAATTAACATGTAAATCACAACTATTTAATACAACTGCCACTCCTCTAGGTTTGGCTTGAGAGCTTTTTCTCTTTACTTCAGAGATATGAATGCCACAATCATTTAAGAGAGAAGGCATATACACACGTAAATAATAAAGACAGTGAATCAATGCTTTAAAAGCGCAGCAGAGCTCCCGAGCCTGACTTCTGTTATAAGGTCTAAACATCTGTCATATTCCATTATTGTGAAGCAGAGTAATTAGGCCTCGATGATGTCATCTCAAAAACAAATCTTGAATCAATGACACCTCCCAGGACATGGCACACGTTTCACACCGCCGGAGAGCTTTTCTTCCTCTTTCATGCTCCCGAGAGAGTGATTACGTAAATGGAGCCCGAGCTGGAAATCGATGCTTCAGCTTCCTTTAAATCGAAAAGCTTTAGCGTCTTATCATTCATTTTTTTTAGAGGTAACGTCAAACGTGATACAGGTGAACCCTTGAGAAGCCACTTTCATCAATCAATAGAATATGCTTGCTGAATTCCTTACATTTAACAGAAAATCCTCTTTCTGCCTCTTCTAAGGATGACACAGAATACGCCTTTTAGTCAGCACTGTAAAATGGTGGAAAATATGCAGAGCCAAAGGCAGACTGAATCACTTAATTGCGGTGAATCCTTCTTGAACTGATATCTCGCATGATCCTTGCCACCTGAATAAATCTGCCTGAGACAGCAGACCATATAAGGGTGTGAGAGAGAGAGAGAGAGAGAGAGAGAGAGAGAGAGAGAGAGCGAGAGAGAGAGAGAGAAAAACACTGCAGAGCAGAGATACTCAGCAGTACTGCTGCTTGTCTTTTATACCTGATAGTTAATTGGTTGATTAATACAGCTTCATTGACCAGAGATTGAACTCACCTGGCGTCCCAGGTTTAAATCAGTCCTGGTTAGAGGGGAAGAAGAAAACCAGCAGTACTACTGGCCTCGAGGGCCAGATTTGAGTATCCCTGCTGTAGAGCTTCCACTGCTACTGTATATGCATTTCAAATACACAGACATCAGCAGTTTTTTCACTCGAGGAACTGAAGTTGAAGGTGTGACCTCTGCATAAGGCTCAATGCGCAGTTCTTTTTCTTTTTTGGATGGGCAGGGCGCAGAGTTGACTCACTGAGGTAACAGGCTGAGGAGTGATACGGTTATTGACTCACTGTCAGGAGTGATACTGCAGAGCTGCAGGGCTCCAGGCAGTGGGAGCGGGACAGCAGGCTCTCTCCACAAACACATTGTGTAAAGCAAGGCATGTAGGAGGCGCAAAATGTTTACGTCCTCCTCCACAGTCCCACACACACACACACACACACACACACGTGCATACACACACGCGCATACACACACGCGCAAACACACGCACGCTTCACGGTCTCAGGCTGGGCGATAGATTGTCAGTCCTCACGCAGACTTACATTTTAAAGGTTCAATAACAAACCATTACGAGAAAGGCAAATATTGGCAGCACACTTCCGAGTCTGATCTGAAAAGCTGAAGGTACCATACAGGGCTGAGGGTGCTACCTTTTATGTCATTTAGGTTTTAAGGAAACAAGGCTTATGGCAACAAAACTACATTTCAATTGATGATTTTGGATGATTTTTTAATAAAACGGTCTTTCTATTGAAAAAAATGACAATAAAAGCCTTATGGTCAGTGGGGAATTGTCAGTCTCTCTGAGACCACAGACACAGCTACAGACGCAAGCAGAATGCAGCAGCTTCATGACTACTCTGAGATGAGACAGTCCACTCACTTGTGTGTGTGATACCCACACCATACTGCAGAGGTTCCCCAGACAGTAAGTGATCCTACCACATGATCCAGCCTTCATGCCAAGAGCCACACCCCCGTCCCCATGGAGAAATGGCAATCTTCTGACCTGACAGCAAGTCTGTAAGCCTGAAAAATAGGGCCCCTTACCTACTAATCCCTCACAGGGAATCTGTTAAAATCCCTCACAGTGAATCTGTTATTTTGCCCACTACACTGAAACATTTAAGGAATGAAATTCGCCACTGCACTAAAAGAGACGAAACGCTCCTCTTCAGCAGGCTATCGAAAGGCCAGTCGAATCATCTCAGTTAGTGTGTCTTTCTCATGCCTGACTGTGAATTAAACTAAAACGCAAACAACAATGAGAAAGAGAGAGCATTTTGAAAGAGAGCCCAAGCAGGTCTTGAGGGTGGAGACTCTCTCCTCGCTCACCATGTGCAGGCTGCGGCAGTCCACCAGGGCCGTGAGCTGGTGCAGGCCGATCTCCGTGGTGTTCAGCACGCCCTGGATCTGCTCCAGATTCCCCTGTGACGAATAACACACTCTAAACTGGACGCATTTCAAACCCTTCCTCACAGCTTCATTCAACACCCTTCCAAATATCACATCATTCAAGCTTGACTATAAATGAGCATTTGAGAAAAAGAAACAAAAGGAACAAGACGAACAATACTCGCGAGTATGAAAACCGCTCGGAGAAGCCGCACGCATCTTGGCTGAAAGAGTATCATTTTCAGTTCACTCTAGGTCACACTATGCGCCATTCTCTCCTCTAAGCAATTCATATGCTACCTTTGTGAGAGGAATAGAGGGAGAAACCAGGGGAGCCTCTAACTGCGACAAACCAACGTGAGAATCAGTGAAGTGAACAAAAGCGCCACATGGGAGCTTCCTATTAGAAACAAACGGTTTTGAAAAAGCAGAAACCTGCAAAGCCCGGCTTTGAGAAAGCCGTTTAACCGAGGGCCAAGTTCCACGGCCTAGTCCATGTAAACGGCGCTCTTGTGACACCTTCAAATTTGTTTTGTCGGGCTCGCGACTTTGTCTCTGCGGACGCCGCACCGGTGGAGTGGGTCGTCCGACTCTCTCCCTCTTTTCTGCTAGCTCCCTCAGACAACGTTTTCGTTCATTGGCCCGGACAGTTGAAGAGATCAGCGGGGGGACAAAACCGCCATTCAGCTCTTTAGGAAGCTGAGATGCATAGGGCCATAGAGAGCCTGTATAAAAGGACTAGAGCACCGCTGTACGTACAAAAAACTGCACTGAGCTTCGGGTTCAGCACACTTTTGTCTCCGAATGGGCGCGTTTCGCTTGCTATTGGCATTCCAGTGCTACTCATCGGACTAGCAATAGCGTACAATAGCGATACTGAACTTCACTGACTCCTAATCAGCTGAGCTGTCATAGCGGATAATATACGTGTGGATTTATGATCATGTTTACTTGGACTGTTTAAAGGAAAAATTAACCCAAAAACTACCCTTACAAAAATATAGGCCTTCTGCCAAATTTGCGTCAAACCTTTGGCATTATTGCTGCAGGTTTGCGGCAAGCTCATATTTTCAAACCTCTGGCAACATTTTGTGGAAAACAATTTAGTTTGCTGCAAATGCGCTGCATATTAGCTGAAAGTTTGCAGCAAACTATCCAATTTTGTAAGGGTACAAAAAATATTTTTACAATATGCAGACCGTAATAGAAACACCGTGACGCACCTTGGTCTGTGGATACTCTCGAATTGCAGAGCGCAGTAGTTCCGCCACGTCGTCCTGCATCTCCACCAGTGCTTTGTGACTCCCTGACAGCTTCTGAAAGACGTTTACAACACACCCATCACAGTGGGGGCAGCCAATACAACTCAAGACATACGAGAAAACAGCCCAACAAGTCATCACTCAATCCACTCAATACAAGGGATAACTGGGTCCATGTACAGAAAGGCCAAAGAACATGCCCTTCCACTTAGCACTAAAACTGCACATGCAAGAGTGGCTTCCTCAGCCTCACCCTGATGGACAGAGACAGCTCTTTTACAGCTACCCGAGTGTAGACATGTCACCATTCTGTAGCCTGGAGGGAAATTTTTAAATTATTAATTAAAAGGCGGTTTAAAAATGCGAGAGTAAGAGCGGGCTTAGGCATTGCAGCGTACTCAGCCATGCTTAAATAAATATACGGGGGGAAAATCTACAGTCCATTAGAAGTTAGCTGCTGCAAGATTTTATGATCTCTAAAAACTCATTCATATTTTAGAAAAGGCCACTGCCCATATGAAAAAAGAAACAGCAGTCCATGGCCTTGTGTAGCAGCAACTTCACTCAACATTTCTGAATAAAAATCTATGGAAAGCTGTGAAATTTCTGCTCTTTGTTCATTGTTACCATGGCCAAAGAATGGAATGACTTCAATAGCTCATATTACATTTTGATTGTAATTACAATGTTAACCCCTTAAGTAACATCAATAAAATCAACAGCACCTGCCAAAATGTCATTTAAGACCTGCAATATGTCCAACTTACAACTGAAAGCATGTGGCCTGGCTGGGAATGTTGCAAATGCCCACCCAGGCTGTTATTTACCACTGTGGGGAATTCAGTGGTAGTGGCCGTTCTCTTCCAAAGCACGCATATAAGAGACACCACTGTGGGGAATTCAGTGGTAGTGGCCGTTCTCTTCCAAAGCACGCATATAAGAGAGACATTTTGCCCACATCCGCTTTGAATGAAAGGCTCACGTGCACAAGCCTTCAAATTTTCAAAGAAATCTGTGGCTCATTTTGCTGCAGAATGAGCTTTCACTGTCGGGATCTGTAATTAGGATTAGTCCCACATTCAGAGTGCAAGCTTCCTTGATGAAGCGTGTATACATTACACATGGGACTGCCCTCCGTTATATCTGATCCATTTGGCAATCTCATCCACGGTCTAAAAATCCAATTAAATTACACATGCAGCGGAATAATTACTACAGTAGGTGAGGGGCGCCATTGATTTAGGACCCAGTTTAACATACAGTTATATAGACATATAAAGTACACTTAAATAAAGAGGTACACATAAAACATTTTGGCACAGGCTTAAAAACTCTTAAGTCCAGGCAAATGAGTGCCCCTCCGTAGGTGACATAATGCAAAGTGACCGGGAGAGACCAACATACCTGCTGAAATGGGTTTGTCTGTCCCATGCTGCACTTCAAATAGTACTGGAGAATATCTGGGGGGCACAAAATGGAACACATTAACATGGCTTTTACACCTCTGGGCCTTTTAAACTGAGCTTCATCGGCGAATGGACTTGTTTTTGAAAAAGCTTACCAGACCCACGTAAAGTTATAGTTAGGCAAATGTTATCCATTTAAATGTCCATTTTATTTTGCCGCTTCAATATTGTTCGGTAATGGGCAGCCTGTCGCAATCTCACCTCACACTTGAGATGCGACTACCGACAACATCGGTCTGTGTGCTCATTACTCTGTTAGCTTGTTTTGAATTCTTATACAATCAATTCCCCTCTCCCACAGTTGGCTTAATGTATTCGGCAGGCAAAACAAATGTCAGCGCTGAGAAGACCTCTATGAGAAAGACCTGGAGCATTGCCAGGCTTTGAGGTTTGGGCTGTTTGTCCCATTCTTTCCCCCTTTCCCCAGAGAGACCCTCCTGTGGAAACAGGTCTACAGACACCGAGCAGCATGCCCTGCTGCATTCCTCCCCCAGAGTGGGGTCCTGAAATACTCCTTCTACCATCGCTCCTCTCAAATAGTGCGCATCAACATGCCGTTCTGGACGGCTACTCTATCTGTGTTCAATCGTCTGCACGGCAGATTAAAATAAATATGCAAAAAATTAAAGCATAAACAGACAAGAAAGACCATGGGAGACGCTAGCACCGAATCCGTTTAATAAAGAATGTAGCGGTCTTTTCTGGGACCTCCGCGAGGTCCATTCAGGGAATCCTTCAGACGGAACAAGCTGTCCTCACGAGCCAAAAACAGCTGGTCGTCAAAGATAATAACGTGCGCCCGCTTCTAAAGCTTAGTCTCACCTGCTCTGAGGCGAGCGCAACACCGAGCGTTTCCTTCGACCGAGGCAGAGCGACTGCTCTCGCTAGTGCCATGTTGACCCTACAGAGGGCATCTATAATTCATTAACCTTGAGCTCTCCAACATCTGCCAGGGCTCTGTTCCCAGAACCCCACAGCTGACAGCCCCGCCCAGCAGGCAGGCTCTGCAGATGTCAGGCGCAGAATTTTCACTTTATCGGGCTGTGTGATGTCTCAGAGGGCCGGTTTGGCTCAGGGGTGTTCCACTGAGCTGACGCTACCATCAATTTGCCCTTGCACTGCAGAGGGCAAATAGTTATCATTAGAATTGATTAGGGTGCAATCGATGAATGCTAATCAGCCGGCTTAGTCAAAACTGAAGAGCCGACAGGCTCACATGCAACTGCGAGAATAATAGAAAAAGAACATCCCGGCCCGGGTTTATGAAAAACAAACAGTGGCTGAAAAACAACCTTTCTCCAATCATAGCTAATGTTTAGGGTTATATTTCTCAGAGAAATCTCTACGCAGACCCACAACGCTAAATCACATCACTAAAAGAAAGGGAACTAACCACATACAGTATGTACAGGCAGGCACACACGCACGCACAAACACACTTCACATACAGTATGTACAGGCAGGCACGCATGCACGCACAAACACACTTCACATACAGTATGTACAGGCAGGCACGCACAAACACACTTCACATACAGTATGTACAGGCAGGCACGCACGCATGCACAAACACACTTCACATACAGTATGTACAGGCAGGCACGCACGCACGCACAAACACACTTCACATACAGTATGTACAGGCAGGCAGGCACGCATGCACGCACAAACACACTTCAATGCAGCCAAATACCCCGAGAGATATTTATGAGCAACAACTTTGAAAAAAGAAGAACAGCACATCAAACAGGCTTTACCGAGAGGCTCTGCAAAGCTAATTAGCCAGAGTAGCACGAGCAGGAACTGCAGCTGAAACACACGCACATGACGCGGCAGCCCTGTCCATGGTAGCGCACAGCCAGAGGGAAAGTATTCCTTTGTAAATGTAGTCCGTTGGCTGCACGTCTGAGAAAGAGCACAGAGCTGGACTGCAACCCCACACTTGAGCCAGAGCAGAAACGGGCCGCTTGTAAAAACTCGGCCCAGTTACAGAAGAGCTATTTTACGTGCCCCCTCCGTCTCCCACGCGCTCAATAAACGGAGTAATTAAGCCGCTGACGAGGGAAATGAACGGCCCATTCATTTACATCCTTGGACGGTCGTATACAATACGGCGGATCGGAGCTTATTACTTTATAGCTTGTATTAGCACTTAGCACATAACGCATGAAATGATGGGCTCATCATTTGCGCTTGCGGGGACTAATTAGCAGCGGTATTCGGGGGGCTTGGAGCATCCGTAATAAAATCAAAGGGCCCGGGTTGAGCCGGCGGTGGAAGCAGGGGAAATAAATAAATCCATAACAGTTACGACGGGATCCTGAGGAGGCCAAGAGGATAAGGACCATGACAAATGTAACGGTCGTTCAGCCCTCAAGAGGTGATTATGATCGCGCCGGAAAACTAGGCCATTTAAAATAATTTACGCAGCAGCCGAGATAGTCATGGTACAGAAAGGCAATGTAAAATATGCAAGCTTTGCCTTTTGGAGAAAAAGAAAAGAGAAAAAAGATGCTTCAATGAATTCCTTTCAAGATCAATAATCTGTTGAAAAAAAGAGGACTGCTATCTTGGATCCTGGTGGGGGGGGGGGGTGAGATGGAGCTGACAGAGATAAAAGCAATGAAAAAGTTGACCTTTCATAAGCTCCTGTGTGGAGATGGGAAACCAGCTCAAAAGCGAGAGGAGGGAAGGCCCCATTTTGTCTGGAGGATGCAGCGAGACCGCTTTTTACAAACGATGGCATTCCACGTAACACAAACAAATTCCATCAGGGACAGGTCCAATACCAATTGAAATTCGCATCCCACTTCCTGGTCAAGCCGTGACAACATCTGTGTTCAAGACCATCTGTAGCAACGCAGTTTCAAAACCTTTAAGTGAACCGATCCCGTTCTCAATACCCATAGACTCGCTTCCTGTCTTTCAGTATTTGTTCCTGCACCAATGTAATATAAAAACGCAGTGTAATGGGACACGTGCATATTACTCTTTTTGGAACACAGTCCCAAAGCAGGAACATATTGCACTGGGTACATGTGCAGACCACAATGGAGAACATTACAATCTCAGGACAAACGCTCTTGTAGTCATCTAACGACAGCTCCGCCTCCTACTGCTGTCTCTCCTCCCACTAACGAGAGATCTGGAGCGGAGAACACATGCACATATTGTGTGGGGGGAACTGAGCGCTCGGTGAAGATGTGAGAATGCTCATAGGTCAAATGACTCATGCTACTTCAGCTGAACTGTCTCTGATTGAAGGCTTGGAAGAAAACGGCTTAGGGACGGATCACCTCGTTTCCTCGGCGTTCAAACATTCTACTAGTGCTGCAGGTCTACGACACGTTTCAACCCATCACCCGTCAGAACCCTGCACTATAAACCAGAGCCACAAGCTCTCTGGGGTGCCATTTAATGGCACTGGAACAAAATGTAAGATTTTAGAGCACAAATACACCCGCTAGATAATGTACTACTGTATGAATTAATTTTTTTCTATTAATTGAGGGTCATTTACCACCTGTGTTACCATGGGGTCAAAATCAAATAAAAATGTATCATAAATACAGATAAAGAATGATCCTGTGAAACAGTTCAAGTGTTTCTATTAATTCTCTCTGTGCTTCTAATCTACACTGGACAGATTGGTAACTTATACAGGGTGGTAACTTAAAAAAACTAAAACAGGAACCACCAAAATATGACATAATTATAACTAACAATAATAATTACGATGCATCAGATATTGGTTCCTGCTGTTAGGTTAAGTAGGTATGTCTGTGTGAGAGGCAAAAAAAACGACAGACAGGAGGAAAGAAAGAGAGGTCAAAGGCTACAAGACCTCTGATCTCCTGCTCCTGACCTTTACAATGATTCAATATGATAACAGCTCCTGCCTCTTTTCCAGTGCAGACATCTAGTAACGCACACGTTTGAAACAAGAACCGAGATTGCGTGTGTATTTTCTCCTCAGAGAACAACTGAAAAGCCGAGGGCACAAAAGCCTCAAACCGGTTTAAACCGGTCTGAGAGAGACCGGCCAGGCGAATTTCACCAGAGGGGAAGGGGATGATACGAGAGCCGTTTCCTACAGCCAGACAGAGTGAAGGTCAGAGAGTGTCGGGCATTAAAGCGAGAGCTCCGCAGCGCTCCGCTCATGCTCCGACCTCCATCCCCGCGCTCGGCCCCGACCCCTGCCCCTCGCTCCCTCCCTCTTGTCCGCCGGTTTTTACGTGCATTATGTGTTCTGCCCCCTGGGCTCTGTCTTCTCCAATCTTTCAGCCCATAACAAGAGCAGATTGTCCAATTACCCCTGAGGCGAGGCAAGACAGGGGCAAACTCCAGTGCCACATAAAAACACACACCCCGCCCCGCTCCCGCCTGGCTCGAACCTCGGCAGCGGCAGGTGAAATTTATAGCGCCGTATGATGAGCCGAGAACAATCCGTGGCCTTGCACAATAACGGTGTATCACTTTTTTTCTTCTTTTTTTTACATCCAACAAACATTGAGCAGTAGTCTCAATCGGCCCCTCTGGGTGAGACACAGAGATGATTGTGTAGAGTTCCAACTTCCTTCCCCTTGCTTTCTGCTTCATTAGGGTCAATGTGCGTCTCTGTCTGAGGCCAACAGCAGCTGGGATGGGATACATCACACTCACAGTGTATTATTAAAACAAAATGTACCGTCTGTACTGAATATTACCGAAGGCAATACATGCCCGGTTCTCTCAAGAATACATTTCCCAGCCATTTCGAGCCAAAGAGATAACTGTGGCCTTTCAATGTTAATTAAATGCCACATTAGAATGTGTTTTAAAGCCAAATCGGCTGCCTCACAAGTGAGGAAATGAAAGCTGAAGTAAATGCTAATTTTTTTCCGAAAGACGTCATTTTCAATTCCCTTTTCTCCAAGCAGGTGCCGCACGCTACGCGAACACGCAGCGTAGTCATCAAAAACGAGAAGACCGCGTCGAAAAGAAAAGCGCAGAAAACAGAACTGATGAGTCGTTAAAAAATAAACAAACAAAAATAATTTGGAGCCGCCCAGGGCTGAATTTGCATTCCTGTACGTCATTCCTGGTCCATGCCACTGGGCCTGAAGATCAAAGCAGGCAATGCTGGCCATCCTCAGAGCCCACACAGACGGACATTGCTTGTCAAAGTCTTATCCTTTCTAAGAATTACTGGACAAAAAAGAGAACAAAAGGCTTTTCAAAAATGGGTCTCCTGTAAACTAAGCATAGTGCTAAATTAAACAGCTGAATTTAGATTTACATGACAAGAACTTCAGAATCTCAAAAAGTGCACTGGCCAATAGAGGGAAGGAATTAAGATGCCTAAAGGGACAGGAGACCTAAAGGCTATTGGTTTATCAATACTGGCTAATAGATGGGGGACACTTTGGCAAATAGGCTCCTTACCTTTATTGATCACAGCGTTCTCCTCCATCACTTTGGTGATGTACATGTCAGGGGAGACGCAGAAATCACTGGAGGTCTGGAGGGTAAACACAAAGGAATGCCCACATCGGTTAAAAGCTTTCAGAACAAACTGCGCTGGCGAAGTCAAACGACAGAAACCCCGACGAAGCATAAGCGCAACTGTGAAACGAGTCCAATCTCAGGAGTGCGATAAAAACCTAACGCAGACAGCGGAGACCATCCTCTGGGTCAAACAGGGCAGAGAGGGCTTATGCAAAGCGATGGAGGCGGTGGGAGGGAGGTAGGGGAGAGGCCTTCCATCTGGAATTCACAAGCAGGGAACGAATAACGAGCTCTGACAGAGCAGGCAGTGGATTTGCATTAATGAAAGGAAGAGAGACACACAAGAACTTGCCTGGGAAGTCTTTCAGACCGACATAACATTACAGTCTCCTTGAAAACCCAGCAAGGGTAAGGAGAACTGAACTCAGCATTGGAAATAAACCCCAGCCTGCAGTATTTACTTCAAGCACTTGACACAAACGCAGTGCCAAGCATCTTATTATGGGAGGCATCACATCAATCAGGCCGGCGTACTAGAGCGGCAGTGAGAGAGTGTAGACGGTGTGTTATCTCCATTGTGTGCATCACTTGAGGGCTGCTTCAGGCTGGATTCTCACAGAGCCCAGATATCATCACAGGTCCCTCGGGATTGCCCCAGCTGAACAAATCCCCCCCCCCCCCCCCCCGATTCTGTTTGCACTGGCAAGACACTCTTCCAAACCTCAACTGCCCCCTTACAAAGCTAGGCTGCTCACTGCCCCTGCCATTGGAGCTCACATTACACACTTCTGAGGTTCCATAATAAGTGTCAGTGTCAAAATGTTCACGTTGGTGACATTATGTCCAGAAAATTTCATAGACATAATTATAAAAATTTAAAAAATTTAAAAAATTTAAAAAAAAAAAAAGCCTTCAGTCCACTCGAAGGATCTAATCTAGTCTTCAAAAAATAAACAGTAACTGTTAAAAATGCACAAACATAAGCATGTCTGCACTATGTATTTAAATGCAATCAATGTGTGATGAGATATTAAATTCCATACTTATTTGTGGTTTACAATAGCCTAGGACAACTATTTATACAATACCCCACTGCTCAGACAGTCGTTTCATGTAACTAGGGCAAAAAATGACGCAACGCAATCAGTTGCTATCCTTCGAACATAAGTCATTAACAAGTGTCTGACACATAAAAGGGGACGCACAAATGTAATTGCAAATGTTTCGGCAATGATCGGGACAGGCACTGTCCATTCTGGTGTGTGTGTGTGTGTGTGTGTGTGTGTGTGTGTGTGTGTGTGTGTGTGTGTGTGTGTGTGTGTGTGTGTGTGTGTTGGGGGGATGGCAGATTGAAGAGCAGCATGGTAATGGTTTGAGCATGTGTGAAAATGGTAGCGGTTATAAACCGAGAGATTAATTTAAAAAAACATTTAAATGTTTAAACGGTATGAGCCATCAATACCCCTAATGGATACACAGACACAACTGACACACTAACAGGAGTCAAATTTAGCTCAACAGTGAGGAATCAGAGCCAGAGCTCAATCTTTAACATTCAGCCTGATATGGCCAAGCAGACTGACGGGGTAGTTCCTTGTCTGTCATAATGAAGAACGGCTTTCGTTTTTATCTCCTTCGCAGTTCCCCAGAATCGCCTGCGCCTCCGTCTCATACGCCGTTTTCTAGATCCGCCATTTCACCGGCACCACACCTGCTGGTGATGATCTGCACAAACCTGAAAGATCTACCTGTCAGAATGCAAACGACCCCTAATGACAACCAGGAAATGACTCAGAACTCAAGACTCATGATACCTAATGGCCTGGGAGAAAGGCACTGAGAGATGGAATGAATCAGCTGGAATGAGCCTGCGCTGGCGTGCTGGCTCTGTTCACTACACACAGGCAGGCCGTGCGGTCCTGGAGAACAGGCAGGTAGAGTCTGCTGCACCGACCGACTCTCCACTAAATCTTTCTCCAGACAGAAGTGAATTGAGGGGGCCTTGCTCTGCTGTGCGTTAGGCCGTATCGCAGCTGCACCGTTCCCTCACAAATTGGGCCACCTGGACAACTACCGGGGAGGCACAACTTTGAGACATAAATTCCTGTGACATACCACTCTGGCTCTGCCCTGCCCCGGTTATCCGGGCAATGGACTATTTGTAATTTTTCGGCCAATAAATTCCAGGCCGCTGAGCAGAGGTAGAGAGAGTGTGCTAACACAACGACTGATATAACAACGCCGCGCATCTGCAGTGCCTCGGCTGGCGGTCTCGGAGGCGGCTCAGCATCTGTCGCCCAAACACACGTCTGCACCAAACGGTCAGGGGAAAGGAGGCTTTGTGCAATTACAGAGGCATTGATTTGTCTTCATAACTTGTCTGGGAAAAGGCCAATTGCTACATACCGTGACCCAATATAAAACTGCTTAAAGCAGTTTGAAGAGCTCTTCCCGTAAACAGGGGCGTCGTAGTGGGGGGATAGTGGAACGGACTACCCAGGGCCCCAAGGCGGGCAGGGGCCCTCAGAAGGTATGGACTAAAGGCCCCAGTATAGTTAAAACAAAATTGAAATCGGCGAATCGGTCTGTTAAAAGACGTGCCGCGCCAGATTAGAAACCCGTTATAGGTTTCACTATCACAATCATCGTCTCAATGTGCTAATGCGCCCATTATGTACAGTGGGTTGAAAAAGTATTCAGCCCCCTTAGACTTTTTCATCTTTTGCTGTGTATAAACATTTGATGAAATATATATATTTTTTTGCTGGCATTCAACACAAACAACTCTACGATGTCAATGTGAAAATTAAAATCTACAATTTGTTCCAAATTATTTATAAATATAAAATCGAAAACAATCAATTCCTTCAGTATTCAGCCCCCTTGTTTCATTGTACTTTAACAGCCATACAGGCAAAACCTTGTTCAAAATTGCACATCATAAAGTGCCCAGACATCTTGTTTAGATTGTATTTAAGAACATTGAACAATATTTTCTTTTAAAATGAGTGTTAATATTGTCTTTCTTGGTAACAAAGCCAATACCAGGTCCCTTCAATACATTTTAATGGCTCGTAATGGGAATTTAGGACGTACAATGTACTTTACATTGCAATACTCAAACAGAGTTTATCTGATATTGTTCATTCATAGATGGCATTTGAGACCAGTCCCTGGGGGTTCAAAGAAATCATAAATCATCACCTCTCCATCACTTTATGTAAAAATGTAGAAGGTGCAAATTCAATAACTTTCTCCCTTCAGATTTCTCCATTGTCTTCCATAGTGAAATCAGACAGGAAAAAGTTACTGAATTACTTTTGAAGTTACATTTTCAACCCACTGTAAATGCAGTCAATGTGCTCCTGGAGGAGAGAGACAACGATTCACACTTATCTGGAAACTAAAGAAACCAAGCTACTTTCATAATTACAACATAGGCATTTCAAGTATTGCTATGTTGAAAAAAGTAATGGCAGGATGGAGAAGTAGCATCATCCCAGATGAAATAATGACACATTTAAAATCACAACGCTCATAAAGGGCAGTTGGCGGCGGAAGACAATGTAAAATCAAGATTTAAATTGTAAATATTAGCTTCTTTAAAGTGTTAAACACTTTAAAAAGTCTTATAGTGAAAAGCGTCTAGTCCCTGCTTGCGCGGTCATACAAGTATACCGGTATACATCCTTGAACAGCTTCAGCAAGTCCAGCCTTGTTGACCAATTGCAGGTGAGGATGTATTGGGGGCAGTGAGCGAGGCTGTGTGGAAATTTTGATGAGTTCAGCTAGCCAGCCTGCACACACTGTGATGCTTCAGTTTGGTTGCAAACCAGCAAAAACTGGTTTGACAGCCTCAGCAAACCCGTCAATTTCCATTCCGTTTTAAGTATACTGGGGCCTTAAAGAGTTTGCATTGTTTGCCCACAGAGACTGCATTTGCACAGAGCCCAGAATTTTGTGCTAAGTAAGTAAGACATTTCCATGAAGATACTCACCGCGGCAACAGCCAGCTCCACGCCCAGGGACCCCCAGCTGATGATGAGCGTGAAGACGCCCAGTAAACAGACGCTGCAGAGGAGGAAAGAAACGGGAAAAAAACAGGGAGTCAGGAGCCCTTCTCCTTCTGACATACAGAGACTCAGGAGACCTTCTCCTTCGGACATACAGAGAGTCAGGAGACCTTCTCCTTCGGACATACAGAGAGTCAGGAGCCCTTCTCCTTCTGACATACAGAGACTCAGGAGACCTTCTCCTTCTGACATACAGAGAGTCAGGAGACCTTCTCCTTCCGACATACAGAGTCAGGAGACCTTCTCCTTCTGACATACAGAGACTCAGGAGCCCTTCTCCTTCCGACATACAGAGTCAGGAGACCTTCTCCTTCCGACATACAGAGTCAGGAGACCTTCTCCTTCTGACATACAGAGAGTCAGGAGACCTTCTCCTTCCGACATACAGAGAGTCAGGAGCCCTTCTCCTTCCGACATACAGAGAGTCAGGAGACCTTCTCCTTCCGACATACAGAGTCAGGAGACCTTCTCCTTCCGACATACAGAGAGTCAGGAGACCTTCTCCTTCCGACATACAGAGTCAGGAGACCTTCTCCTTCTGACATACAGAGACTCAGGAGACCTTCTCCTTCCCAAAAAAAAAAAGAGTCAGGAGACCTTCTCCTTCCGACATACAGAGAGTCAGGAGCCCTTCTCCTTCGGACATACAGAGAGTCAGGAGCCCTTCTCCTTCCGACATAGGCAGAAACAGCTGCTTGTGCATGGGCAGGTGATGGCCAGGAGACAACCTGGCAGTGGAGAGGTATTCACTGAAGTGGAGGACTGCGCCCTCGAAGCAGAAAGCAATTACAGCTCCTCAGCCCATGATGGGCACCTACACCAAACCTTTTCTCTCCAAAGAAAACAGGATTTTTAGTGCTGAAATTAAAAAGCTGTAAAGGTCCCACTGATAAGACTGCTACTATGCTCGGCTGCCTCAGAGAGAAGTCCCTGAAGTATGCAAACAGAATGGTCTCGTAATAAGTAAAACCTTGTAAAATACAGCAGATATTCAGAAATCCAGAAACCCTGACTCATTAAGACTTGAACAATTTAAATTAATAAGCATAGATGAGTGCTGCCATTTGGACAGTTGCAGCACAATGGTTTGCTTCATACCCACAAGCCTGTGTGTCCTCGACAGTAATGACGCACAATTCCCAAGACCAGTTTCTGGCTGAAAGAAAACTACAGAAGCCATCATCAGTTATTCTCCACCAATGAGCCGTAAAGCAGGGACAGCTGGGACTAGTCTAACAATATCCGAGTCACGTCTGAGCCTTCAAATTTCCTCCAGAAAAGAGCTCCTTGGTTTCTATACCTAAATATCTGGTTCTGTTTTCAGTCATTGATGACACCTTCTCTTAAACTGCCCCAGAATAATTCCCTCGACTGTTACTGCTTGGGACACTATGCTCACTTAGCCTATGATAAAGTGACAAGGTACTCATGAGTTCATACCAATATATACAATTGTATTTCATTATTTCTAACTCTATGAAGAGGTAATAGTTGAAGGCAGTGAACTGTGAAGCATGTCTAGTTTATTTTAGAAACATTTTGATAAGTACGTATACATATACATGGCCCTGACAGTTCACACCATATCTTGTGTGCTTTTGTTTTGTTCTTTTGTTACTATTTAGATGATTTATCCTTTGCTCTGTACCTGCACAAATTTTTGAAAACGTTAAATAAACACATAAATCACATAAGGAAAGGAGCTTCTTAAGATGCCATCCGCATTCTTGTTTACACAACTGCCCACGCAATCTCCCGACATTTACAACAGGCTGGCAACTGTAAAAACACTGCGCTATATATGAATTCTGATGAGTCTCCAGCGAATCTGTTCCCTCCCCCCTCCCGAGGGAAATTAGGATAATAGGGCCACAAACCCAGGATGGCTCAATTCTCCATCTGTCTCCAGCAGGACTAAATTATGACCACTATCTGCATAGCAGCGGATTAGCGACGAGAGTTATCGCTTTAAGGCACGCGGGATTTTCCTGCCAACACTCTGTCCCTGGTTTATGTGGGAAATAATGACCCCATAAGCAGCACGATAATAAACGAGGGTGCTAAATTTAAAGGAGCCAAAAAGACACGCGGTTGTTTGTCTCCGGGACCACTCCCAACAATCCGAGGACCACAATAGAAATAAGTGTCATCCTTGATGATTTTTATGTGTGTACTGTCATTGCAATGGCATATGGCTGCATTGGAGGACCTTGGGAAGATTACCGCTGGTTTAAGGCCACCGCGACGAGCTGTGAGGGAGTAGGACTTGGTTAAGTACGACAAGCCTCGCGTAACTGCCTCGCAATTACAGCATGGCAACAGTGTATCAAACACAATTTTGGATGGGAGAACAAAGCCATTCTTGGACAGAACTCTAGTAGACACAGCTAATGTAAACGGAGGCAGGCGAACTGAAGCACATTTACAATTAACCCTGCAACTGGACTGGAGTTTTGGTCTTAGCGATAAGCGACGATAGCACAGTAATGCGTGCGGTTCAAGATGTCCCTGTTCCAGCTCCTAACCGGGCCAACTGGAAGCCTGTAGTCCCCCCACCACTCCTCACTGTAGAGTGGGGGTCAAAACAGAGCCTCATCTCTCGGCTCATAAAGCAAAGCTGAAATGAAACATTAAACTTGAGAACACCCACACCCATGCACCAAATGTGCTGTGAAAAGGGATTAGGCACATATCTGATCCAAAACAAACTGTATGCTAAATGTGAGTCACCGAGCTGAGCTTCTGTGACTACTTTCTCTCGTGTGTCATCTGTCACAAGGAGAGTGTGAGAGTGAGAGAATGTACAAATACTACCTCAATCTCTCCCTCCCTCTCTCTCTCTCTCATCATTATGTTCAGTATAATCTATAACAGTGGTCCTCAACCCTGTTCCTGGAGATCTACCGTCCTGTAAAAAATCTACAGAACAGAAGATCACCAAGAATAGGGATAGAAACCACTCATCTGCAATGTATGTTTTCTAAATACTACATAACATATTATATTCACACACATTGCCCACCATATATATAATTATACACATATAGCAACAGCGAAAGAAGTGAATCCAAAGGATAAATGTTGACCGTTCTCTCTCATATGCAAACACATCCACACAAACACACCCACACAGAACACAAACGTGCATCTGCACACACACACACACCCACACACACATCCACACACACACCCACTCTTAAACACAAAAAGACACAGTCAGCCACCTACCCATACACACAGAGCAAGGTGCATGACTGAGAAACCTCCCACTTTGGTCCCTTCCCCCACGTCCTCAGTATTAAAACAATTGAATACTAATAGGCAAATGTGAACATTTGAAATACCAACCTTGACTTACAAGGGACTGTGAGTTTGTGACAGCATTTTAATTTTTTATCTTTTAAACAGGTCTGTGCACATGCAGAACCCAAGAGAGACTGCAAACTCAAGTCTAATATCACGACACGCTGAGCGACTACATGAGATACTGAGATTTATGAACTTTATTGTTCTTAATTTGTTAAACTTGACTTTGTTGGGGGGGGAAACGGGAAACATTTTTGTGATATAAGAGCGCATATTAACTTGATAGTTGAGCCCAGTTCTGGAGACGGTTCCACTGTGAACTCACCCAATGAGGATTCCCTTTGAGTTGCGAATAAGGCCAAAGAGTACCAGCAGGCAGATGAGGACATCGAACAGCAGGAGGCTCAAATACGCCAGCCATCTGAGGAAACACATCAACAAAACATATCTTTAGCACACTCCTCTTCTACTCTGCAGGCCCATGTCCAGTGCAGTTCAACGCATCAACGTTCATCATTTACACAATTAAAACGGGTTAAAGTTTAAACAAGTCAAAGAAACATTGGAAAAAACTCCATTTATTAAACAAATCTGGCCTGAAAATCTGTTCACACTGGACTTTATTTCATTGGTCGACAACGGTACACATGACCTAATTACCTAACGTAACAAGTTTTAATAAAATGCAGTGATACATTGATATTGCTACAGCAACCACCTGCTGAGAGAGCATTTGCTTCAGTCGGATTCTAATTTAAATATCTGACATTTCCATTACCGGCTGGCACTGGAGAATTGGGAAACTTTCCAGAGAAAATAGTCTCGCATCTCAAAACTTTCAATCATCTCTTCACCCACCCCCACCCCCAACCGTGCATTCCAGGTATAACATTTTTGACATAAAAAAAAAAAAAACTGTGGAATAGGTCAACGTTTAAAGGATGCCAATTTACCCAGATAACTGCAATGTGCTTCATCCCTAACATTGATTAGTACATTTTCAAAAAGGTTATGCATTGTAAACAGTGACATAACATAATGAGCTTAACCATCACTGAAATAAAGAAAAATGCTTAAGAATAGAATACAGTGCAGCATTTGTGTAATATAAATTTTAAAAAAAATTTTTTGGGTTTGTTTTTTCATTTCTTTTTTTTTTTAATTGTCAAATGACTGTACGTACGTTGCCCATTATATCTCCCACCACCTCTCTTCTTCTTCAGGTTCAAAAAGAGACGCAGTAGACAGTTTTTTTGTTTTTTTTACAGAAGGCATACTACTGCTGGGGGTTTGAATGGCTGGCGATTGCCAAAGCAAAGAATTGCCTTTCTTTAGTCCTTAATTATTTAATTAAAGCTTAAATTTAAATAAAATTTATTTAAATTTGCTTTTATTTTTTATTATTTTTGAGAACTTTTTTACATTACAGTTTAAACATTTTAAAAACCTACACATTTTAAAAAAATTATACAAGCAGCAACAAGACACACAACACAACTTCCTGTAGAAATGTAAATGAATGCCAGATTGTGTAAAAAAATAAAAGATAAAAATAGACTTTACACACATAGATCAACACACACTAATGATATTTACACTGCAGAAAAATGAGAGCTACAGAGGCAAACAAACCCAAGCACACACAACACGCACACAGCCACATGTCAATGAGAATTTCAATGAGGCAGCAACCTTCCTTCCTAAACTTCCACCCAACAAAGCATAAAGCCCAACTACCAAACACCTGAGACAAATACATGAGAATACGTGCACAAAACTCTGAGAATGAACCTGAACACTACACTTAGAAACAAACATTTCTTCCCGTAACAAAACATCCGTCCAACTCATACAACTGCAATGAATTATAATTTGAACAACATAACATTTTTTTTTTAATCGTTATTTTTTTCTAGTTTTTGCAGACCAATCATTGTGTAGGCTGAGAGCTGCACAGTTATTGTTAATTATGCTATTAGACCTGAAAGAACTCTATATTTTCCAAGTTTCTACTCACTTTGTTTTTCCATTCATCATTCTGTCCAGAGATGTCAAACTATCATTCCATACCATCTCACATATACCACTCTCTAATTCACAATAAGTTACCTGTGCAACTTACTCCACGAGCAATTGATTGGCTAAATAGTCCACACACCTTATTCTCAAGGCCAAATTGGCTGCTGATTGAAAGGAAACTTCCATTACCTGCAGGCACGGCAGCCCTCCAGGACTCACACCTATGCTCCATACAATCTCACCTCTACCAGTCACTAACTACCTAATACTCTCTCAAATACACCCATCCCTCAGAATAGCACATTGTCTCACCTGTACCACTACTGTACCAACCTACTCCTCCACACTGTCCCACCTGCATTACTGACCTACTCCTCCACACTGTCCCACCTGCACCACTGACCTACTTCTCACGCTGTCCCACTGCACCACTGACCTACTCCTCACACTGTCCCACCTGCACCACTGAACTATTCCTCACGCTGTCCCACCTGCACCACTGACCTACTCCTCACACTGTCCCCCCTGCACCACTGACCTACTCCTCACACTGACCCACCTGCACCACTGACCTGCTCCTCACACTGTTCCACTGACCTAAAACTGCACATCAACTCACCGGTACCACTGACCTAGTCCTTCACATCAACTCACCTGTACCAGTCAAAGAGCTCTGTCTTCACAGCTAAATCTTCCATGGAGATGTCACTGTTGCTCCAGAAGGGGATTTCTGCCATCTGGCGAACCAGTTCATCCAGCTGACCCTGTAACTTCTGTACGATGGACAGGTAGTCTGTGTGCTCGGTGTACTCCGTCTCCAGCTGCTGCAGGCCATCTTCCACAGTCTGGTTCAGTGACGAGGAGCTGTCCGACACCTACATGTACATAAATGCACAAAGAAGAGCTTCAACAAGGTTCTGGGCGGCCACAGTTACCCCACATTATATAAACCACTCTCTTTTATGGGTACAGACTATTCAAATAACTTCAGTGCTACCCACAGTATAGAACAGCCCAGACTAAAGCTCTACTCGGTGCCACAATTTATGCAGAAGCCTCAATGCACTTAATAATTTAGGTGTGAGACTATCGGCATGTAAATGCTATTCAGGACAACTTAAATTTTATTGTCTCTATAAAAGGCGAGTCTCATTTATAGTTATTCTGCTGCATTTCTGGCCAGGTTAGTAAAACGTTATTAGGAATGCAATATACTCAAGTAGATCTCCTGAATGGTTCTGATAGCGGCTCAATTATAACGCAATATTCATTCCCCAAATCCACAAGTCCATTACTCAAGCTTTGCATTGCTCAAGTCAGCTAAAATCCCCTGCCTTCCGTTTTCTGCATCTACATGTTGATTTAGGATGCAGCATAAAAACCAGGGAGCGAGGATGGAAGGGTAGTCCAATTGGGTCTGTTATCTGCACTCAGAGTAACTAAGCAATTATGGGGAGAACCTCTAATCCTATACTACTTCTACAGAGCTCATTTAAAAGCATGCTTATCCTTGAGCATAAACAACCTCCGCTTCCCAAATTTTGAGGGCTCAGAGATGTGTTGGGGAGGGCTACGGGCCATGTTAGGACGTGTTAGGAAGGGACTTCTAGTTGGGGAGGGGCATGAGAGGAATGAGGAACATTGCAGAGTGGCTAAGGGACTTGCTGGGGAGGGGCTTACCATTGAGGAGGGGCTGAGATCGGTGTTGGGGAGGGGCTGCAGCATGTGCTAAAGAGGGACTTATTAGTGGGGAGAGGAGGTAAGGAACAGTTGGAGATGGAAATAGGTGACTTTCTGAGGAGGTTAAGGGACACATTAGGGAGGGGCTTATTGTTGAGAGATGTGTTGGGGAGGGGCTGGGATATGGATGTGGAGGTTCTGGCCACTCACCAGTTTCTGCACTCCTGCCACCGTGCGGTTGGCGTGCCTGAGAGAGTATGTGAGCCGGTTGACCCCGTCGCATGTCTCGCCGTTCCCATAGAAACCCACAGCAATGCCAGCACTGCAGAAAAACAAAGAAAAAGGATTGAGAGTTGGGGGGGGGGGGGGGGGGTGCAAATTAGACACTTTTTCCACGCTGCCATCCCCCCAAAACCCCAAGCCATATGAACACAACATCTTCAGAAAAGCAGGCCAGGCAGATTAGGCTAAACAGGGCCCTATTGAGTTCCAGCAGAAAGCACGCAAACAGAACTGTGGCAACCCCAAGGGAACGGTCAGCAATGCTCTGAGCCTCACGCTGAACCGCACAATAACAGCACTGAGATAGTGGCGCTGCGGACGGCAACAGGAAGCTGAGCTTATGGGAAAGTGATCCAAGCCAAAGCATGTCTGCTCCGCTGTTCGCCACGGAGAAGGCATGAGAAACTCAGCGTCGGTGAGAAACCCGCTGCGCTTTTGTTCGCTACTCCTGATTCTAGGACTCCTGTTAAACACCTCATGCCGTGAGAAACACCATTTCCCAGTTTCCACATTACTTACGTCAATAAACATACACAGCCTCTGTGAATTTGTACAAGTCCACACCTACTCAAAGCAGAAATCAGATGTGAGTGTTAGACGTGGCTGTACAACTCCCCCTTACACCCCACTCTCTAGTATTGCCAAGTGTTAAAAGAAGGACAGAATGCATCTCAATCCAGCAGAGATATATATGAGATATGTAATCGCTTAACAATGGGTGGTCCATGCAGAGGTGAATATTAATTAGTTTGTCCCACAGATGAAAAAAGTTAATTTTGCCTGTTCTCATTCAGTTACCGTTTTCCTTATTAAAAAATTATTCAGTGCTACACGGCATAGATGATTTAATTAATTATGAACAGTCAGCAGCATATTTAAAGGGAGTTTGTTTCCACATTTGCACAATGACAAAATTGCCCGAATCCCTATATGAAAGTGTAGCTTGTAAGAAACAAAAGACCCAGGCACACACTTAAATATACATCTTAGAAATTTGCGTCTCTGCCATTACGCTCACGGATATACATACGTAAAAAGCTTTGGGTTTATCAGCATGCCATGTACCGTACGTTAGATTTGGTCAGAATTAAGCAATAAATCTCGCTCTTACTCAGTTGCTATGTATCCATATAAAAAGTAAATGCATGGTTAATTCTGTACCAAGTAAAATAATTGTGAGAGGGGGAGATGAGGGAAAAGCTGTAGAAAAGCCGTCGGCGCTAACATTAACTAGTCGCTGCACTCTTCTGGGGCTGGCTTACATAAGGGCGAACATATCCTTTGATAAAATGGGAATATACGTGCCAATTGATTTATACTTTAATGATACAATATACAATATTTACAGTTTATTAGTAATGGGCTACCATATGTGGTGATTTAAATATGTATTAAACATGTATGCCATTTTAACGTCTTCATGTTCATTTGAAGATAATAACGCTGAAAATCGCCATACAATTTAATTGGTTGAATCAATTTAGTCAGTATCGCAATGTGAAACCATTGTTGTCCAGGAAAAAAGTATATAAATAAATTCAATTGAGCTGTACGTCCACATGCTGGCTGACAGGTTTGCTGTATTCCACTCTCTTCTGAGCGAAGGCAGCATACATACGAGATTTTAAAAAGCAGGCAAGTCTCAAGTCAAGATTCACTTAAATCGCAATTCACTGGGACACACCTTATTTTCAGTGAGGCTCCTCCCCAAGCACACATCCATCATATTCCCCACTGAAGTCATCCAAGCCAGGATGCACGTAGGCAAGGAACTGCTTAACTTGCACGGCAGCTCCAGTTAACCATGTGCATCTCAAGCCAGGATTGGGCCCAGTGAGACTTCACGGACAAAGCTCGCTCCATCTTTGTCATTGTAACGAGAAGATGGCCGGAGGCGTGTAATGCTGGATATAAATCGTCTTTACATTAATACAAATACGTGACAATGTCCTCACTGTCATTTGTGACTAAACCAACCTGGCCTAAATAGTTACGGGTCGTTTTTTAAGTTTCCATTCCTGGCGCACAACACAGAGCCTACAGAATGTTACAGTGAAAATTGACAGGTCATTGTACAGTAAATGTCCTACACTGCGATATTTATGCCTAAATGAAGACTATGCTGAACTGCATCTTGACTCCCTTCCCACTCCCACCAACCAGCACTTGCTATTTTGATTAATTCTGTGATTGACATTGTATTACTACTTTAGGATCTCTTGTCATTGCATTTACTCCAGGTTGGCATAGTAACGTACATTTGTGCTTTAACGACACTGCCTGCTCTCTCTGGGCTGGGAGTGCTCTTAGGCAGGTCAATCTTGCCCATTATTCAGGTGGATGCACTTATGTCCCCTCACATTTGTAAGTTGTTCTGGATAAGAGCGTCTGCTGAATGAATGCAATGTAATGGAAAATCTCCCAGGACCCCGGGCACAGAAATGGCAATACAGCAGTAATCCAGCGAAGATGAGCAGGGACAAATGACAGTGTTTCATATCCTCTGCTCTTGCAGAAATGCAATAAGTGATCAAATTGGTGAGGCTTTGCCTTCTGGATAGAAGCTCAAATATGTGGGCAAAAGCAAACCCCCCCCCCATCTAACCCCACCAACCTGCGTGGAAATCGATTGAGCCAACAGTAACATCCAGTCACTCCCAGTATCAGGTCACACAGCAGTGACCTGGTTCACAAAGTAACCCTGATGGAGTGTACACATAAACAGGGCTCAGTCTATAGGGCATGCCATGAACCACCCCCTCCCCCCACAGCAAACACACACACACACACGGTTCTGTGAGCTTAATGACCGTCTGTCTGAACTTTATAGTCAGTTTCATTACACGGAAAGTGGGGGGGGTTCCCATCATCTCCCGCCAGCAGGTGTCACTGTGCCCCAACATCAGTCTGTGTGCGCTTCTCTGCCCCAGGGCAATCTTTGGCCATCACAAATGTTCATTACCCACAGCCAGTCACTGCGTCCCTCGCTGTTTTGAGTCTCCTGACTGGGCCTGTCCAGACAATGACACATTCCCCAGACAGTCAATAACTCACATAACTCACTTCTACCGTTGCTCTCATGGTGTAGCCAGAACTCCCAAGTCAAGGGGTGTCCTGACTGAGTGATGATTAACTCGTCTGCGACATCACAGCACCTCCCCGTCACATGCACTCATACACTGAGACAATGAAACTACAGACATTGGAGTCAAATATTCCCACACTTTCCCGAAGGAGAAAGCGAGCACTAAGAGATGTTGGCGCTGAGGTGGCATTAACTCACATTGAATCACCGTATTAATACTGTGACTCTCGCCATTTAATATAAATATTCTGAAGAAGACAAATAACAGACTCAGCAAAGGTCTTTGTGAATTTTTGTGGCCTTTGTGAAATCTAGAGAATTAAATCACAGCAGTCTTTACCAATCATATGAAACATTTCAGTCCTGCCCCACTATGCGTATCCAATTACAAGCCAGCACTGTAGTCATAAGAGAGTTGGAGCCAGTCCCATCGCGCCAAATCCGCAGACATTCTTTGCGCATTAATTACGTAGGTTTATACCCTTGCGTAAGTATCAGAGTGCTTTGTTTCACTGCTTTAATCTGCCACAGTAACAAGAGGATTTGAGATCTTACAGTCCACCAGCTTAGTGCGCTACGGCAGACTGGCTGAGGTTAACAGGCACAGGTCACCCACTGTCACCCCCCTCAGGCCACAGTCACATGACATGTGCAGGATTTCTCCATTCAGGTCGAAGGGGGAGGGGCTTCCCCCGTTATAACCCAGAAGAAACGTAGCTCCAATCATTCCTGCCCCAGATATGCATCTGGATAATGTGCAAGGACCTGGTGAGGCACTTGAAGGAATCCTCAAGATGATTGGGCACCTTCCAGCAAGCTGACTTTGCCATTACTTGTTTGATTAGCCCTGTGTTGACTTGTCTTTGTTCTACATCCCTGTGGGACGGTTTCTGAACCCCTGGGAAACACAACCAGTATCCTCGCTATCTCTGAAAAAACTACATCAGTAAATGGCTGCTGCACTTACAGCCACAGCCATTACCGAACTGGCCTTCCCACAGCCACACACATTCTTCATCATCATCATCATCACAACAGCACAGGTGATCATAATAACTTGAAATGGATTTTGGACTGTCCTTCATACGGTAATGAAGTGTTTGAGGTAGAAAGCGGAGAAAAAAAAAACTTTGACCCGAGACAAGCAGAAGACTGCTTCACAAGAAGAAAATAGCAGAGGTTAATCAGAAAACTGTGTACTGTGGGAGTCCAACATGTACCAAACTGAAGACGCTGAGAATACACAGTAACAAACATACAGTGGCCTTGAGAGAAAAGAAATGTCTCGTCTGTATGACGGAGGAAAGTGGAGATGTATCAACATTGTAACAGACAGCAATGACGACACAAAAGGATTCTATGCTATGTGTTGATGGCTTAGACATCGTGTCCACCTACAGAGAAGTAGCAAAGGAAATAACTGCAGTACAATTTCAGAGATTGTCCGGAAAGATAACCATACATCCAATGTTTAGGCAAAACTTTACATTTACTCAATTAAAAAGAAGAAAAAATAAGCTTAATTTGTGTTGAAAAGTCCATTATATACAGAAGATCACAGAGGTTCTGCCATTTTGCTTTAGAACAGTAATTGTTATCACTGTCACACCATTTCGCCGAAAGAGGAGCCCTGTGAGTAAAATGCCTATAATATGGTAAGAGGCTCTTGGACGCATGTCATTGTGCATCTACTATTTTTGTTAAAACCATCTGCTGAAATTGACCACTTCCTGGCTTTTCAAGTGCAATATCAAATATTAGAAGGATATTTGCACAACACTTTCCACTGAATTTTCTATGCTGCAACTGTGTCTGTATTATCTTTGCTTCTACATTAAATCTGATTCTGTTTCCATGGAAACATTTCTAGGCCAAAGTTGAGTCTGTATGAGAAGCATACTTTGAAAAAACAGGTGCGGCACACTGCCGTCTTCTAGATGAGTTAGCAATGACACACGGCAAATTTTCTGTTGTAACACATACAGTATATCAAAACAGAGAGGTATTTTAATGGAGCTGAACACAAGGAAACATAAAAATAATAAGGTTTGAAAGCAATTTATCAAACATAAATCCTTATGGGTCAACAGAGACAACCAATCTGGCTTGAAAACCTTGAAGGGGGATATTCTATTTAGCTAATAGTTCTAGGTAGGCGTATTATTGATTCTACTGTGTCATTTTCACCTGCCCATTTCAATTTTTCTTTGTGCCCTCTGTCCATGTGCAATACATCGTAGCAGAAGGAGTATTAGAAAAGAGCCTCTCTGACAGCTCTGTTTTACACCTCTACGCCGGGCCGCACCGATCATGTCGGGTTTGAGTAATGTCTGTACCGTAAGACAGCAGACTGAATAACCCTCTGACAGGGGTCAGGGACATTGTGCAGGAACCTCACATTCTCACAGCCGAGACGGCTTCTCCTTCCCCCGGGGAAACGGTCTGGTTTCCACGATCTGCAGAAGGTTACTAAGGAGGGCCGGTTTCCAATCCACACTTCTGCCGGGAGACATTGCGTCTGCTCACATGCGGCCGTCCTGTGGGGTCCTTCTGGAACGCGCCATCTTTAACATAGCAGGTTGTGCTGTGTGCCTGTGTTAGCTTCCTCACGTATGGAATATGGGGGAAATGGTGGCCGACTGGTTGTGCTCTAAAGCCTTGGCCTGAAGGGCCACCCACAACACCCATACAGGACATCAGGGCTGAAAATTCAGTGCGGGATTGCGTAAATTGCGCATATATCTTATGAATCTCGTATATATGTCTGCAATAAAGCGGGGAAATCCCGCTGATACATTTATAATGAGAATTGGTTTTAATTAATAGCTTAATAGTAGTAAAGTAACAATTTAAAGCGCTGTTGTTTAGGCTTCCCTTTAGGCCATTTCCAAGTGATCACTGCGAGAACGATGAAGTGGTATTTAAACAAACACTGAAGCCAATCACCTGCCGACCAGCGTAGGCTCCTTACTCCAGGAGAGTGAAGGCAAGTTAAATGCATGTGCAGCAATAGACTGGGCTAATAGCCTATACAATAAATAATAAGTAAAATGAATCACCAACGTTGATAGCCTACAGTCAAGAACTGGACGGAGAGAAGTGTAAAATAAAGTCGAAGTGGGGAAGTAGCAAAGGAAGTCATTTTTCATTTTTAACAAAATGTGGTCAAAGTTATCCTATAAAGGGAATATGTTAGGCTCTTTTTTTCAGACTTCTACATAAGGAAGTTATAATGGCAACAATACAAAAGAAAATAAATCCCATCCCTTACTTAAACCCCCCACCCACCCCAAAACCTTTGAAATCCCCCCCAAATGTTGCTCATAAGGGGGGAAATCCCCCTCAAACCAAAAATGAATGTTCAGCCCTGGACATGCCCATGCACTTCAGAGGTACAACATGGCTGGGCTCCAGGTAGAAGCCCTTTACTCCTCCGGACAGACAGCCTCAGAGCGCCCCCCACCTCCCCTAATCTCTGCCGGCCGCGCCCTCGCAGGTTAGCGAGGTGAGAGGGATCTGCAGACACCTCGCCTGCCATCGGCGCTGCTACCGTCACTGCGCCCACCCCCACGGCCAAACGGGTAGAGCTTTGGGGCGGCGGTGGGGTGTAGACGTGGCCCAGCCGCGCGCCTCGCCTCACGAGTTCACGGGCGCTAGATTTATGAAGCGCTCCACCTTCGTGTACTCACAGAAGCTGGTACCGGGTGCTACATTACACACAAGGATCTTTATTCCTTTTCGCCTTGGCGCAATTTCTATAAATTTGCAGCAAGTGGGTGAAAGAGGGCGCGGAGAGACGGGCCGAATCGATCCGCCGCCGACACGAGCAGAATAATCCACTTCAGCCCAGAGAACGCAGGACAGAACGGAGCCGCCCCACACTCCCCATCCGCCGGCTGAATTAATCACAGCATCAAGGTCTTGTTTTTTTTGGCCGAACGACTGCAGGGTGCAGCCGGCCTGAATAAGCTGATAATATTACACTTTATAAAGTGGATTCCAGGCCAAGGTCAAAACCGACGTCTGTAAATCCAGTCGTGCCCCGGCTTCTTTCCCCAAGATGTTTAACTGCATAACGATATAGCTAATGAAGGAACAGATGCTGCGTAGCATTATAAACCCCTGCCCCTGTTGCTCCGCACACACTTAGACTGCCACGGCCAAAAAGCCTTGGCAGTCGGAGAAGAGCAGCCCCCATTCGTATCACTATCTGTCAGAGGCGACCGCCAATGAAAACACCTGACAGTCCGCTCGCTGATTCATATTCTCCCCGCGTTAATATTTAAAAGCTGTACCACGGGCAAAATCGGGGGCAGCCGTTAAGATTCTGTTTCATCTGAGCGGCGGAATGTAAATATTACGCGGGGCGGTCATTATTCACGTTTTTTTCCAGAGCGATCGTTTATCCAACACTGCCTTTGTGGGAATGTGGCGCGTCACACGGTGAAACGCACAGCCAGTGAACGGACGTTGAGGATGTGCTGAAGAGACTGCACCAGGACTGCCAAAAGCCTGCCCTCCCCCATCCCTCAGAGGGGAGCTGCTCTTACAACAAAAGGAGAACGGGACAGGGCGTGCTGCTTTACTTTTACTGGCAGCACAACGACACCATTCCATAGCCCTTTCCTTCTCTCCAGAAGATGGGGGGAGGCCGCCTGAATATTGCATGTGCTCCGCTCGGTGTGGGGGATTGTGGGGGATTTTAGGCCGGGGGGGTTGGCGTGAGACCCAAGCCTTCACGGCGCTCTGCGCTTCTCCCACTCAATAAATGATGGCAAGCTGGAGTCTTCTGCCCCTCCCAGACGCTCCGCCAGCCCACCTGAGACCCTCGCGCCTCATTCCGCTTACGATTCCTTCAAAGGACGAGGACCCTCCGCAGTGACTGGATCCTCTCCCTCCGACTCCCCGCCGTGCACACACTCTGCCGCGCTCCTTGTGTGGATTAGGCTGAGAGCGCAGCCTGCTCCAGTGCGCCAGACCCATGAACCCTCCTGCCAAAACTCCAGTTGATGAGAACTTCCTGTCAAAAGCAGGGAATAACAGGAAGCAGCTGAGCCCCCATATAAATCGCCATGACAATGAAAGGAAGATTCAACAATACAGGCAGCTGCCTGAGCACTCTAGTACAGCCAGGATGAATAAATGATGGAAAATATGGCGCTATTAATGCCCATTACAGCCCCTCTCCAGTGCTCTACAGTCAGTACTCTTTGTGCATCTACGTTGGTTTGGTTTTGCTTCGTACGTTGTGATCTCCTATAGGGACTGGATGTAATGCATTCATTTCCGAAGCATTACCATGTTTATGGAAAAATACTAGGCGCTTAAAAAAGTACAGTCAAAGAACTTTAGATTCTGCACAATCCTTGACAGCTATACATGAAGACACCTTTACTTCCACCATTCTGGAACTACACAGACAAGAAGGACTGTATGGAGTCAGTCCTATACATTCCCCCAAAGGTGGCAGAACAAAGGGTGTGTTGAGTTTCATGAATGCATAATGCAATGCGATGGGACAGAATAGGTAAACGCAGTCATTCATCCAAACACTGAGCAAAAGTAGTTTTGTTTTTTTTGTCTGTCTGTGACAGTTCAATCCTATGTATAATGCAGGAGAGCAGCAGACATCGCTGAGGAAGACCAGGGGCGTCTCCAAGGCCCGATTTCCAGCTGTGTCTGTGTAGATAACGGCAGCATAACTCCAAGAGCTCAGTCGAATCGAAGAAACAACACGAGTGTCTAGCAGGGGGTCGGCTGGAGCTAAAATCTCTGAAGGGAAAAAAAAAAATCTAAACGGAGCAAGCTGTCAGGCTATTTCATAAGCAGCACTAAGCCCCAGGATGAAAAGCATCAGCATTATCGACACTGAGACAAACAAACAACAACAAAAACACCTTTTCACAGCTGTACTGATTTAGGCTGTGTGCATACACGCCTAAACCTACGGACATTCCTCAGTGAAATCACGATCGCAATTTTTGTGAAAAGAAAAACAAAGATACAGCTACATTTTGATGCGTTAATTAGTCATTCTCCACAGACAAGACTTTTCTTCTTCTTCTTTTTGTTTTTTTAAACAGCTTTAAACTCTACAGAAACACAACAAAATGAAAGAACAAACGATGTTGTGTAGCTCTGTGGTGAACTCTGCTTCCCACACCCGAATCCACACTCCTACACCTGCTGCCCTCACTGCTGCTACAAAAGCCACCATCCTCCACTCACACATCAGCTTCCTGTAGTAACTCCCTCAGCTTAGAAAAAGCTCCGTCCCCCTTCTTTGTTTGATTTTTTTAACTTTCTCGCTGAGCTGGGCACTGCTATTTTGCATGTCACCAGACCTTGGCTTCCTCCCTTGAACATGCCCTCAACCTTTTTGAGAATTAGGCAACGTAGCCTGCAATTTCCACAAATATTCTTACTCTACAGGTGTTTATCATGTGGGGAGAGACTCCCGTCAGTTTAAAAAAAATTATAAATCCCCAAAATTACAGAACGTTACCTTGATGACAGCGGGAGCGCCCACCTTCGCCGCTCTCATGAATTTAAAGAGACGGGACTTTCATCATTACGAAGCAGGAGAAACTCAATTACAGTTGGCTTAGTGCCAGGCCTTGGTTTCCAGACTGATTAACTGCACCTCTGGAAATGGATAAAGAGGACTCGTCCCCGCCACACCTAGATAATGAGGATATAGGCAGCTGGCCTGCTGCATACGACGAGGCACTTAATTCCTCGTGAAAAGGAGGCACGTCAGCAACGTAGCGTAGCGTTCACCGCACTCTATGTATGCTAAAGAGGACAATGATTAAGAGTCTAAGAACCCTTGTTTTGCATTGCATGATTTTTCTCCCAGAAGCAAGATAACATGCGAGATGTTATTCCAAAGTTTCTTGTTATTCCAAAACTACATACAGTATATATACAAAGCAAACAACCAGCATAGATTGTAGTATGCATTCATCATAGGTAACACTTATTTTCAGTATAGTGAGTGGCAATAAACAAGCAAAAGATACTGAATGGCAATACAAAAGCTACACTTGCAGTACAACCCACATACGTTCACAGGGGGTGCTAAACGTCTTCGCAGGCAACAGAAAAACTGTGGAACATTTCCCGCTTACAAAAACAAAAAGCCCATAACTGTCAGAAATAAACGGTGTTCTGGAGACCCGTGCCAACAGCAGAAATGTCAGCTCTTCACATCTATAACTGTACTGTGCGCAGACTGGTACCACCCAAAGACACTCTGGATTAAATATCCAGGCTGTCGAAGAGTGCGACTCATTCTAAACAGAATATAGCTCTTCAACAATAATGGAATACAGTTCCGTTTTTGCAAATGCATGCCCTTGTATGTTAAAAATAGTTGAGCATGAACATTAATGGATGCTGTAGCCTCAGTTTATGGATGAATGTATGAATGTTTTCAAACACTGTTGTTTAAAAAAATAGACTGCATTCATAACCTTTCTCAGTATAGTATGATTGCGAAAAGAAAGTGTAAAAACAAATCAATTAGACTTCTCCCTGACCCTCTGAACATGAATACTTCATGAGATCTATGAAGGATAATTATTATTTATGGCCCTTTAAAAGCAATTCCATTTACTGGGTCAAACAAAGAGTAATAACGGCCCTGGACCAGTCTGTATCACTCTCACTCTCGCGCACAAAACCCTTGTTCAACAGTTCTTGATGAAACTGTGTGTTTACGCACGAGTTGCTGAGACATGGAGACACAGGAGAAGTGTGACAGGAGAGCCAAACCCCTCCCACTTTTCCCACAAGGCCGAGGTTTCCCTGCCATCGTTCTCCTCTGCTCCCAGCAGCTCAAATGGAGATACTGCATTTTATTTGTGTTGAGAGCCGCGGCTGGAGGCGGGGCAAAGCCAACACTGCTGGAAGGAGCCCGTTTCTCACAGGACATGAATAAACCTTTCCGCTGCTGTTCATGCAGTCTCGTCCGCTCTGTTTACATTACGCCTTTACTGATTAAATGGGGACTTTTAACTAGCAATCCATTTACGTGAAAGCTCCACAAATACAGAGAGCAGTAGATCCGGATGCAACTGCTAAGTGGGCGTGGGAAAATAGTGATTTTAGCACTCTAATGTCAAAGGGCCACAGTGTGTTCCAGATGCAATCTATTTATGCCACCCATCACATTTATACACTTTGTCCTAGTTTGTTCCCTTTTTATTAATTGGGACAAATTGTGCGAGGTTTCACACTGAAAGACTGTAGTGTTATATGGGTTGTATGAAATATACTTAAGATATGCATGTGCCCTCCTCTTCAAAAGATATCCTTTCCTGTAAATGTTATGGTTATAACAGTGGTTACTCAAAAAACAGTATAGGCCTAACTTGCACTTAATGCTTGAAATATAACAGGATAGTAAATACATAGTTAGTCCCAGATGAACGGCATTCACCCAGTAGGTTACAAAAACTAGGTGTGAATTTCTTAAAGGGTAATTCCACCGAAAAACAACATTAACCTTATTTAACAGAAATTTTGGTAGAGGCATACGTCAAAATGACATATACCTCTACCTCTTCTGCATTTTTGAAAAACTACAGTGGTGTCAGTAAGTTACATAGAGCCAACGAGGGGGAAAGCAATGCCATGTCCGTTACTGTTCTGAGTTGGGACACATCTTAGATCAAGCTAGCTATCATTGGCATTTTATTATAATGTCAGAAAATTACATTGACACGTTGTTTCCTAAAGATATTTTGGCAAAATAAACCAAACAGGACTCGAGTGCTCTCCTTATGCGGTTACAGTGTGGACAAATGATCCAACTCAGGGACCTCCGGTATCATTCCTTAACATCTCATCTGCCTTATTGAATCCCCTGGTAAGGACTAACGTTACATTATGATCCATGACCATGAAAAGTAGACTATTAGCGAGCTGACCATAATCAAACGGTTTCACTTTGAGCATTTGATTACAGAAGCAATGCACTTTTTAGCTGTTGTTAGCAACAGCTTCTTGGCATTAAAAGAAGGTGCAAATGCGGGTTTTTAAATCTGTTTGCAATGCAGTAGCTAAGCCACACATCAGCTTGTTGCCATTTCGAAAAATTGCAATGTTTTTAATATATTACTAGATTTTGTCGTAGGTGGAAGGCTTTCTGCTTTGAGCCCGAATACACGTCCGGATGAAACCACTCATTACAGCAAACATTTCCATTTCAGTTGGCATTGCGGTAGTTACCATAAGTTGGTAACGTTAAGTGTTGCAGACTTCTGGCGAGGTTAGCTAATATGTTTTCAAGATACCAAAAGTAGATGAAGGGCTTTTTTTTAACCCTAAATTAATGGCCATATTCCCCCCGCTTTTCTGAAGACTCCAGCTAATGGTGGTGGTATTGTAGTTCACAGTAAAGCAGGTACCTGGTACACGCCCAGTAGTTTGAGGCTATATCTCTGCTCTCACTACAGGTAGAAAATTGGCTGAGTAGCTCATTTTAATCAGGAGGAGAGCTACTTTTCTACAAATCAAACATACCCTTTAATGTAGCTGATGTCACAACCCACACTTTGTAAATCGGATGTTAGTTTTTCCAAAGTAAGATTAACTAAATTACACTCTGTCACTTACAAATGCAAACTGGAGTGCATTCCTTATTTAAAAAGCAAGTGTGTTTATATTTAAATCTCTTTTTAATGCTGAGCATTCCTTATTCACATTGTATTAGCATTCAGTCACTGTGTCATAAACCCGTCACTGTGAGGAGGACGTTATTAAATTATACTCAGGAGTTTATTTTACATTATTGATAGGAGTCCGGTAGAATAATGAGAGGGACATATTTTTTTACAGAAAGTATGAAAAAAACAACCCACTCTAGCTATGGTGACATGTTAAACACAACCCCTTAGAGGTACGGAATATTTAACGTTACTTAAATCCTGCCTTAAACTCAGAATTTCCAGTTGCGGCATCAATGAGTACGGCACTTAATCTGCATGTCTTCATTAAATATCCATCTGTATAAATAGATGGCATATAAAATATGCAACTCACCCTAGATAAGAGCATGTGAAAAGCAAACAATAAGATTCTAATGACGTAAATAACACGCCGATAGGTCTATTGCTTTTATCAATGCATTTTCTGGCGAAAATAAAAATAAATATATGTGATGCCTCTTCAAATCGCTTAGAACATTGTAAGGCATATGGACACAGACCTGCTAATTTTCTGGAATAAACTTGTGAAACCAATTCAACTAGCCTTCACTATCTGCATCATCTGACCGCTGGCCAAAGCCCAAGTGCTCTGCAGCTCCCTGGCAAAACAAAATGACCCTTCTAACAGATCCAGAACTCCTCCCCCATACTTCACTCTCCACTTACTACAGGCTGCTGTGTGCATCCAATTAAAGAAAAAATCTGGCACACTTCTGAACAGACAACGTCTACTCACCACCAATCTCACATATCTTCCCCATTTCCTTAAGCCCAGCTCTTCTGGTCACTTCCCCTCCCCTGCGCCACAGCCTGATCATTTTCATCACTGGCCCCTCAGTGGTAGAACCTACTGCCGACATCAATAAGGTTGGAGCAGCCTCCGAACAGCTTGAGTTCAAGTCGCCTGACAGCTGTTTAAACTATAATCAGGGTTTTTCCCATAGAGAATTCCAAAGCATCAGCCTTGATCCATTTCCGTGCCACCTTGACAAAAATGTGACTGCTGTCGGAAGTAATAAAGCCCAATTCAAAAGCGTTGCACACATTGGATTACTATCGTTTGAACATGCGACGGCGGCACTACTCCAGAGTGGCGCCGTAGCGTAATCAACACTAACGCACGTCGGGAACAAGGCGATGACAACGAAGAAGAAGAACGCTACTGTGCTGCTGTGAAGCTACAGTTCTGTGGAAGCTAGCCACCACGCAACTGTGTGGCTAGCTTCCACAGAACAATAAGCCACAATAAGTATTTTAGGCTGCTGGTTTGTATTTGAAAACTTGTTCTACCAAAATAAAACAAACTACTTCTTGCACTGTTCAAAAGATTAGAATTCTGAGCACAGCCTCACGGTACATTTATGGAATTTATAATTCTGACCGTATCCAATTGAAGTCTGATGCGACTTTCAAACTGTTTTTTAAAACCGTAAATGACCGCTTGTTAAATGAAACAACTTAACACTGCTACAGCCAATGAAAATGCATGGGTTATGAAAAAATATTTTGGGAAAAAAAGCTTAATTTTTGAAACTTCATGAATATAATTAATTAATTACTTTTCATAAATAAGCAATAAAAAATTATATATTCTGAATTATTTACACATTGGTTCTAGGGCAGGAGCAAATGACACAACGTGTGGTATAATTCCTACAATTACTACAAATATATTAATATTTTATGGAGCAGTAGAATAAAACTTGGAATAGCAAATTGATGTACTTTGAACAAACACTACAAAACTAAGTAAAGAAGAAAAAAAAGATGTTTATTACAAAAAACAGATCCGGAAAAGAAAAATGGATGTGAAGTTTCACTGTGTTATCATATAATTACATGGACAGCCAAAATTGGGGTCATTTGAATACAAGCCAATACAAATTTCCATGCAAATCTTTTTCTCCTGCAAAAGCAAATGATTCCAACTCAGTAAAAGTGGGGTGGAATGAATTCCGCTCAAAATCTACAATACACATAAATTGGATGCATTTTACACTATGTATTCGCCCTAGAAATTGTGGTTGGGGGTTTAACCCCTGTACATCAACCTTTGTTTGCATATTAAGGATAGCAAATCTTGCTCTGCTACGAAGGGAAATGATTCCAACTTGGGTGAAATGGGTTCCTCGGGATATCTACCATTTGAACCAGATGGGTTTCAGACACATTCCTCCTAGGGAGTGTGGCTAGGGTTTAACAGTTGCGAAAACTTGTATATGAGTAACACAGAGTTCTTCCCTCCACACTATATATCCACCATGAAAAAGTTATTTCTGTAACCCTGCTACTGTGGCTCATACGTTACTGCTTATTGTGTCGCATGCATTGTTGGTAACTGCTTATCAAGGGAGATACGTTTAGGAGATTATTGTGCCCACAGGGAACGGACTGAAACATCAGCATCTAATACAGAAGCAAAAAGCTGACAATTAGTTCCGTAAAATTGCCTTACAAATGGCCTATAATTAAAATCAGCCAGCTTCCAGACAAATCAAACAAGGGCAAAAATACTACCCTCAGAAATTCACATATGTAAAAGGACGGTTGCTGTGAGAAAATGAATCCCAGGGAAAGTTAGTGTGGGATAAGAGCATCCGGCTATCCCTCCCCAAATAACAGAGCAGCGCTTGGCGTCCTTTCAAAGGAGCCAGAGAATATGCTCTTTGCTCCGATATGAATAGGTTCTCATAATATGTTATCATTATGTTGTCACCATGATCATTTGAAATAAAAAGGTCCTTCAAAAATGACAGAAAAACAATTTTTTGTCTCATGATAGGTCCTGAGAAGAGCAGGAAACTTCAGAGCTGAAAATAATGACTTACGGATGTTTTCTTTCCCGGTCAATAATACGATGACAATGTTTAACGGACATGTCTGGCTGATTGCTGCTTAAATCCAAACGATATACATGATGGCTAACCACCGAAAACAAGATTGTTATTCAGTCTCAGGTTCCGTATGACAGCAGAGGGCTTTATCCAAACACCACAATTAAACAAAACAAATGCCAGGAATTTAGTGAGGCCATCTGGTGCGATCCGCTCCATTTTCCATTCTTTTTTTCCCCCTTGTTGACGTACATTCTCCCCTCATTGTCCTTCCTTCCTGATACGTCTTACTGCTGACATGATCAGAACAATGGCTTTGCTTCATGGCATGGCGATCAACACATTATTCAAGAAATGATGTATGCCGCATTGCAAAGGATTTTGAAATCAATAACAAAATAGCATCGGTCAATCAAAAAAAAAGCCTGTTGTCACAAGCTAGAATAATAAGCCTATGAAGACCCACCCATTTCTCTCTCGATATTTTCCAATATTAAAAACCCAGGGTAAGATTACAAGTTATGAAAAAAGGGAAAGATGTGATTCATTCAGGCCAAATGTGCACTGTATGCTGCATGGCAGGTTATTGATGACAGAACATTCTGTCCTTGGTAAATTATTAGAAAGTAATATGAAGGACACAATATTTGAAAACCATGTATTTTCAGAGCCTCATACTGCCGTCTGGGGAAGGCACAAGACCGGCAAGGGGGCACTTCAATGTTTTTAAATTAATATTTGTCACAATCAATACAATTTTATGACAGGGGCTATAAGAACATCCGTTGGCCTCATATCAAAGGAAACCTGTTTATCTGAGGGATCTGAAAGAAGCCGAGGCGCCGGCAGGAGAAAACGGCAGTGCTGATCCTTACTTCACATGCATTCAAAAACACTTTGCCAGTTGACAGCTTATCTCAGCAAGCTGTACGTCAACCAGAAGAAAAGGCTGCCGCTTCGACCGCTCTGCTGCGCAGCTTCTGAGTGGACTTCACTATCGTGTCCGCGGTGGTGAGTTTAAGACCAAAGATCTCCGCCAAGAAGGAGTTAATACAATAAACCGAGCGGCCTCTACAACGGTTGCGATGAAGCAGAAAGGGGATTATTTCTAAAAATACCCTGCTACACTGGTTTCATACTGAGGCTGTGGCACTGGCTTGTTTTGTGATGATGTAACGCCCAACAGTACCTTCTAGAACAGCGCACTGCCTTCCTTCTCAAAAGACCTTTAGACATGAATTCATACAAAAGCAAGAACAGAGGATCTGGGAGGCTGTGAATGGAAGATAAAACCAAGCTAACCAGTTAAAGACAAGTAAAGCTCAGGCACATGAGAATGGGATCACAAGGGATGAGAATGGTGACATTTCACTGGTCCGGTCAGAAATATAAAAATACAAAGAACAATCAAAATGTAAAAACTTGTTGGGAGTTAGTTAGTTAGTGTCTGCAGTTGTGACTGGCTGGAAAATGACAGCTGGAGATTCAGAAATCCCCATGTCCAGTCTAAGAGCGTGATACGATTTTCAAACCCACAGCATTGGGAGAGTCTGACGGCTCATTAAAACACTGCATGGGGCCTCAAGGGACAAAGGCAGTGTGTAAGGATGTCTGTCACTCCCCATGCCACAGCTACTGTATCTGCTATCTGCTGAGAAGATTAATGACTGCAGCTCAGCTCTACAGAGGCTGGGTCCGGAATGATCAGATTTATCACATATTGGGTTGTGCCTCAGTGAAATGGCCATACATTTACCAGGGACACATCGCCAGGCTTCAGCCTCGACCTCCTCCAACACTGTGTCTCTTGTTTATGGGACCTACTACTCGACAAAATTCCAATATTTTGTGAAGGCTTGATTCAATTTCACTGTAATCCACTGCTCATGGGACTGAGAACCCCTACACGATTCCAGTCATCAGACACAGAGGGATTAGCTACAGCGATAAAGCAATGAGACCTCGTTGATCGCCCTTTTGAGGTCGAGTAGACTCCACACGTTGTAAGAGCGTCTGGCTTGGGAGGAATGTAGCCAGCCACGCGGGCGGGGTGTAAAGGGATCTCCAGATGACTCACCTGCAGACCAGCGTGGCGACGATGACACACCACGCTGTGCAACAGCAGTCGGCGTTGGGCTGGTCATCGTTCTTCCTGCGGCGGCAGCACAGCCAAAAGGAGTAAAAGAGCAGGAAAAGGAGGTCCAGGGCCAGGCAGGCCAAGGCCACGCCTCCCAGCAGCAGAATGGACTGGAAGAGAAAACAGGACAGGATATGACATCACACAGTGCATACTACAACACAGAGGAAAACCAATGAGCCTACTCAAGCCTGAATGACATACATAGTTGAGTGTGTGTGTGTGTATGAGTGTGTGTGTGTATGTGTGTGTTCTACATGAGGACAGCAGCTGCACAACCCTGTACACTCTGATGCGACTTTGGTATGGAGGAATCACCTAACATTTAAAATCTCTAGCATGAAACAAGAATGGTCCAGCATTTAATGCCCAAGATGAGTTTCCCCAGCCAACCCTGACTTTGTCGCACGCTATCTGAAAGCACAGATGTTAAACCCCTCATGAATGAACCCAGCTGGCTTCCATGCAGAGGGACAGTGAGCCAAAGATAATTTAATGATTCCACTTTTAGGGTTCTCTCATTAGCACTGCCGTTTGGTGCCCCACACATAATTTGCAAGTTTAGAGCTATCAAAGCACCAGGAGACCAGAACACTGCTTAACCAAGAGACCCGTGGTCAGATGAAAGCTAACTGAACCTCTGTCTTTGATGAAAGAAACCCACAACGTTACAAAACTGTAAAGGTAAGGTTCTGAAGTACGTGGACACTCCTGGCGTTCACAGACCTAATTATTTCATCATGAAGCAGTCTAAGAAATAACCTTACTGCACTATTTTCAATGGAGTTGGTTACTGCACAGAATGACACCCATCAACACCAGTGGCTTGCTGTCAAATTGCTGATCTCCATGGACTTGGGGATTTCCCATTCTATGTGCTCATTTTAAAGCTGGCGAAACCCAATAACCCTGAGTCACATTTTACTCCTTTATACATGTACCAAGCCCCCTCTTTCCCACTCTGCGTGATCATCAGGGAACTAAAAAGCCTGCTGTTGTTGAGTAGAGATAGGACTCGGAGAGTGCAAATGTCAATCCAAGAAGTGCCCTGACAGATGTGCTAAGCAGATCCATACTGCAGAGCGCAGGAAAGTGCTCACTGATTGGCTACCTATATCACCGTTTTCAGGCCAGGTGATGAGAAGGCATCGTTAGGAACGATCTCAGATTGCTACCCGTCTCTTAAAGCTCTAAAACAGGGGTATACAATGTACAAGGGCCAGATTGTTTTTGATCTTTTTCACCAAAAAACCCAGTTCATAATTCAGACCTAAGAACTACCTGATGCGAGTTAACCAACAAATCAACCGCTGTAAGAAAAGGACTGAGTAACTAAAATCAGAAGAGCCTGTGGCTCTCCAGGACCACAGGTTGCCACGCCTGGCCTGCCACATAACATCAAGTCACAGCCACCAAACATCAGAGCCATCTGGACAGGTGTAACAGGAGAGTTGGAATTGAAAGTGATGAGTTGGAAGTGATGGAACCTGCTTTGCCAAGATTCTACAAGTAGATTTTAGCATGGTACCAATGACCAATGACACGCCTTCATCCTGAATGATACTGAAATGCTTATTTGTCCAAACTGGCAGTTTCATTAGTCAGCCTCACATAAAAAAGTTAGTGCTTTTGGCAGATGGAAAATCTTACCCATGTAATGGGATCCTCTTAAAAGGTTATAAAACTCCCATAAAGGTTATAAACACCTCCCACTACAAAGCACATTCAAACTAACTTAGATCAGACGTCTGCATCACAGAAGACCTGAGGCAGCATTTTAAGCATTTCAGCTCACTTAAAAACACTAAAAGACAAGCAAAATATTCTGGAGCTAGTGCTTGTGGTGAGGTTTTCCGTGTGTCATTTCCTGCCGTCTCCTCCAGCCCCTACCCTTACCCCTGCACCAGAGGATAGTCACTGCATACATAAAAAAATAAAAAGGAAGTGTACTTTGAAAACATTAGGAGAACTTCACAGAGATAACATGGTATTATCCATTTCAGGGAGATGCCTATGGTATTCACAGATACAATGGCCTCGCACTGAATTTAGTGGTTATGCACATTTGGCTTGCACCCTCCACCTTTTCCTGTTGTGGCAGCGATTTCATGCCGATGCACCCATTATTAAATTTCTACGCAGCAGTGGCTGGGAACCATTTTGAAAAAAAAAAATTACTTCCAAAACATAGGATGGCACATTTCCTCCAGGCTAATGCCAAGTGAGGAGCTAATTTAAGAGATTAGGCAAAGGAAACAGCTTCTGTACGTCTCTAAGTAACTGAACAGAAAATGAAGCCAATGATGGCACAAGAAGGCATACTGGAGCATCAGAGACATAAACAGCTCTGCTTTCTTTACGACCTTAAGAGAAACACTCCTCTTCCGGTGGACACAAATTGCACAATCCACAAGCAAGGTTATGGCAAACAGAAAAGAGCAGAAACTGGAAGAGCAGAATCCAATCAAACAGTCAAGATTACACCAGTGTTACCCTTCACATTACCTCTGTACTTAACTTTGCGAAGAGACTAAATATTTCATACGACAAGGGTCATTCATTTTACGAAGCCAAACGCATTCCCCTTTGAGGATAGCAATTTGCACAAGGTCTACGAAAGGCACGATCTCAAGCGCGATTTCAGAAAATCTTAACAAAGAGAACTGAATCACTGCCTTTGTTCGCCCTTATTCTATAAATGAGATATGCAAAGCTGTCGCAGGAAAGGAGTCCTATGTTTCCGTTGACTTTATCTCCAACTATGTAAGGAGCTTTTGTGATTGCAGATAATTTAATGTCTTCTGTCAACTATTCAGTGTCAGACATTCAGTGGATGTTTCAAATCTTTAAACACCGAATTTTAACATTTTAACGGTTGCACAGCTTTGCAGGCTTTTATTGTTGATATTTATCATAACTCAGATATGAAATATTACGAGTTTGAATTGCCTTGACAAATTCAACGTGGACAATATAACTTAACTGTATTAAATTCACAGAGCACAAAAGAATGAAGAAGAGAGCGCTAACCATGTCAGCCTGGATTTTGCTCATCATTATTACAAAGTAGGCTATTTCAGGTTCCAGACAGAAATGCCAAGCTTTATTCATCACCTCTCTCCATTGATCTAATTTAAGCTGTAAAATGTCTGTACGATGTATTGCGCAACTATGCGTGGGCTGCGATGGTGTAAAGGAACAAAGGCTTCTTTATTCATCAAACTTTACATGATGTTGTGAGGATTTCTAGCAGAGATGGTCTCATTCATAGAGGCTGAAACAATGGCTGGAGCAAAGAACTATGGGGAGTGTAGTGTTTTGAGTGCACAGGCACCTCGGTGGTTCCGTTTCATGAATGTTATTGAGATCTGGGGAGCGGAAACACAGCTATCAAGGAGGAAACGCAGACCAGACCCACCACGTAGATGAGAGGAGCTCAGGGCTGTAAGGTCCCTGCAAATGTATTCCAGAGTCAGACAGTGCTGTCTGAGAAAGGACGTGCCCAGGAACCTAAAGAGAGACAGACTGACACCACACACTGAGGAGGCTCATCGCGGGTCAGAAAGCGACACGGGACAGTTTCCAGTTTCCATTTGAGATACGATTACTCACTGTAGCTTTAACAACTTGGTTTCTAAAAAAAAAAATGGCTCCCACTAAACAGCTGATGATTCTGTGGGGCACTGGTGATCGATCAGCGTTTGAGTAATGGTAGCAAAAGAGGATGCCCCAGAAATCCGAGCACCATGACCATACAGTACCAAAGACAAAAGAAGACATTCTGAAAATAAACAGGACTCTGATAGCTCTTCAGTAACCAATAAGTTGTGAGCCTAATCCTAAAGAGTGCCATTGGCTGAGGACTGCTACTTGAGCCCAGCTGAACTGCCCATATAATCAAGTGAAACCCTTAGGAAACAGGACCGGGCGTGGCAGGATATGAGGGTCAGTGAAAAACTGACCCGTGTATTGGGGACATGTCATTATCAGCCTGCTTATTTACTGTACTGTGAAAGAGCAGCCATTTTGGACTGTACATGGGGTCCATGGGCAAAGTGTGCTTGTGTACTATATACTAGCCCCGGCCTGTGCACCAGGCAGGGCTGTGGAGGGTCGGCACGACTCGCAATGCATATCGGCTACTGTAATGAATTTAACTGACGGGCGGTTTATTTTGTGGGAATATAGGCCATGAAGCGCACTATCATTCTCATCAGTAAAAATCACACTCAGATCATCTCCTCGTAAAGCGGCCAAGGTGGAGCTTAATGCTGGCACTATTACCGGGGTACTGCAGCCCTGCTCTTCGGTGTAGCAATTAGAGCGCGGGCCTATCACTGTGCCTGAACGCCAGGCATTTCACATGGTGACACAGAGGCCGTTTCAAATGTAGGTCACACATGGGGAAATAAAAACTAAACAACAACAGCACCTCCTAGGCACATTTTCATTCTTCAGTCATGGGGGGGGGAGGGGGAGGGCGGGGGTTTCTATGGTGATTAAACAGATTCCAATCCTGGAGCAGATTGCACAGACTCCCTTGGAGCGAGGGCTTGTCTTTGACTGTGAGCCGTTACAACAGGAAAAGGGCTGGGGCCTGGTTTGCGATAACGTACTGTAATCGCCGCCCGGTTATCTTAATGGGCCTCCCTCCATCTCTTTCTTGGCGAATACAGAGGTGCGTAAAAATTCATTGCCGCTTCAGTAGTTGTTTCCAGGAGCGAAACGTGACCCCAATTACAGCTCTTCGTTGCAGTTTTCACTCAAATGACCCTTCCCTAGCATGCAGTCTTCCTGTCTTTGTGTGAAAGTAATGGTTCTCCATTCACATTGAAACATCCCCAAGGCAATGGAATACAAAGGACAGAGGCAATTTGCAGGCCAGCAGGTGGATATTTGCATGTATTGTTTTCTTTTGTTTTACACCTGCACGTTATATGCATGTGAGGTACCAATAATTTTGTGAAAGCAAGCCTTTTTACTAACTAACACAAGAAATATAGAGAGAGAGAGATGACTTCAGAAGTATACAGTAACACTGCAAACAAACCGGAGCCATTACAGAACCTCACAACTTCTCTGCACACCAGGTGGATTTTGCAGTAGCGCTGTATGTGCTGCAAACATTGAGGCTAATCATAAGTTCAGTTACATTAGCCACAGCATCAAGCAACAGTGCGGATTTGTTTTATTTCACGCACACACGCTCGCACGTTTACTTCATGTATTCCTGCATACAGCCCGTCTATTAGCCCACTCCCGACCCAATTAGCCCTATTAGCCCAAGTCCCTTAATGCATTCATCAGGGATGAGCCTTCTTATGTTTTCTGCCAAATTGTGGTTTAGTTGTGGCTCAACACAGCAGGTCATCATTAAATGAAATCCCCAGGATGGAGGGCAAGTAGAAGAAGCAGAAGCCAAAGACGTCCTCCGGGGAAAGGAAGACTGTTCCGGCATTTGCTCCTTTCGTTTGGTATAATGTGCAGCATTCATAGAAGGAAGCCTATCTAGGGTTCCTTTCCAAGACCTCTGAGGGGCATTGTTTTACTTTTTCCTTAAACGAGAAGCCAATTTAAACTTTCAGAATGTCAACGGCTCTTTCATCGCTCAAATAAATGATAAACGGTTTGCATAGAATTACAGAATAAGGGCAATTCTGGTTAAAATCCACTATTCAATGTTACAGATGAAGTAGTTAGATCAAGTGCATGCCTTTTTGTGTCGTGTCACTAGAACAGCAGCGACTGCAAATAACACAACTTTAAAATGGCTCGTTCAATGTCGAAGCGACTTTGCTAATTACGGTGTGCTACAGTGCAAAGCAATGCACGCGAGAGGAGGCCTTCAGCGGCCTGGCTGATGCTCCCTCTGGCCAGATTCAATCAAGCCATCTGTGGTATTTGCCTCATGTTCTGCCGCGTTGTTTAATTAATCTATCTTTCCCTGCCCCAGGAGATCGTCCAAGATGCCTAACAGAAGCAACGGGGGAAAGAAATCACGTGCCCACGTGTTGTGTAGAATCACTGCGGCGCACAGTGGTCGCGTGGGTGGAAAATGACAGGCTGAGACATGCTCGGCGAATGGTCTTTAACAGCATGACAACAGCGCGTTCAGGCGCACTCAGGTTTCTAGGCACTCAATAGCAGGCTTGTGCCACTGTTAAATCTTACCAAAAACAGGTTGTGAAAGCTGGGGGAAAGCATATTCACTCAGTTAATTTGCATAAATATTACATGAAAATATGAAGCAAACTAATATTAGGTATCTGGTTTATAGTTACTGTAAATAGTTTGAAGGTTCACAGAACACATTTCTTTTTGATGCAGCCATCATTCACTGAAGTGAAACTATTATATATTATAACTATAAAGAAAACACATCCCTTTAAGTGCAAACCAAAGAACAAAAAAAGGCCAACCGACACATTTACAGAACATAATCATATACCAAATGGTAAGATGGATTCAGAAAAACATAATTCAAGGAAATTCTGACTGACTGGGACTTTTAGGGTACAAGTATGGTAAACTATATAGACTGTGTTGTTTAGTCAACAACGGTTCAATTCAATATTTTGGCCAACTATTTTCCAGGAATCACTTGTGATTTTTTGCCCACAATATTTTCACTAAAAGAATATACACAAAGAACTTCCTAACAGCATGCTTCCATAGAAATACTGTGTGAGAACAGGAAATACTGGGGAATTCATTGTTTTCCTTTGTGATAAATCTTCTGCAAGAAATGTCCTCTTTCCATTAGTAGAGAATGATGACTTAAAAAATGAAAGACGATGGAGAACAGTCAACTTATATGAGGGAAGCCAACATGCCAGAGCGAACACATTCTCACCTCTACAACCTCATCTTAATCTTACCAGTTACCTCAGATAGCCTGGGAAGGGCAGTTCATGTCTGAGAGAGAGCCAGACCACACCGAATTACATTTAGGGAGAAGACAGGCAAACTGCTGTCTAAGTCATTTCTTAAAAATGACTTAACCAAGGCTAAAGCCTTTACACAATGTGGAATACGGTACCCTCAAGACATCCTACTTAATACATCCAGTTAAATATAATGTAAATAACCATCTTTCTTTCAAAGACTGTTACATTCACCAACACATTTCACTGCATACATTAACAAATGTGTATGTACACAAAAACCCTGGCACACGTGGTCCGATAGGTATTACAGTATTCTGCGCTAAATGTTGCATTTTCAGTATCCCACAGGAACAGAGAAATTTTCCTGAATTGTACATGCGACTACAGAGAAACTTCTTCTGTTTCCTGACTTGTATATGTGACTATGAGCCCCTGTCATTCAGTGTCACGCAAGGCGGACGGTTGACACAGATTACCAACATCACTGCTGCACTTCTTCCTGTTTGAGGATCTCTTAAATTCTCGGAAATGGTAAAGAAAGGGGAGGGGGGGGTGGGGACAAACAGAGATTTCTGCCTGTTGATTAAACTCACTGCACTGCCAAGCTCCATTTTAGACTGGCGTTTCTCACGACTCTCCTGTTCTGTATGCATGAAGGCAGCTGTGGATGTGTCACGCCTCCCCCACACAGACCGGAGTGGGCCGGGGGAAACGAGCCAAACACGCAAAACACGACACACTTCAAAAGCGCCTTTTCATCCCCGCAAATTACACGTCGAGCATCGGCCCGCTTGTCCAATAGGACCGTGAGAGGGGTTTCTCTGGAAGACGACGTGGCGTCTTGTTGCCGACTCCGGGACACATGCAGAGTGGGCGCGTCGGGAAGGTGGTTACCGCAAGTGATTTATCGGCCGTCATAAGCCTCGGCGTTATCGGAGTGGATTTAGTGCTGTGCTGTTACCCAGCGCGCGCTGAGTGTAGGGGGTGGGGAGAGGGCCACCGGTACTGAATACAATTATTTAATTACCGCCCATCTGAGGTCTCGATGAGTGCCTCTCGTGGTGTGAGGGGGCCAGGAGTGGCTGATGGAGAGCCCTTCCAGCCGAGGGGGAGGAGTGCTCTCTGACTCCTCCACGCCACGGCACCTCCACCTCTCCACGACGGTGCTCCTTCCCGCTGAACGTCAATCCGTTTCTTGGAATAAGAGCCCCAGTAATGGCGAAACGCATCTGCCGGCTACATTCATCCACAGTGGGGAAGGTCAGAGCTGCGCAGAGGGGAGCCCTCCCAGGGTCACGGTCTGATTTACTAGAGTTCACCCAAAAGGCCAGAATGCAATGTTTTTCAGACTCCCGCTTTCAAACACATGCTGACTTTAGCAGAAACACGTACAGTTGAAAATGACTCAAAGGCTTTGGCCGCAAAATGTAACAACACAAAGTTGTAGGAGGCACAGTTAAGTGATGCTTGGGCCTACCTGTCAAACAAACAATGCAACACTGCATTCTACTGAACCGTTATATTTGTTTTGAGCTTAAATAAAGGCACAAATCATGACAGACCACAGACCATTAACTGAACTCATCAAGCCAATGTTTGCCAGACCATTAATACAACTTAACCAACGTAACACAACTGTTGAGATCTCAACAGTTAAATGTGAAATTGGTTTATATTGCAATCTGAAATACCAAAATACCATATTTGGTTTGACAAACTATTACTTCTGTGAGTTAAACTGCACCAGGTGCCAGTCTGACTCTGTTTGAATTTGTGTGTGCGTGCACGTGTGTGAAGCGCATGTGTGTGTGTGTGTGTGTGTGTGTGTGGGGGGGGGGGGGGCTCACTTACAGCTCACAGATTCTTAGTAATGTTCTCTTTGGAATGGTTACATGTTAGAGACCTCGAAAGGTTGTAGCCTCTAAACTGTCTCAAGGGACCACTTTACGAGCTTTATTGATTATCAAAGCACCTCTTCTGTGAAACTCTGTGAAGAGATGTTCTCTCCCTTTAGTCAATGACCAGACTGTGGGGAAGAGGTACACACGAAAGCGATACTGCTTTTCCTAGACACAGCACTGCTTCCCGTTTCTCATTAATGTTGTCTGCAGACAAGCTGAATTGTCAGAAAGCCAAAAGCGTCATTTCATCTCTAAACACCAATGGCCCAAGCCCTCCAGTCTCAGATTCACTTCGTAATGTTTAAGCCTTATTTATACTTTGCTGTACGACCCTTTGGACCAGTGTCGTGCCACAAAAATGAAAGTGTCCCACATAGGCCTGCGGGGAGTGTTCTGTTGTCTCTATGGCAACGAGACGCCAAACTCCTGACCATTTGTAAACTGTCCAATAACACTGCGCAACAAAGTATGATGGTGTCTGCGACATAAAATTATAGAGGTGCGCGACATTGTGAAAAGTGTAGTGCGACATTCTTTTAAGTCATTTTGAGAGCGGCAATTGGCGGCCGCTCCCAGGGTGGGGAGAGGGACTCGGCAGGGGAAAATCGTCGCATAGAATCGGCCTCGAACGGCCAGGGCTTGCACTCTGAAGAGGGCGTGGCAGCCTCTTTCCTACTGCTGGCTGACGGGGTTGTAGCAGTGAATTCTCAGCAGTTGCTACACAGGGAGTTTAATTACTTAGGGTTCAATCCGCTACAAAATTGGGGGAAATAAAAGGGGGGGGGGGGGGAGTGACACGTCTAGAAAGTGTCATGCGACAAAGTATAAATTAAGCTTTATTCCAAAATCACTCTGCATCCCTAATCGTTTTAGAGATGTGTGCCAATTTTAGGTCTAAAATGACAGGTGTCATCTGTTGCTATATTTTCTTCACCCATTTAGTTGCTGAAATGTTGTACATAGAAGCCTGGAATCTGTGGAAGGTATCATGAACAGAGACAACTGGTACAATATCAAGTTAATATGGGTATTGGATATTCAGTGTACCCTATGCAACCTTATTGCTTGAATTTTAAAATGTTCATCATTGGTATGCAGTTATTATGCCTGTGTGCTGATGCACAGCTTTCTCGTGAAAACCATTCATGATGAGTTTCATATATTGATCTATAAGACCAATTTTATTTAGGCTACATTAATGATGGAGAAAACGTTTGACAGACTACTAACGGACCAAAAAGGTTAAGGGAGTACAGTAAATATACAAGTATATTTTGTTTCTTTCAATGCGTTTATTCTATACAGTCTACAAGGTCATCGTATGTTTGTGCCAATTACAACTGCAGTTATATTTTGGCAGAACTAATTAACGAAATAAAACAAAAACAAATGCTTCCTGACAGCTTTGATTTGTAATCTGAATGGTTTGCAGGAAAATGAGCGCAGAAATAAGATCCTGAATATCCAGTGCATCTAAAGTACTTTATGGTCAGTAATATTTCTCACTGTGCTGGGTCTAGCTCTTATCCCCTCAGTCGGTGGTAAATAGATTAATTAGGCTAATTAATGAAATGGCGTAAGCCAATGGCGTTTTGTACATGCCGAGGATCAAGGATGAGACACAAATTGCTTGCTAATGCACCATTTTGATTTGGATTGGAGGGTAATAACCGCATAAACGAAGTGCAGGTAGGTTTCTGCCCCTGGACTGAGGGAACGCTAGCGAATGGTTCCCAGCCTTATTGTGCGCACGGGAGCTCAATGCTTAAGAGTCTGGATGTAATTCACAGAAGCGCAGTCAGCACGCAGGTCGCCTCTCCTGACTCACTGACCTGCTGAGCTGCGAGAGCCCTGCTGGCCCTGCTGGCCCTGTCTGCTCTCATCTTCCTGTCTGCCAACACCAAAACAAACCCACCGCTGCCACCGAGAATCAATTCATTACAAACAAAGGAGCTGCTTGAGTGCACAGATTAAGGACCCCCTGCCACTAACCCAAAGCTTTCCCCCATTGTCCACACCTCCTCCGACAGCTCTATTGTCCGCCCTCTGTACCCCCCAATCCCCGTCTCCCACGCACACCCTGTGAATCTATGCTGAAGCCAATTCCTTGGGCCTTTCCGTTTCCCACAAGGAGCGAGTCCGTCTGACCCGCAACGAGAGCCTCACGGGAGAAGAATAGCAAAAAAACTGATTACTTTGTTACCACGTGGAAGAAAAACAAGATGGATGTTTATAGAATGTCAATCCAAACCGAAGGCATTCAAAGAGGGAGAAAAAATTGTCACGATTAAAATAATTCTTAGAGGTTATCAAAGGTGAAAATTATTGCACTACAGACTTGAGTTTAAGTCGTCTAGTTGCTGCTAATAATACCATCAGTTCCATTCACCTGACTGTGGCAGACATGTGCCCGACAGTAACCCACAGATTACACTTCCTCTCCCCACCACCTCTACTTCCATCCCCCTCCAGTCTGTCATCATATCACACTGCACAGATCTCATGAGCAGCAGAGAGACAAGCATGGAAGCAGGTCTCGTGCAGTTTACACATTTCACATCTACACTGATGTAATAGCTGCTGTGTGTAGGAAAGGAGCGGGCGGCAGAGGCCACAGTACAACACAATGGGATGTGTAGAGGGGGGCCCGGTCAGGTGAGAGTAACACTCTGTGACACGACATCACCCGGCGGGGTGTGGGGTGGGGGAGGGGCAACGACTCCATGGGAAGAGAGGAAGAGAATGTTCACTGAAAGAAGGTCAGGGGGAAGAGGGAAATAGAGAGAGAGAGAGAGAGAGAAAGAGGGGGAAAAAGAGAGAGAGAGAGAGAGAGAGAGAGAGAGAGAGAGAGAGAGAGAGAGAGAGAGACGACCAGTCCATCTGTTACCTGCTGTCTTGCACATCAACAGGTCAACATTACTAATTTTTCTTATTGGATTTCTCTCTCACTCTTGCTATTCATGTATGCATATATAGGCTATATACAGTATGTACATATATTATATACACACACCCATGTATATATTGTAGAAATAATGTATGAACATAACAATGTAGTATGCATAGAACGTACATCATTGATTATACTTTTGATTAACATAATCACCATATACTATTTTTACAATATGCTACCAGCCGCCAGCAATAGACTTCCTACACGATTTAGCAGCTTTGTTTGAAGGCCTCCCTTCACTCGGCTTTGTTTCATAATGAAATGAATTGATTCAGGCGGTGCTGCACAACATTTAGTACAGACAATAGAATTTCTGTACAAAAATGTTTTTTATATAAATAGTCATATAGGAAATAAATAGATTAACAACACAAATTTCAGCAAGCTTGTTAAGTGATTAAATGTTACAAACTTTCATCCCCCTGCCACAATGTGTAGCACTCAATTAGTTTAGTATAAATTAGTTAGTAGACAATTTCACTTTGAAGCTTTCCAATTCAGGAAGGCAGGAAGAACCCTTTGATGAAAAAACTTCCCCACAGTAAAGAAGCCAGAGGCACCAGTGGGGAGGGAGACAAAGCTCTCTACGGAAGACACCCGAGGGTTAACCAAACTATAAAATGTAACACATGCTGGTTCAAACCAGCTATAAACACCAGTGTTGCAAGAAATAAAAATACCAGTTTCACACTGCCAGAGTGATAATGGATCAACTGAACTGCCAAAAAAATCATTATCTTTCCTTGGTTACGTGGCTTGCGTATTTTTCATACATTCTAATGCCATTTTTAAGCATGACAAAGCGCCACTCAGAAATCAGTGCGGGGAACAAAAGTTATTTTCTGACTACGTGACATACCCCTTGATTGAATTTCCTTCCAACTCTCATATGGCAACACAATAAAAACCCCTCCGGCATGAAATGGCTGCTGTAAACGTTGCAGCTCACCAGCTGTGCTCTTTCTAAATGTGCTTCTAATTATTCTGATACACAGTTCGTCCAAATCAGTTATTTATGCTCTAGATGGAAGGCAGATTACAACATGACATCTGCTGAAGTAATCAGCTCCACAGCTTTGTCAAGGGTCCGAAGTTTTGGGTTTTGGTCGCTTCGGAAGGAAACCCTACATGACCAGTTTTTTTTTTTTTGTCTCACTGGGATTGGAGTCATCCTGGGGGTTATTAAAGCGGTGGCAGTTTGCTCTATTTTTCTGCATTACTCCCGAGGATCATGGACTACGGGACTCCAATCAAAGGCAAACTGCAGAATGAGAAAGCCTATCAGGCCAGCTGAAGTGCAACGGCAATTTAGGTCGAATTGTCAAGAACGGTCAACTAACTATAGGAGGAAATATCATTGCGGTTGCTGTATCGAAAGCGGTCATCTGCAGTGACCGAGACGCAGTGGAAGACGCAGTGGAAGACGCAGTGGATGCTGGGTTTCAGCAGGGCTCACAGAGACAGAAGTGAGTTATTGGGCCCATTCCCCCAGCAGCCCTCATCCAGCGGTTTGAGATGACAGCACATGACGAGCGGCACGTCGGAAAACGAGGGATTCTGAAGAGCTGGCCACGCAGCTGAGAGAGAGATGCTAATTTCCTGTAGGGAGAGGGGGGCGGAGGGCAAACGGGTCACCGGGTACAGCGACCGTGCTTCACACTGGGTTACGGTCATAAATCCAGAACGTGATTCAAGGGGCAGGCCTCACATGGGGACTTTCACTTGACCTCTTCAAGCAAAGGCCCCCAGTAGATACACACACTGGATATCAGGTAGTCCCCTCCCAGTACACCCAAGCTTTTCGAACATTGCAGGAAAGACTGCAGCAGGCGTGAACTTAGGCACATCTTCCAAAGGACCTCTCATGCTCACGTAAAAGAAAGTGGGAGAGGACTGTCGTCACAGAATGGAAGATAAAGCGATCTCAACTCCCCCGCAGACTGAGGTAAAAGTGCACGATTAAACAGGAGCTGCACAGAAGGCTTCAACATGCAGCAACGTCTGAGGATGAGCTAAAACCTGGAGCCGCGCGGAGCAGGGGAGGGTGCTCTTAAGCCGATAGCCTGCATCAGGCAGCTGCGTGACACACATTTTCTTTCTAAGCCTCGGGGCCAAGAGCCTCCAATACAACACGATCCAAGGCAATGAATTCTCAGCTTAATGTTACAGCGCGCATTTATGTTAAAGGGCGTCTAGAAAGGCTCGCTCAGCGGCAACTAATCAATGAAGGGGGAAAGTGAAGAACGACTTTTCGCGCCATCGACATCGACCCAACAGTGTTTTTTCCTCACCGGAGAAACGAGCAGAAGGCTGACGTGTCACACAGCGGGAAATATAGGCAAACGGCAGGACGGATGTGGGATGCAAGCAGGACTTAATGGTCCTTGCAGTGTGAGAGACGACACAGTTCTCAAACACATCTAATAGGAGAGACGTGTGACAGATTACAGTGATCTTAGTCCCTGTTGCTGGGAATGAGCATCGCTGGCAGGCTCCCCTTACCACTTCCCTGCAGCATCTCTCGCCAAGGGGAGATGGCGAATAATCCACTCCTATTTTTAGACCCGTCGTGTCGACTCTCGAGTCTTCACAGCCCAGCGGAGGCCCCCCGCTGATGGCCCTCTGCTACGGGGGCCGATGGCGAAGTGGGCGGGTACCGGCAGGGAAGTCGCCCCCTCCGTGCCCGGGCAAGGAGGCGGGCCGCTGTTGTCCACAACACTTCAGGAGGAGCACGGCACAAAACTGGAGCGTGTTCCCGTGGGGGAGGAAACGTAATAGCTGTCCCAGAGAAAATGACAGTTGGAAAAGTTTTGGACTTTCGGAGAGAATGAAGTCCAACTCTGGCAATGATTCTGCCGCTGATTACCTGCTTACCTTAATGCCGTTTTAAAAACCCAAAACATGTGCACTATTGCTTATGGCAGCAAGGAAAATGGGGGTGATGTACATTGAAGACAGAGTTGGCTTTACTCCTGCAAACGAAGCATAATGAACTTATAGCAATGAAATGGCACACAACCAGCAGAGAGGATAAACTAAGGCAAGATCTCTGTGCCTCTTGGTAACATTTCTGGAATGGAAGCCAGACCTTTTCTGATGCCCAGGTTCTGTCAGCCATTCAAACCCATCCAGCGTTTCACATGCACATTTAGCCTATTTGCTTTCAGAAAATTCCTGACTACACTAATGAAATGCACGTGTGGTCCCCAGTTGTTTTTGGCCCAGTTGTCTTCCGATTGCTTCAGCTCGCCTTTGCAATCTGCCTCTTGAGTTGTGCTTTCTTGAAGGACAACCCTAGCCGTCCATACTGGCTCCTTAAAAATGACTGACCATCCCCCACAGAGCACGTTCTGCTTCCTCAATGCCAATGCCATGACAGCTCTTCTGAATTCCTGAATATAAAAGAGTTGAGTCTTTGTCCGTGTCTGTCTATCCCGCTCCTGGGCGATTTCCTCTGCATACTGATCAGCCACTTCAGCGGCCTGGTGCCGCGATGCAGGCCAGAGTCCGCCATGTCAGCCCCACAGATACGTACGTGAAAAGCAGTGACAGATAGGAGGTTAAATCCATGCTAAGAGCCTTTTTAATCCAACATTCGTTCAGCTGCAACAGACCTAAAAACCTCAACCCCGTTTCCTCCCCGATCTTAGTCCCTGAGGCCTTCTTCCGACCTCTAACAGCCAGGCCAGAGAATGCGTAATAGCCGGGGCACACCAGGCAGCACTCAAACGACCTCTTAAAGGTTTCCCAGTGGCAAATTCCATTGACACAGAAAACAAATCCGTTAGCTCTGGCCCAGAAGGGTGAGGCTCTAAACATGTCACCTCACAATTAAACTAAATTACAGCCCGCTGCACTTGGCCTCCTGCAGTCAGACAGCTTTACGTGCCACTCTAATGCCGCTTTTCAGATGGCACGCGGGAATGGAGAAAGCCAGTGACTGACAATGCATTTCACCATTAACAATGATATGCTTAATTAATCTCAAATCCATGATGCTCTAGAGACATGCCACAACGCTCTCAGGATCAACAAATCACAAAAACACGATAAGCTCCTACCCATGCGCGCGCACACTCAAACACACAAACACACACAAAGACACAAAACACACACAAAAAACACACAAACACCACAGCATGTCAGTTGACACTAAATGGGCTTAACAGCATAATGGGTTTCACTGGTAAATTTCCAATTTCCATGTCCCAGTTCAGTATGTGGTCTACATTCAGCTTATCCAGCTGAGGCCCAGCTCTGATCACTGCATGAGGATGCTGGGAAATTACTCCAATGAAAAAGAAAATAATATAACATCAAAGACATTCACAGCGCTTACAAAGTCAATTAGGCAAGCTGCGGTGAACACATCCTTAAGTAAACAGTGGTGAAGCTCCTACCACCACACTGCATAGGGAAGCCATTTGTGTAGACAAGGGTAGCCACTTGTGTCAGCAACAGCTGCCCGTCATACATGCATAATGTCAGCAGACAGACAACCAAAATTCAGCTGAATACATTCCACTCTAATCCTAAAAAATGTTTATTTATGTATAGAAAAGTCTTTTAAAACAATGGTAAAACAGTGGCATATACCAATTCACTATGATTAAATATGTAATAAAAAATATATACAATTCACAAGATGCATGAGGACACCAATACATTGGAGAGTCTATGAGGTTCGGTGAGAATTTTGGTTCTTTGGCTTACCTAAGGTCGTCTTCCTTAAAAACCATGATGATGAAGGTATAAAGGCCATGAGAAATTAAGACTTGTTCTGTAGCTCTGACTTTGACACCCATCCGGTATTCTCCATTGGATTTAACTAAACTGATAACCTTATAAAAGAAACATGGAGCCTCGACTGCATTTTATTTTAGGCATGTTCAAAAGTACTCCGAGTATTTCTTCTTCCCACTGGATTTTTTATTTTTTGAGTTTTGATTTGTTGAGTGTTCAGATTCAGTCTTTTCCCAATTTTACTATGTCCTATCTGTAAAAAGCTCTCTGCAAATAAAAATGTAATTGAACTAAATAGTGCTGGTATTTAATGTTTTCACTTGAAGGATACTGCTAAATACAATCACAACAAAATAGGACATCCTGACACAAATGCCAAATCTTCTTGCTGAGAAATCAGCCTAATTAATTTACACCGCACGCAATAGATTTCCAGCTTTTTCGCAGAGCTTTATCAGAACAATCAATTACTGCCAAAGTAGATATGCTTTCTGTTTACTACTTTGAGAAGTACATCAACATCCTTGTCAGGGATGCCACATCAGAACAAAAGCAGAGTTCAACTACGAGACCCCTAATAAGACTGCAGCCAGGGTTACCACTGAGAACACTGGGGCAAACAGCAAAAGTAATAGCCACGTCACAGACACCCACTCTAAGAACATGGCAACAGTGATGGACGTCCGAGGATCGTGCCCTCCCTCCCTGCGCACTGTGTCATAATAATGATCCACCCGCAGAAAGGCAGATAGTCAGACGGTATTTAATTTAGCCTCCATTAGCATTGGGCGGAGACATCATCACACATCAATTTGTCATCATTATGACAGTGCGCTTAGCCGTGGTACTGCAGGTCCTGCGGTGGTGAGTGGTGGATAATATCCCTAACAGCATCAAAGAGTCCCAGGGGACGGGGCAGGAGTGCAGGCCTAAATGGAATTTCAACCGAGAGAACGGGATCGATCGCCTCCCCGAGTTTACCCCTTTCGCGCGACGGGACCGCAGGCCTTTGGCAACGAGATGTAATTTGTAAATACACACTAGTGGCGAGGTCACAATTGATAGCCTAAATCAGCGAGACCACAGCCATGTTATGTAGTCCCTTACCTTCTCTTCACTGTGACTCTGGAAAAAGCATGTTCAGCATAATCAAGTTAGCAACTGTCAGACGGAACATGAATCAGTGGAGCATCTTGTACGATACATCACACTCGGAGTAGCTACATATTATAGTACACAGTAAAATAGCAGATACTACAACAAGTAATAGAACAAGTAAGGTAGTGGAATGGTTTACAAACGTAAAAGAAGTGAGTAAAAGGGGGAAATGCTTGCGTTAAAAGTTAAGTCAGAGGCGGGCTATTAAGATGGTTTTGAAATTGACCAGTGGTTTTGTTTCCTGAATGTTTTTAGATGGGAATTCCACAGGTATATTTTTAACTCATGAAATACAATAAGGCTAGCAGCATCTGAGTTAGTGGGCCAAATGACCTTCTGCAGGTCAGACAGACGCGGTGGGGCTAACGTTAGCCATTCAGAGAGAGTGTTGTAAGTCATGCCTTTGTCTAGTAATCAGTCTGACCTGCAGTTGGACTCTCCCCTGCTGGCTAGTTGAGCAATCCTCAGTGCCTCCTCTACTGAGACCAGAGCACAACAAACAAATAAAACCTTACAAATCTATAGACCTTGTACATTGCACCATTTCAGTTCCCACTTTGGTCTGAAAATAAGTGCCCTGACATAGATTTAACTCATACAGGCATGGTAGTACCACACACGGGTGAAAAGCCATGGGCTGTAGAGGGCATCATTAGCACAGTTTGAGTAGTAGAATTTTTAGCCTTTTAAGCCACATACTGAATTTATATATTACTTGTGCCAACCCATCAATTCACAAATCCAAACCACTAGAGCCAAATGTAATATTCATGAATCATCATGAAGTCACAACAGAACCTCATTGTGTCCTGTTTCATGAACATGAACAGCTTACTCTGAAAACACTTCTTTGCTCCTCTCCAATATCTGGGGAAACTCGGAAATTATCATGACAACGTAGAAAGTTGTAAACATTCAATTGCCCACAGGTTAATCAGGAATATCAAAGACAATAAAAGGATTACAAAAACATGTATTTCAGTTTAGATAAATGACATTAGTAATTGTGGGTACTGCCATGGCTATGTTGAGCTAGAAATAATGAAAAGTTGAACAAAACTGAGTATAAAGGTTTTAAATGACCGTTTTGCTTGCCTTAGCCCTGTCTTCACTTTTCAGGCCATTCCTAAATCAGCCAGGTGTCGTATGTGCATATCAGGTACGTAACCTGGAAAAATACGTAACCTTTGACCTTATTACCTGCAGGGCGCAAGTCAGTCATCAAAGTAAAAAAGATTTACACTACATAAGAGAAGAAAAGTGATAAGTAGACCTCAGCTATAGCTGATACTACTGCAAAGGGAATTAGTGTGTCATTCAGACAAGAGAGAAACGGGAGTGACTAAACATCCTAGAGGCTCTGTCCTCCTCAGCTCCAGAGCATTGTCCTTTTCAAGGTCAGATCTGGGCATTGACACGGCCAATATGATTACCCACAGAGCATATGGCATGTCACATCCCATCTTGGCTACAGAGTGAGATGCTTGTTTGCTTGTGCATGTTTGCATGTTAAATTCCATCTCATTCATCTCTCTTTCACACCACCAGTTATTCACCATTGCAAAACCAGAGCGTGTTCTAATGACGAAGAATGGGGAAATAATTAAAAATAAATAAATGTTAACATACCATATGCAAATGCATATTAGAGTGCACAGCTGTGCAATTAGTTCTAAAAGCAAGGACATTGATCTCATGGCATGTCTCAAGGCCATCCGTTTCCTTAAAAGTAGCAAGGAAAGGGCTACAGTACACACTCACAAAGGGACTGGTGGCTTCTCTCCTTTATAATCCATTATCATGGCAGTCTACATCTAACCCATTCACAGGCTGGGTAAACCTAACCTCCGGTAAATATGAAAAATGTGATATTTGCAGCCTATTATATTAATTGTAATACCCCCTCACATCTCACAGGACTAAATTGATGGCAACAATATTGTACTAATTTCCAATGAAAGATGGCATGAGAGGTAACTATAAAGTAAACCTTCATAAATCAAGGCTACATTTTAGAATTGTCTCGAAAGTCCACGGGACTGCATATTTGACACCTGGACATGTGAAATGAACAAAATATATGGAGCAGTAAAATTATTTCATATAACGACGTCATATAGGAGGGAGATGACGTGAACCCTGTGATCAACCACTTCAACACTGCATGGTGAATTTTGTACAGTCGAAGCATAACATACACAATGCAAATTCGAAACTTATAATTAAGCATAATATAAGTTATCTAATTTAGTTGCAGTGGCCCTCGAAAGAACTCAAGATGCACATCTTAAATACATTATACATGTATCATTTATGACGTACTGAAGCTAGAAAGAATCATGCATGTAGCCTAGTATTGGCTCAACCTACCTTTTGGTATTCCGAATCTTCTGGGCGAAAATCGCTGCTTATTTGCTCGAATTGAAGATTGAAGTGGGGTAGTCGGTGTAGTAGGTTCACCCACCAAGGAGGCGAGTAATTTACCACCGCTGCCATCGTTACGATTGTCCAAATCGCTTTCAAATATAATTACCCTGAACTTCGGTAATTGTGCGAAGTGCAAATACTTCCCTTGTACCCGGCAGATTGGTCACACTTGTAACTGAGCTCTCAAAACTCGTTATCTTGTGTGGCATCGAATCTTGGAATCTATTCTGTAATTTATTCTGATAAATCAATGATAAGTCTGATGAGTCACAGTCTACACAATTGTTTCCAATCTTTCCATTTCAATGTAGCAAGCAAGCACGTTAACGTTACTAGTTATAGTCGCGAGACCTGGGTTAGCAGTAGAACAGCAACACAGCGATCATGTATTGTAACGTTAATGTTGGTTAACGTTGTTGGTTCAAGTTATTCGTTTAAGAGGTGAACCAATAATAACACTTCCGGCTAGCACGCTAGATAAGAATATAACGAGAGATCTTTCTTCTATATTTGGTTTTTCTTTCCTCGATCATCACCGCTGATATGGATTTATTTTTACTTACTAGATCGACAAACTACACTAGCTAGTATCTCTATCCAACAAAGCTAAGATAGCTAACAGCCAAGTTATCTAGAATCGCACGGGTTAAGCTTTCAAATCTGGCTTCCCTTTCCATTCGCAACGTAATGTTAATTTCACACTGATTAGTTAACGTTACACAAAACAATGTTATTTTAGGTAGGCTACTTAAACAGTTAGCTATGCTGGTAGCAAAAATAACTTTTTCCACTTCCTCAGTTATCACCACATTAACAATCAATTTAGCGAGTTAAAAAATATAACTGAATGTTAAATTGGCGTGCTAGCTCATTAGCTTGCTTTCAGAGATCTCGAATTCAGCTAACGTTGGCAAAGAGATCGCTAGTTATAGCCTACAACACAAAGAGTCGAAGCATATCTACCCTTCTCATGCGAAATCACGAGGATGTTTAAACCTGAATGTTTTTGTCTTAGTCCTGGCGTTTTGGATCTTTTCTGTTAATCCAACCGTTCCTTGATCCCTGAAGAGCAAGAGTTTTGCACGCTGCACGTCTTGTTGACAACGTTCCGTTTCCCAGAAATCTTATAGCTATTTAGTTTGTTATTTTGAGATGATGAAGACTTCGATATTTCAGAGTCCATTAATGTTATTCGTTTTCTTACATAGCAAGGGCTGTCAAGGTCTAGGCATGGTCTAATGAGAGAATGAAACGGGCAGGAGCACCGTTGCTGAAGAACCACAGTTAAGTGCAGAGATAGATTAGCTACGGTCCCTCGCACAGCAGTTGCATCCCACTCAGTTAAATAGACACTTTATCATCAGAGCGAAATTGTTGAAGGCAGTGACCCCTGGTGGCTCAAAGCAATATAACCTACCCTGAAAATGTTAATGTTGCACTTTGTGTCATGGTAGGTAGGGGTTGAACAGCTACTACGATTGCAGTCCTCTGAGTCCTGTGGAGGAATTTTCTTTGTGAGAGTCTCCAGCTTCAACATTCGTTGCCTTGACCTCAGAAGGCATAGGCTACATTGCATTTCCCCAGCAACGCTATTCGACTGGCTGATTAATGAGCTATTACAGAAAGAACGGGTGAGGTTGCAATGCAATGCTATATTAGGCAATGCATAGACTACGCATAACGTAGTAGTAACGAATTCATTATTCTATTTTTTTTACTCCACGTAAGCTACAGTCAATCGCCAACTTTAGGCTTTTATTCAAATCATACTGCATTCAAACTGTTCATTATTGCAGTCATTCACGCAAGATGGGTGACAAATTAAAGGAAAAACCAACATAAATCGTGAGCTGAGAATGAGAATGTTCTATCTGCCTTAGGCATCGTTTTGAGATATTGAGCAAAATTTTCACTCCCCACATCTCAAAAATGTTTCATAGTGTATTATTCTGTTATTGCTTCTTTTGTCCCTCATCATAGATGTACATCAAATGCAAAGTATAAAAATTTTGTGGGGTATTTTGAAGAGCCAAAATTGCAGATAGAACCTTCTAATTCTGAAGAGGTAATTTCGATTGAGAATGAGAAGGTTCTATCTGTCACTGAAGGTGCATCAAATAATATTGTTTACTGAAAACGGCAGTTATTTTAGTTGTTACAAATCTTGATGTTTATTTCACTTGGCTTCACTTGTGTCTTAGTAGGTGTTGGGCCACCCCAAGCCGCCAGAACAGCTTCAATGCGCCTTGGCATAGATTCTACCTCTAGTCTAGCATAGATTCTAGTCCCTGTAACTCTACTGGAGGGATGGAACACCATTCTTCCAAAAGATATTCCCTCATTTGGTGTTTTGATGATGGTGGTGTAAAGCGCTGTCTAACATGTCGGTCCAAAATCTCCCATAGGTAGGCTATTCAATTGGGTTGAGATCTGGTGACTGCGAAGGCCATAGCATATGATTCACATCATTTTCATACTCATCCAACCAGTCAGTGATCCCTTGTGCCTTGTGGAAGGGGACATTGTTATCCTGGAAGAGACCACTCCCATCAAGATAGAAATGTTTCATCATAGGATAAAGTTGATCACTCACTCATAACTTTGTATTGATTTGCAGGGACCCGCTCCTCTAAGGGGACAAGTGGACCCAAACCATGCAAGAAAAATGCCCTCTACAGCATAACAGAGCCACCAGACCCCCTCACTGTAGGGGTTTTTCATTTAATTTGTCACCTGTCTGTATGTGTTACTACGCATTTGGTGTCACGGTTTTGCAGGTTGCCGTTTCGCTATCTGCTCTGGGACAGCGTCCTTGCCTGGTTTTTTCTGCCACCCGGCAGCTCACCTGTTCAGGCCTTCCGCTGACTTCTTCCTGTCTCGGCGCTTTTGTGTCAATCTTGCCACTACACAAAGCCAGATATTGGTATAGGCTGAGAGACTGTTTTCATTTTTGTTAAAAGAAACACAGGAACTCCTTTTAGTTGAGTATAGGTTTCGAAAATTCGAACCAAATTCAAAGTATTTAATTAACAGTTATATAAAACTTAATTGGGAGATCAACGGGAGCAAAAACCAGCATAAAGGGGTTTCAAGATGTTTTATGCTGAACGGAGAGTTCAATGAAAACTTAGCAGGTTTTTGTAACGCACTTGTAAACAATTAATTTTAAAGATAGGCTTACTATTACATCCAAAGCCCTGTATGTTGCATTAACAACAGAACTTCAGCTGCGACAGCAAATGAGGAAGCATCAACCAGGTTGAGAAACTTGTCACTGGAGTCACACACAAGAGATAGCATTGCTAGTGTTTATTGAATTCAGATCGTACCTACATAAGTCAGTAGCAACAGTTATTCATATGCTGGTCTGAAGAGCAACACAAAAGATAAATCTAACAAAGATAAGAGGAATCCAAGCCTCCCTACAATGGGAACAGACCTGAACACCCTTGTTTCATATAACAGAGGTCTTTACAACACAAGCATAAAGTAACTGTCAGCATGCCTGGGATTGATAGAGTGCCATGCCTTCAACATGGAGTTGTCTGTAGTGACATCAGCTTAGGGATTTTGCAGTGTTAAATCTTCTCCAGGCTAGCATTACACCTGCATCTGCGCAGTGTCCAATTAAAGCAAAGATGTTAAGAACAAGAGCTATAACTGCACCAGATCATAATACTGGAACAGCACTTGTGCTTTATATGAGATGAGCATCTCTAAATATAGTGGTTTGGTGGAATCATATTAGTGCCAATGGACAACCTACAGTGGTGATTCTTAAACTGTGGGTCATGATGAGGAGGGTTGTGAAATAAATGTGGAAAATAACTTGCTAGATATAATATTTCCATTAACGTCAGAGAAAAATGTAACACTGCATTAGTTTCATCTACTGCACTATATGCAGTGTACACAGATTATTTAAAATCTGTTCTTCCAAAATTTTTCCATTTTCAATAATTTGGACCTCACTGATTATACCTCAGTCTATAATTTTATACATTTTAAAAAACAACCTGTTTCTAAAGGAAGCTTTGATACAAAACATACTAATGAAAACATTAATTGATCTGACTGATTAAAAGCCCTGCACGTGAATATGGTATTTATTCATAGCACCCAGAAGTTTCTTTCCCCCATAATGTGCTCATAAGAGGTGTCATCCTGCAATAGATTTGAAAACAGAACAATTAACAAACATTTGGGGGTTGCAACTGTGGCTGTAACAAATCATGTTCATTTAGACATTAGAAAGATGTACATTATGGTACTGTGTGTGTGTGTGTGTGTGTGTGTGCATGTGCACACTTGTCGCAGAAGTGTGGGGCAGAGGTATTGGTAGCCTGTAAAACAATAGTCAATTGTGTCCCCACCAATGTTAAAATCAAACCTACACCTTTAATGGTATACACGGCTATAATGGGGGGGGGGGGGGGGTTTGGAGGGCCAGACGCGACAACCGGGAATCCTTAAGTTTCCACACGTGAAAACCACACGAACGGAGAATCTCTGCAGAAAGGAAAAATATAAAGGAGAAAAACAAAACAGGCTCCCACACTTGCTAAAAGAGCGCAATAAAGAGGGAGACTGGAAAACAGGAGAAAATAAAGCGACCCGCGGGGACACGGGCGAATAAACTCGAAAACACGAGTAGAGACAAAGCTTAAGAAAATAAAAGACCTCTAGCTCTCAATAACGAAAACAGGAAAAGAGGTAAAACAGAAAGAAACGGTAAGACAAAGACACTAATGCACTTTCAGGAATGTCCTGCGTTACTCCAACAAAATGATGAACCATAATACTTTTAGTTTGTTTCAAATGTACTGGTGACATAATGAAATTGTACTGCAAGTGCATTTACGATACCAACAAATCACTTTTTGTTACTGCACTTAAATATACTTAAGTATAATAAAAATAGTCCCTAAATTCTACTTTTGAACAACTTTAGTGCACTTAGTATACTTACAGCGCTGCCAATTTAGCCCAATGTACATAATTAGTACATAAGTACTGAACGTACACTTAGAAAAAGTCAATTTCAAGTATACTCTCAAACAAACCGTAATACTTGTAAAGTTACATTACATTACATTATAGACATTTAGCAGACGCTCTTATCCAGAGCGACGTACATAGTGCATTTTCAAACTAGGAACAAGAACGTTTAAAAACAACCCTAAAAAGGCAAATATGAATCTAAGTACTAGGCGCAGTTTGTTTCAAATACACTGGTGATATAATGAAATTGTACTGCAAGTGTATTAAGATACTAACAAATCATACTTTTTGTTAGTGCACTTAAATACTTTTTGTTAGTGCACTTAAATATAGTATACTAAAAATAGTCCCATTTTAATATACACACTACACTTGAAGTACACTTAAGTACGACTTAAGTTCTACTTTTTAACTTTAGTGCACATAGTATATTTAAAGCACTGCCAATTTAGCATAAAGTACATAATTAGTACAAAAACTACTAAAAGTACACTTTGAAAATGTGTATTTCAAGTATAACCTTTTTTTCACATGGGAAGACATTTTTAAAACCATAATTACTTCACAGAAAAAAGTTTCACAGAACCTGGATTGGCACCAGATGGGAGTTTGATGGGAAGAGGTATGCAGAGACATGTGTGCATAATGTCTTTCAGATCAGTGGAATGCTAGTCCACAGGGAAGATACCCTCCCAATATCTATACTCTGTCAAATCACTGTTTGACACTATAAAGGACATTGGCAATATTAAAAATGTACTGCAAAAATGTGGACGCTTGTAATGGATACTTTTTTTGCAGTCACCCAATTTGATAAACTACAGAAAATTCACAAGATTTGTGAATAGGGAAGTTCACAGCAAGAAGGTCCTGGGTTTTAGTCCAGGTCAGGGGGCTTTCTGTGTAGAGTTTGCATGTTCTACGTGTCTGCGTGGGTTTCCTCTGGCCACTCAGGTTTCCTCCCACAGTTCAAAAATATGCAAGTTACGCTAATTGGAGATTGTCATTTGCCTGTAGGTATGACTGAATGAGTGAGTGTTGTGTGTGCCCTGCGAAGGATTGGTGACCTGTCCAGGGGGTATTCCTGCCTCTCACCCAATGCATTCTGGGATAGGCCCCAGCCCTCCCCTCGTGACCCTAGAATAAGCTTGTTAGATAATGGATGGATGGATGGATGGATGGAAGTTTGAGACTTTCAACTTTCACAATTTGCAACTATACTCCTCAAAAAAAGTTTGAGAGAGTGAATACCAACAGAAGAATATTGCAGGGGATTTTGGCACATTTTTTTGGGCCGCTACCCACACGGTTAGCTGTGTTGCTCATTCCACGAATGCATGATCCCCTTAAGTGTGTACTCGTTGTAAAGGTGACTAAATCAGCTTTCCAACGATATAAAATACATACAATACCAATTGGTATTATTAAAGGGGAGGAATAATCGACCGAAATAACGTTTCCGAACTTTTTTTGAGGAGTGTAGTTCAGTCACTCACAGGAAGGAAAAAAAACTACTCATTCACTGTATGTTTAATAACAAAAAAAGCAAAATTTCATAAATAGATTATAAAAAACAAAATGTCAAAAAATTAGTACACAAGGCACTGAATCAAAAACATAGCATTCCCACGCAGACACACTTAAAAGCAAGAATGCATCATATTTATCACAGACAGACTGATTAACATTGTACCATTTGAGGATTTTGACAAGAATGTTTTTTGGGTAATTGTGCAGTACTGCAGTAAGTCATTACATTGTAGAGGGTATTTTACAGGGTAGAGTCTTATCCAAATATTGCAGTCTCTCTGTATTGCTTTTCTACACTGCAGAACAAATCTAAAACAACAGATTTAAAGAAAAATCTAAGTAACTGCCTTCAGATACTGAAATGTAAGTTTTACCTGTGCCTTAAGTGACCAGGGGCCACATGTATAAACAGTGCTGAGCAGAGAAATGCCCTCAGAAAGCTGCGTAAACAAGTTTCCAGAAATTCAGATGTATAAAATAAGAGAACCGGCATACCTCTGCACAGGCTGGACACCATACGTGTGTTTGGAGTCAGTGTGATATGGCCACACCGTGACCGAAAGGCAGAAGGAGAAAATGCTAAATTCTTTTACACGTTATTTTACTCAGAGTTTTATACATGTCGACCCAGGGCTTTATGGGTACATAATGGTGAATGATAAAGGGATGCATATCACAGTGTGGAGGTGCATCACAGCATACCTTTAATACATTAAATAACCCTGTAAAAATCCATATATTTTGTTTGTTCATGATGTTTTTTTATCATCATTAAATCAAAATATTTCCTGTGACAGAAGGCACTTCATGTGGAACCGTGACAAATACGAAAGCCATTTAAACAAGGTAAATGCAAACAAAGGTACAATAAAAAACATAGATTATTCATGATTACAGACTGTGGCAACTTAAATTCATGCTAGAAATCTCATTTTTTGCACTTTGTAAGGTGTTCGTAACTACGTGCCTGATGCTACTCCCTCATTTAGGGGCACCGTTTCCATAGTTCATTCTGAGAGGACTCAACTAATGCTGAGCCAAATTAAAATACAAGCATCCTACACCTCGGCTGGATTTTGGTTAACAAACATATTTTAAAGATGTATGCAAGCATAGCGTGTTAAATGAAGTGCACAATGAAACCAGATTAATGTTTGAAGTAGGAGTCTTTTCGCCTCACAGGCCTTGATGGAGATACAATGATGTCATCAGAGTCATCAGATTCACCTGCTTTGGCAGCTTCAGTGTCTGTGAGCTGATGGAGATCTAACTGTGCTGTTAGAAAACAAAGAACAAGGCATCATTACAAACTTTTACCTCTTCCAATTCTACTTTTTATTATTATTTTTACATCTACAAGTGTACCTGTTACTTTTTTCAATCATACTTTTGAAGAAGTTTGTGCACTTAAAAATCCTGCAGCCGTTAATATTAAGAGGCATTTAAAGCTGGATTCCGCAACTTTTTTAAAGAAAGATATTGGGGAACGGTAATACTTAGGTGGTAGCAATCATAGAAAGAACTGCTGTGAAAGAAATCCAGCACCAGTGTTAATACCCTCAAATTCTACATTCTAAAACCAGCGATTCGGCCCAAATTTTGTTTTCAAAACAATGTGGCTTATGACATAAACCAATCGAAGAGATAGACCGGTTCACATCGCGAACCAATCAACAATGAGATTAACCTTTCCAGTTCACCAGCTAGACATTTCACCAACAATGGCGGACAAGGGACCCGTTACACCGGCGCCATTTCACTCAAAGTAAAAGAAAAGGGAATTGGATACGGCTAGCTTATAAACTAGAGTAAACATAGGTGCTAATTTTAGAAGGTGGCGAGATGTTCGGGAGCGGATTGGTTTAAAGACAGATGTGGAGCTCCCATATTATACTGGACAGGTAGGTCAAAAGTTTCAACACTAATTTACCTGGACTTGCCAGCCAATTGTAATTACCTATAACGAATAGTAGCTAGGTTGCTATTATTGATAACGTTACTTCATTTGGCGGCTAGTTCTAACGTTACATGTCGTATAGATTGTGTTAGCTATAACTGGCTACTCGGCTATAACCATGCATGCCAGCTGTAGCCAGACAATTCAAAGTGTTTCCCCTACAATACATTAGGCGGGGCCGCCCACCCCGCCTATGGAGCTTACGGCCCCGCCTAAAAATATAAAATGGCAATGTGATTTTTTGAAAACAAATTTACTATCATTTAAAAATCTATAGAAAATTTGTTCATGTAAGCTCACCATTTTGTGACCTGTCTTCAGAAATTATCAATGATTATTCAATAGATTTGCAGCGTTTGTGAACTCTCTTCGGATAGTAACAAACTCCAAGTATGAAATGACAGTGTTTTGATTTGCGGTAATCTCACTACGATTGGCTGCTTGGCCACGCAGAATAATAGATTTGTTTAGGTTACCTCAGGAAAGCGAATAACTAACCTAGCTAATGGTAATGTCATCTTCAGCTAATAAGAGGAGCTTGCCAGTGAGAAAGATCTCATCCTTCTATTTAAATGTGATATCGGGGAGAATGGGGACAGTGGGAGCCATTCTGATAATACAGAAGTGAGCCAACGCGAATGAAGGTGTAGTGGTGTCTATCGTCGCTACAAACCATGGCTTTATGATTCAATGAAACAAGCCTAGGAACTAACTCAGCACTAAAGTTTGCGATCTTCGTTAGATAATGAAACTCCTAATTATCCCAATCACAGAGCAGTGTTTTAACAATGTTATTTTAGCCACATTTTTAACATAATGTTAAACTGACTGAATATTTTATCTGCTGTTCTTGCATCCTTTTAAATTTTTTTCCAGTCCATTGTTTTCTTTGATGTCTGTGATATTTTGAAGCGCTCATTTTGATGAAGCCAAAGGACATTTATGCCATTTTTAATTTAGCCTACATGATAGGCTACAATTCTGACTGTTGTAGGGATACACTGTCAATTATGTGGGCAACATAAGCAGAGAGAGGCAGAGCAGAAAGGAGTTTTATTGAGGTACCTATTCTGTACACTGTACACACAGAGTGGAAAAAATAAACATATGGAAATGGAAATAGCATTACACAACGCTACTCCCATTTCCATCCGTCCTGGGGGGTCGTCAAACCAAATGAAAAAAATAAAATAATGCAAATGGATGTAAAAACCAGCTTGCTAACTAATTATGCTGTAACTAAAGCGAAATTCTGAAGCGAATCTCGTCCGAACCTGACTGACACCAGAAGGGAACGCCTACCTTACAAACTTCCGTGCTCATTTTCAGTACCAGTGACGCATACCCACGACACTACACTGCAAAACGCTTTTGGTGTAAATCTGGCATTAGACAGAGAAACATCCCCTCAGATTAAGAAGCATTTAGGCTCTTCTACTCGATACGGTGCGATGAGACACTGTTTCTACAGATTTACAGAGCACTTTAAAGGATCGTGCAGCCCCAAACAACATATTACAACTAGTCAAGCTTGTGGAGTGCATTGCAATAGAACAAGGTTCCGATATGGTCCTGAAATCCCACCAAGGAATCTGCGTACTTTTTTCATATAAAAACATATTTGATACCTTTTAAATCTGAAATTTTTGTAGCATTATCCATTCAATGTATTTGCATTCTGGAATTGCTACTCAATGTGCTATTTTCCATTGGTGCCATCGGTGTCACATTCCTGCAAAAAAAGAAAATGCGACGACGCACACACAGGAACCTGCATGTCGCATGCGGAAGAGCAAGCGCCTAAAATTAGGTTTGCTATGTCGCTCAACATTACTGTGCCGGTCAACATTGTTGATCGTCTTTAGGCAGTCTTATTTCTCCATAATATACGCTGGATTATCTTCTAAGAAAATTAAACATTCAATGCACTCCTAGTGCCGCAACCCCAAGCAAACCATGTAGCAGTTTCAACTGGACCTCTGGAATTTGGAGTATGAAAACGAATGGTTGTGATCACCAGTCACCACAGATTTAGCCAAATCCACCAAAACTGAAAAATTAAGGATAGGCACTGTAAGAGAAACCTCTGATGCACTAAAACAATGCCGTCGATTTATAGAAAATAACCACTGGATCCTAATGGTGAGAGTATTCGTGTTTGCTGACCTGGTTCAAATGATTATCTGGAAGGTTTTAAGCCTTCAGACACCAGTAAAACAGCTATACCTTACAGGCACGTTTCAAAGAAACACCTATTTCCCCAATAAGCCACCAAATTCAGAACAAAATCCTTCGTTGTAAGTTTTGGTTGAATGAGCATCGCGAACGAATTACGCATTACAAGTTCTCTCAGGAAACTATCTGCAACCACGTATCTCATACTCAACCAATCACCAATCATGCACACACCTATAATGGAGCACCCAATTAAAAACCAAGAACCAAACCTGCCTGTGCTGCCCACTGATGTGCTGCTCTTTATTTACTTTGTTTCTGTGTTAAAAAATTCACAATCACCCTCCACCACCCCAGCTTGCACCTGTTGTTTGGATCTCCTTTAGGTACAGGGGGATTCTGGGCATTTCCTGTTTAGCGGGGAGAGTAGTACCTAAAGCAGATCCATTCAGCGCAAAACCAAAATAATTGTACTGTACATTCATTAAAACATGTATTTTTAATATACGAGTTGTCCTGACACAATTACATTTTTCATTGGAAACTCTCAAAGATATGCAGTTGTGTGTTCAAATTTGACCAGCATCTAAAGAGTTAAAGTATTTTAAATAATCATTTGACACAGGTTACACGACATTACACACCTGGAGCTGCTTTATGTCTAGCGCTGTGCAGGTTGGAGTCCATGTTGTTACAGTTTTCATCAGTGTCCATTCTGGGCACATCCGCGATGTCCTCCTCAATCTCCTCCTCGTCGCTCCCTGTAGCATTGCTAACTCCTAACACAAAACAGCCCCAGGTCATTCCTTTTGTACCGCTAATGCTAACAAAGACCCCCAATGTTTACATTTAGCAGGTGTGCTCATCCAGAGTGACTAACACAGCTTACACTTTACATACAATCCATTTAAAGGTTCACTGAAGGTTAAGTACCTTGGTCAAGGGTACAAGTGGCAGCGCCCCACCTGGGATTCGCACAAGTCCAGGTCCCTAACCACTGCACTATTCTGCCGCCTCTGAGATTAATGAGACATCTCCATTACCTTGGGTGCTTGAGCGGTAGTTTTGGGGGGCTGAGAGGAGCCTTCTTGGTGCTGGTGTAGGTATAGAGCTCTCTATCCTGGGGGCTGAGATCTGTGACTCAGGCCCAGAAGAAACACTGCATTCAGAAACAGGACCAGGAGAGTCACAGTATGGCACCGCTTCAGTCAGTCACAAATGAGTGTCCGCTGCCCATCAATAGACCAGCCAACACCAAAACTATGCTTTTCGCCCTGATTTTATTTGATTTCCATGTGTTTTCTATTATTACGCCAAAGCAAACCCGCATTTATATCCCTGTGCCCGTGGTATATATCCCTGTATTCCGCTCAGCAGACCAAAGAATAAATGTTTATTCACTCAGGAAAATTTCACAATCCCCATGTTGGCGAATAATTCACACACAAGCACAAGCATGCCGACCCCATGCACAAAATTAAGCAGAAGGATTGCGTTTGTGCAGTCATTCACAGGCTTTTGGCACAAACATGCATACACATTCACGCACACACACACACACACACTACCCCATGCGCACACACACATTACCCCATGCACACACAGACACAGCACACACACACACACACACACACTGGTCCATCACCTGTTGGCAGTCCAACGACAGCGTGCCAGGTGCCCTCTGAGTGCAGCCTGCAGGAGCGTCACAGTGTCGTCCTCCTGATCTCCCTGAACACCGCTGCTCTCTGTGGACTCCCTCTGGTGGCCCTGAAACAGAGGGGGAGAGCGTTGCAGCAGGAGTGCATTCACTCTGATAAACATCAGCTGGCCCACATGATGATCCAGCTTCAGAATGAGAGGCAAGTAATGCACAACAGCCTCTGCCCTGGAATGCAATATGCAGGAAGAAAACAGCCTTCCGGCCAACATATACACGGGCTAGTGGTGGGTGGGTGGGGGTTTACAGTGTGCACATTTATGTACACAAAATAAAATGGTATTTACTTGTACTCTCTGGGTCACACGATTATGTGGGACGAGCCATTAGCTGTATCTTGTGCCCAGAAGGCCACTTTGATTTTTGATGACTTTCAACATTAAATGCGCAAGTCATCCATGGAACAAAACACCAATTATAATTGTTCACTATAAGCATTAATCAGCCTCAGATTAAAATATATCCATACATCTGTATGATATCTGTGGAAAGGCAGCTGTGGCTTTTCTGCAAGGTAAAAAGCAACCTTCAAAGCCACCTTCTGGCCATTATATGTTACTGCAAATATTACAAACCCAGCTGGGTAACTAGGGGAAAAGTATGAATATTTAGATTGACAATATATGAATGTTTTGAAAGCACGTTTTAATCTACACATTCGAGTTGTACAGTTACAGGGACAAATCATTATGTTGCAAGTTGCAAATCTTTATTTTGCAGATACCACAAGTGTGAATCACAATTGCAACAACACAAAACATGTATATGCTGAAATCTTCCGACATACGCATACAGTATTTAAGTCCTTAATTTACCTTCATAGAAAAGAGAACACTGGGGAAGAACGAAAATCAAATTTTACGTATTTCTTATGTATTTTTAAGAATAAATTGTTAAGAATGATTAATCATTTATCGTTAAAAATTCCAGCGGAAAACAAAAGATAAATACCTTCTTAGGTCTGTTCTGACAGGCGTCTTTAAAGTGCGCCAATTGTTTTTGCCTGGTCAAATGTCCCCTTATTGCTGACTGAATTATGACTATGTCCTGCGAAAATAGAGCACATGACAAAAAAAATGCAGTCTCTCACACACTTACAAACACCTTTCATAAATATTTACTTCAGTACCATTGACACAAGACCCTTCAAATTAAAAAATACCTACCTCCTCTGAATCTACGGCTTTGTTTTCACTCTGAAAAACAGATTAAAATGTTATGCCCTAACATTTTGATATCCTACAATAACCCTTATTCACAGTTAAAAATGAGCATTGGCTGTGTCAAACACATAAAGACATTCATTCTGGATACATGAAACGAGTACGCACAGTAACAGTAGAGTAATTACCCTGTTTTTGTGCTGGTGCCAGTGTCTCTGAATGGTCCTCGCTGCCCTGTCCTCCGTCTCACCCTCTACTCGAAGCTGACATTGTGTTGATAGACGGGCGGATGCAGAGCTTTCAGGAGTCTGCCCCGGACTGTCCTGAAGCTGGCTTGCAGCATCACCAGAGGAGACTACCTTTAGACCCTGGTGAAAATACACGTCATTCATTAGCATGTATGACAGCGATCGTCATTCCTCGTCCCGGAGGGCCACAGGGTCTGCTGGTTTTTGTTGTTACTCGGTACTTAATCGATCAATTAAAGCAGCCGATAACACGGTTAATTCACCACACCTGGTTCCTCGGGTCTGAATCGGTTGCTGATATTAAGACGAAAACAAAAAGCAGCCGACCATGCGGTCCTCCAGGACCAGGAATGAATATCGCTGATGTATGAGGGTAAGAGTATGTTTTAGAACAAGGGAATGTGTGCAGATATCTCTGTTATCAACTGTAGTCAAATACAATTGTGTCGAATACTGTTTAAACTTCAAATTAAAACATTTTAAATTAAAAATAAATCTCATCCTACAAAAGAAATAAACGTGGCAAAGAAATTATTAGAAGCAATCCAGACTGTAATGAAGTATTATGATAGATGGACAGATACTTTATTCATCCCCAGTGGGAACTTATTTATTATAAATTATTCCTAAATATGCTGTAGGAATAAGTTAGAAACACCAATGTATACTAGGTTTCCAGTCACAAAAAAATAATTAACCAAATTAAATTTGAGAAATTCAATATGAAGGGATTGAAGGCTATTGTTAACTGAAGACCACAGAAATAGTACAGACATGAAATGTATTAACATGTTTTTTTAATCAATATTTAGTTCTCAAACTAAGGGAAGTGCTTTCCATTTTACCTGATCGTTGTGCTCTACCTCTGCCCTGAGACGTCTCTCCTCCTCCAGATCCTTCTCCAAACTTATTATTCTTCCTGTCAGTTTCTCAATCTCCTCTCTGTGTAATAAGAGAACAGAGAGGTCCGTTGTATTAAGAGAACAACTGCCCATCATGCACCTCATTTATAATCTTCTATAGTGGCATTGAGACGGACCCTTCAGTGTTTTTACTTCACTGAATAAGCTAACACAATGTATATAACTCTCCAGCCGTGAGACTTACTTGTGATGAGACGACTCCTGTTCAAAAGTCTTCAATCTATTGACTTCTTTAGCAGCTTCAGCTTTCTGAGTGGACAGCAGATTTATCTCAGCACTGGGAGAGGTTTAAGTGGAGAAAGAAGAACATCAAAAAATTATATTAGTTAATTCATGGTAAATATTTGTTGGTTGTCTGGTCAAAGGATAATACATCTGGGTCGTCATTAATAAATTAAATTAGTGTTCACTGCAACTACATAGTCCATCACTCACGTATATAGATTTTGTAGTTTTCTGTTTATCAAGCTATCTTTAAACATTTTAAATGTAGGCTGCATTGTGTTGTGTGTATCACTATGAATGAAACCCCTTTTTTAAATTTAATACCACAAATAGCATAATTTAGTCATGCGCAGATGATAAGACTCACAATGTAATAGTAATTCAACTCCAATTTTCATTATTTTAAGTCACATCAGCTATCCACATCACAACGAGGGAACAGTAACAAGACATTGCTGAAACGGTCTGTTGGCAAGAACTTATGAGTGAGGTTTTCAGTAATAAATTTTATTCATACCAGATACTGTCTCATTCAAATGCAACCTCTCACTCCCTAAGCAAGATTCTAATTACAGCCTTTGAATGGGGGAGCGGTTTCCCACCATCATTACCATCACAAGGCTTCAAAGGCCTCTCGTTTGAAAGCAGCAGCCGTAGTGTAACGCGTAGATACGCTGCAGGTTTTACAGAGATTGTGAACAGTAAGCGCTCAGAGCAGATGCAGACAGAAGTGGTTTTTACGGTGGCCAGGTTTGGGGTGAGTTGTAAGAGTGCAGAGATGGTAACATCCTGTCTTACATCCTGTCAGCCAGTGACTCCTGCAGCCCCGCACGCTCCTCCCTAAGCTTCTTGACCAGGCCCCGCAGCCGAGTGCACTCCTGCAGGTCATTCCCTGAGGGGGTCGCAGTGACTCCCTGCATTGCTGGGTCTGTGCTGGTCACCACTGTGTTCACGTGAGTGGCCCTGGCACCACTGGCCAAATCGGTCTCCTTGGTAGACTGTGCACGTCCAGAATCCTCCATTTTCTGATAAAGATAAATTACTTTAGAAAAATTGCATAATTTGCATAATGCTGGAAAGCAGGTAAGTACTTATAGCATACAAATCTGATACCAATCCACCCAGAAGAATATGAGTTCACCTTCTCTAGCTCAGTGATGCGTCTCACCAGCCTCTGTTTGCTCCATTCACTGTAACCTGAACCAGAGAAAATATCAGTGTGCATTAAAATGGCAGCAGCATAGAGCAGAAGTTCATTTTTGGCACTAGAAAATGAAGAAATCCCATGTCATATCATGTCATGTCAATATTCTATCTTTTCAAACTACTAGTTATGTACAAGGGGGAAAAAAAGCTCAATAGGTTTATGAGTAATGGCATAAAAAAGTGTGAGTGAATTAGGTTAACCTCTGGCAGAGCTTGAGGGGTTTTCTGTTGCTCTCTCAAGTTCCTCCCTGAGAGATTTATTCTCCTCGTGCAGCTGTTTGGTGTTTTTCGACAGTCTCAGGATGGTTGAGTTGAGGACTTTTTGCTGTTTCAGGGATTCTTTTCTCTCAGCTCTGTTGCTGTGAAGAGAAAAATAATTTTTTTGCTGCGTCCTTTCAGGCTACCATGAAACAGTGGAGCATTCGATTTGTTAATACCTTCTGTCTGCAGTCTCTGCACCGGCAAGTAACACCTTTAGCCTCTGAATCTGAAAAATATATCAGCATATGTTTGAAATATTGGAATGCAGGATTCATATATTTATTATTACATAAATTCTTAGGAATAAATATAGTATCTATGCAAATACATAGCATGTATATTGTGGCTATATATTGGGCGGAAGTGAACTACCCTTATGGAAAAATAATATACTGCAGTGTATTGTAAATATATCGAAATTATCTTCACAATATATTTAAAATATACTGCAGTATATTACATTTCCATAAGGGTATAATGGTCAGGAAACTGGGCTTATAACTCATATGTTGTGGATCCAATTCCCAGCTGGGGCACTGCCAATCAGTGGCGGGCCGTCAGGGCCAGCAAGGCCTTCTCTGCTGGCCTAAACATCATCAGAATATAAATTTAATTTTGATATATTTTTTCCACAAATATGTATTAAATTATTCCCCATAGTCTATTCTCTTCATTTCATAGCTTTCCTCTTGGTTGCGCTGCTTCCAGCCTCAGATCGAGATTTGGAGGGCTGGCCTTTATGTTAGAGCTTTTATCCAATCATATTTCAGCCATGATGTGTTGCCAGGGTCCAAGAAATCTGCCCTTAGGCCTTCAGAATCGACAGTGCGGGCGCCTGTAGCTTAAAGTGAACCGAAACAACCCTGTGGTGTTAACCAATCAGATTTCGACTTGGCGACACCGGGGCCAGCTAGCAGGCGTACGATAACGTCAGCACGTGCACGTCTTTTGATTGGATACGCACTATTGAGAGGCGGAGCTATCGCAGAGATAGCAAACTGACTTGAACGAGATTTCTACAAGCTGTTTTTTTTCAACCCGCAATGGCTGGAGGAGAAGAGATCGATTTGGTCGCAGATATAATTACAACGCCATTTTCAAGACGAACTTTTCAAAAAAAGCTAGACATCGTCAGAAGAGAACGGCCAACTCTGACGCTAGCGAGTCAAAGTGGACATTCAAGGCTAGGAATACACTTTCACCACTGTCGCAAATATATCCTCTTGAACAAATGCAAATTATTTGTTTGTTTTCTTTTATTTTCAGTGAATAGTTTATGTGTCTTTATCGTCACGTTTCTTAAATGAAACTGCTTTGGGTGCGACAATGCGCTGTTTAGCGAACAAACTTGTTAAAGCTAACATACTTTTGGTGGACTTAATAAAACTTTGTAGACTAATCCCTTAAAAGCGCCTTTTATTTTAAAGTTTTGACAGTATCCAAGCGATCTTAAAGCTGGTAGTTTAACACTCTTAATTGTAAATGCGGATTTATTGATTATAAATGCTTCGGAAATATTAATATAACTCTGTTGTACTTGACTATGTTAAGGTGATGCAACGCCCAGTTATACTGCGTTTCTGTCTAAATGTATAGTTTCTAGAGCCATGGCGTCATAATGATGGTATTAAGAGGTGGAATAATTCAGGTAGGACTGTGTAGGACATCACTGAAGGCCTAGGTGTGAAATGCACGGCCCGCCACTGCTGCCAATATACCCTTGAGCAAGATACTTAATCTGAATTGCTTCCATAAAAATATCCAGCTGTATAAACGGACTGCGTTTAAAAATCTGCGCAAGTAAACTCTAATAAGTGTCTGCTAAATGTGGAAATGAAACGTAACAGTTATGCTTCATGAAAGCAAACTCATTTAAAGGGCCTATTTTCATAATTAAAAAATTGATTGCTATGGCATACTTCCTCAAAGTACGTCTCCAGTGCAATCTTCATTTCCTCCATATTGGTGGTCTTCAAATCACTCTGCAGTTTGCTGAAAAAGACATATTCAATGACTATGATCATTGATAAGTCAACTGCATAGCGCTGACCTAATGTTCTTCATATTATTTATTACTCATGCGTGTATCTTGTGGTTTTGGACATTTCTGTCTTTGCCATGTAATGCTGAATTATACTGCAAGTACTCACATGCACCTCTTTAAAATCAACTGCTCTTACGTTAATGCGCTGTCCTTCTCTTTGCACTGTTGTTCCAGCTTTAGAATCTTCTGCTTTAGACTATTTGTGACCTGCCAGAGAGAGAGAGAGAGAGAGAGAGAGAGAGAGAGAGAGAGAGAGAGAGAGAGAGAGAGAGAGAGAGAGAGAGAGAGAGAGAGAGAGAGAGAGATACAGTGCATAATTTCAAATTCTATTAAAAATGTGCGACTGATTAAGCAGGTATGGAACATGAAATATGTTTTCAAATTCAGCTGCTGGCTATAATGATTTCTCTATGAAATTACCTTGTTTAACTAACCCTTGACTCTACACATTTTTTAATTAATTGAATAATGTGCACCGAGACACCCCACTGAATTAATACTGTGTCCCTGCAGAACCCAGAGTTCCAGTGCTTGGCTATAAGCTTAACTCATAATGAACAGACTCCTTATGTGAGTATCAGCTTACAAATTCAAGGTCTTGTCAATGCCAAGTCATATAACGTACAGAAGAATCTGAAGATACTCACTGCACTTCCATCATTCTTTTTATCAACAAATGCCCTTGTGTATTCAGAGCCCTGAAGATGAAAAATGTGGAAAATCATTGGATCATGCAGAATTGCCAATGGACTGTTTGCATTGAGAGCATTGTTTTGAATGAGTTGTACGGTGAACTCAACTAAATGGTTTTCTGGACAAACAACAAAATATTAGCAACAAAATATAAATATCTTGTTGCCATTAAATAGTTTACCTTGGTGGGGTTAAGCAGCTGCTCAATTTGTTTTTCTTTTTTACCGTTATCCTCCTCCAGTCTACGCAATTTTGTCTTCATCAAATCGTTTTCTGATTTCTGCACCTGCAGACACTGAACAAGAGGGTAAAAAAAACCCTTCAAATCCAAACCCACTCATCACAAAGTGCTTATTCTGTCTGTGTTCAACCCACTCATCACTAAGTGCTTATTCTGTCTGTGTTCAACCCACTCATCACTAAGTGCTTATTCTGTCTGTGTTCAACCCACTCATCACTAAGTGCTTATTCTGTCTGTGTTCAACCCACTCATCACTAAGTGCTTATTCTGTCTGTGTTCAACCAACTCATCACTAAGTTCTTATTCTGTCTGTGTTCAACCCACTCATCACAAAGTGCTTATTCTGTCTGTGTTCAACCCACTCAACACTAAGTGCTTATTCTGTCTGTGCTCAACCCACTCATCACTAAGTGCTTATTCTGTCTGTGTTCAACCCACTCATCACTAAGTGCTTATTCTGTCTGTGTTCAACCCACTCATCACTAAGTGCTTATTCTGTCTGTGTTCAACCCACTCATCACTAAGTGCTTATTCTGTCTGTGTTCAACCAACTCATCACTAAGTTCTTATTCTGTCTGTGTTCAACCCACTCATCACAAAGTGCTTATTCTGTCTGTTCAACCCACTCAACACTAAGTGCTTATTCTGTCTGTGTTCAACCCACTCATCACTAAGTGCTTATTCTGTCTGTGTTCAACCCACTCATCACTAAGTGCTTATACTGTCTGTGTTCAAAGGGCAAACTGACAGCTACAGAAGGAAGGTCTTCACATTTTGAATAGTGTATAATGTCATGCATCTTGGCACTCAAAGAACCACCATCTAAATGTCTGTTTGACTACAGAGGAAAAAGGGCCCATATTATATGGGGCAGTAATAATATGACTCCAATAGCAATACTATGGCCGTAACACTGTAATACTCCAACATGCACTTCTTATCACAACATGCACTTCTTATCACTACATGCACCTCTTATCACTACATGCACCTCTTATCACTACATATACCTCTTATCACTACATGCACCTCTTATCACTACATACACTTCTTATCACTACATGCACTTCTTATCAGTACATGCACCTCTTATCACTACATGCACTTCTTATCACTACATGCACCTCTTATCACTACATACACTTCTTATCACTACATGCACCTCTTATCACTACATGCACTTCTTATCACTACATGCACTTCTTATCACTACATGCACTTATCACTACATACACTTCTTATCACTACATACACTTCTTATCACTACATGCACTTCTTATCACTACATGCACTTCTTATCACTACATGCACTTCTTATCACTACATGCACCTCTTATCACTACATGCACTTCTTATCACTACATGCACCTCTTATCACTACATACACTTCTTATCACTACATACACTTATCACTACATGCACTTCTTATCACTACATACACTTCTTATCACTACATGCACTTCTTATCACTACATGCACTTCTTATCACTACATGCACTTCTTATCACTACATGCACTTCTTATCACTACATGCACTTATCACTACATGCACCTCTTATCACTACATACACTTCTTATCACTACATACACTACATCACATACTTATCACTTATTCTGTCTGTGTTCAACCCACTCATCACTAAGTGCTTATACTGTCTGTGTTCAAATGGCAAACTGACAGCTACAGAAGGAAGGTCTTCACATTTTGAATAGTGTATAATGTCATGCATCTTGGCACTCAAAGAACCACCATCAGAGGAAAAATGTCTTATGACTACAGAGGAAAAAGTGGGCAGTAATAATATGGCACTATATAGCACTGTAATATCAATACATACACTGTAATACTCCAACATGCACTTCTTATCACAACATGCACTTCTTATCACAACATGCACTTCTTATCACTACATGCACCTCTTATCACTACATGCACCTCTTATCACTACATGCACCTCTTATCACTACATGCACCTCTTATCACTACATGCACCTCTTATCACTACATATACCTCTTATCACTACATGCACCTCTTATCACTACATACACTTCTTATCACTACATGCACTTCTTATCACTACATACACTTCTTATCACTACATGCACTTCTCATCACTACATACACTTCTTATCACTACATGCACTTCTCATCACAACATGCACCTCTTATCACTACATACACTTCTTATCACTACATACACTTCTTATCACTACATACACTTCTTATCACTACATACACTTCTTATCACAACATGCACTTCTTATCACTGCATACACTTATCACTACATGCACCTCTTATCACTACATACACTTCTTATCACTACATACACTTCTTATCACTACATACACTTCTTATCACTACATACACTTCTTATCACAACATGCACTTCTTATCACTGCATACACTTATCACTACATGCACCTCTTATCACTACATGCACCTCTCATCACTACATGCACCTCTTATCACTACATGCACCTCTTATCACTACATATACCTCTTATCACTACATGCACCTCTTATCACTACATACACTTCTTATCACTACATGCACCTCTTATCACTACATGCACTTCTTATCACTACATGCACTTCTTATCACTACATGCACCTCTTATCACTACATGCACTTCTTATCACTACATACACTTCTTATCACTACATGCACCTCTTATCACTACATGCACCTCTTATCACTACATACACTTATCACTACATACACCTCTTATCACTACATGCACCTCTTATCACTACATACACTTCTTATCACTACATGCACTTCTTATCACTACATGCACCTCTTATCACTACATGCACCTCTTATCACTACATACACTTCTTATCACTACATGCACCTCTTATCACTACATGCACCTCTTATCACTACATACACTTCTTATCACTACATGCACCTCTTATCACTACATACACTTCTTATCACTACATACACTTCTTATCACTACATGCACCTCTTATCACTACATGCACCTCTTATCACTACATACACTTCTTATCACTACATGCACCTCTTATCACTACATGCACCTCTTATCACTACATACACTTCTTATCACTACATACACTTCTTATCACTACATACACTTCTTATCACTACATACACTTCTTATCACTACATACACTTCTTATCACTACATGCACCTCTTATCACTACATGCACCTCTTATCACTACATGCACTTCTTATCACTACATACACTTCTTATCACTACATACACTTCTTATCACTACATGCACCTCTTATCACTACATGCACCTCTTATCACTACATACACTTCTTATCACTACATGCACCTCTTATCACTACATACACTTCTTATCACTACATACACTTCTTATCACTACATGCACCTCTTATCACTACATGCACCTCTTATCACTACATACACTTCTTATCACTACATGCACCTCTTATCACTACATGCACCTCTTATCACTACATACACTTCTTATCACTACATACACTTCTTATCACTACATACACTTCTTATCACTACATACACTTCTTATCACTACATGCACCTCTTATCACTACATGCACCTCTTATCACTACATGCACTTCTTATCACTACATACACTTCTTATCACTACATACACTTCTTATCACTACATGCACCTCTTATCACTACATACACTTCTTATCACTACATACACTTCTTATCACTACATGCACCTCTTATCACTACATACACTTCTCATCACTACATACACCTCTCATCACTACATACACCTCTCATCACGACATACACCTCTCATCACTACATACACTTCTCATCACTACATACACTTCTCATCACTACATACACTTCTCATCACTACATACACCTCTCATCACTACATACACTTCTTATCACTACATACTTATCACTACATACACTTCTTATCACTGCATACACTTATCACTACATGCACCTCTTATCACTACATGCACTTATCACTACATGCACCTCTTATCACTACATACACTTCTTATCACTACATGCACCTCTTATCACTACATACACTTCTTATCACTACATGCACTTCTTATCACTACATACACTTCTCATCACTACATACACTTCTCATCACTACATACACCTCTTATCACTACATACACTTCTCATCACTACATACACCTCTCATCACTACATACACTTCTTATCACTACATACACTTATCACTACATACACTTCTTATCACTACATACACTTCTCATCACTACATACACCTCTCATCACTACATACACCTCTCATCACTACATACACCTCTCATCACTACATACACTTCTCATCACTACATACACTTCTCATCACTACATACACCTCTCATCACTACATACACTTCTTATCACTACATACTTATCACTACATACACTTCTTATCACTGCATACACTTATCACTACATACACTTATCACTACATACACTTCTTATCACTACATGCACCTCTTATCACTACATGCACTTATCACTACATGCACCTCTTATCACTACATACACTTCTTATCACTACATGCACCTCTTATCACTACATACACTTCTTATCACTACATACACTTCTTATCACTACATACACCTCTCATCACTACATACACCTCTCATCACTACATACACCTCTCATCACTACATACACTTCTCATCACTACATACACTTCTTATCACTACATGCACTTATCACTACATGCACCTCTTATCACTACATACACTTCTTATCACTACATGCACCTCTTATCACTACATACACTTCTTATCACTACATGCACTTATCACTACATGCACCTCTTATCACTACATACACTTCTTATCACTACATGCACCTCTTATCACTACATACACTTCTTATCACTACATGCACTTCTTATCACTACATGCACTTCTCATCACTACATACACCTCTCATCACTACATACACCTCTCATCACTACATACACCTCTCATCACTACATACACCTCTCATCACTACATACACTTCTCATCACTACATACACTTCTCATCACTACATACACCTCTCATCACTACATACACTTCTTATCACTACATACTTATCACTACATACACTTCTTATCACTGCATACACTTATCACTACATACACTTCTTATCACTGCATACACTTATCACTACATGCACCTCTTATCACTACATGCACTTATCACTACATGCACCTCTTATCACTACATACACTTCTTATCACTACATGCACCTCTTATCACTACATACACTTCTTATCACTACATGCACTTCTTATCACTACATACACTTCTCATCACTACATACACTTCTCATCACTACATACACCTCTTATCACTACATACACTTCTCATCACTACATACACCTCTCATCACTACATACACTTCTTATCACTACATACTTATCACTACATACACTTCTTATCACTACATACACTTCTCATCACTACATACACCTCTCATCACTACATACACCATACACCTCTCATCACTACATACACTTCTCATCACTACATACACTTCTCATCACTACATACACCTCTCATCACTACATACACTTCTTATCACTACATACTTATCACTACATACACTTCTTATCACTGCATACACTTATCACTACATACACTTATCACTACATACACTTCTTATCACTACATGCACCTCTTATCACTACATGCACTTATCACTACATGCACCTCTTATCACTACATACACTTCTTATCACTACATGCACCTCTTATCACTACATACACTTCTTATCACTACATACACTTCTTATCACTACATACACCTCTCATCACTACATACACCTCTCATCACTACATACACCTCTCATCACTACATACACTTCTCATCACTACATACACTTCTTATCACTACATGCACTTATCACTACATGCACCTCTTATCACTACATACACTTCTTATCACTACATGCACCTCTTATCACTACATACACTTCTTATCACTACATGCACTTATCACTACATGCACCTCTTATCACTACATACACTTCTTATCACTACATGCACCTCTTATCACTACATGCACTTCTTATCACTACATACACTTCTCATCACTACATACACCTCTCATCACTACATACACCTCTCATCACTACATACACCTCTCATCACTACATACACCTCTCATCACTACATACACCTCTCATCACTACATACACCTCTCATCACTACATACACCTCTCATCACTACATACACCTCTCATCACTACATACACTTCTCATCACTACATACACCTCTCATCACTACATACACTTCTTATCACTACATACTTATCACTACATACACTTCTTATCACTGCATACACTTATCACTACATACACTTATCACTACATACACTTCTTATCACTACATGCACCTCTTATCACTACATGCACTTCTTATCACTACATGCACTTCTTATCACTACATGCACTTATCACTACATGCACCTCTTATCACTACATACACCTCTCATCACTACATACACTTCTTATCACTACATACACTTCTTATCACTACATACACCTCTCATCACTACATACACTTCTTATCACTACATACACTTCTCATCACTACATACACTTCTTATCACTACATACACCTCTCATCACTACATACACCTCTCATCACTACATACACCTCTCATCACTACATACACTTCTTATCACTACATACACTTCTTATCACTACATACACCTCTCATCACTACATACACTTCTTATCACTACATACTTATCACTACATGCACCTCTCATCACTACATGCACCTCTCATCACTACATACACTTATCACTACATACACTTCTCATCACTACATATACCTCTTATCACTACATGCACCTCTTATCACTACATATACCTCATCACTACATACACTTCTTATCACTACATGCACCTCTTATCACTACATGCACTTCTTATCACTACATGCACCTCTTATCACTACATGCACCTCTTATCACTACATATACCTCATCACTACATACACTTCTTATCACTACATGCACCTCTTATCACTACATGCACCTCTTATCACTACATACACCTCTTATCACTACATGCACCTCTTATCACTACATACACTTCTTATCACTACATGCACCTCTTATCACTACATGCACCTCTTATCACTACATACACTTCTTATCACTACATACACTTCTTATCACTACATACACTTCTTATCACTACATACACTTCTTATCACTACATGCACTTCTTATCACTACATATACCTCTCATCACTACATACACCTCTCATCACTACATGCACCTCTTATCACTACATACACTTCTTATCACTACATACACTTCTTATCACTACATACACTTCTTATCACTACATACACCTCTCATCACTACATACACTTATACACTACACTCTTATCACTACTTCTTATCACTACATGCACCTCTTATCACTACATACACTTCTTATCACTACATACACTTCTTATCACAACATGCACCTCTTATCACTACATACACCTTATCACACTACACACTTCTTATCACTACATGCACTCTTATCACTACATATCTTATCACTACATGCACTTATCACTACATACACTTCTTATCACTACATACACTTTATCACTACATACACTTCTTATCACTACATACACTTCTTATCACTACATACACTTCTTATCACTACATGCTCTTATCACTACATGCACCTCTTATCACTACATACACTTCTTATCACTACATACACTTATCACTACATGCACCTCATCACTACATCACTACATACACCTCTCATCACGACATACACCTCTCATCACTACATACACTTCTCATCACTACATACACTTCTCATCACTACATACACCTCTCATCACTACATACTTATCACTACATACACTTCTTATCACTGCATACACTTATCACTACATGCACACTCTTAACTACTACACTTATCACTACTACACCTCTTATCACTACATACACTACATACACTTCTTATCACTACATACCTCTTATCACTACATACACTTCTTATCACTACATGCACTTTATCACTACATACTTCTCATCACTACATACACCTTATCACTACTACACTACACTCTCATCACTACATACACTTCTTATCACTACTACACTTCTTATCACTACATACACTTATCACTACATACACTTCTTATCACTACATACACTTCTCATCACTACATGCACCTCTCATCACTACATGCACCTCTCATCACTACATGCACCTCTCATCACTACATGCACCTCTTATCACTACATATACCTCTCATCACTACATACACTTATCACTACATACACTTATCACTACATACACTTCTTATCATACTTATCACTACATACACTTATCACTACATACACTTATCACTACATACACCTCTTATCACTACATCACTTATCACTACATGCACCTCTAATCACTACATACACTTCTTATCACTACATGCACCTCTTATCACTACATACACTTCTTATCACTACATACACTTCTTATCACTACATACACTTCTTATCACTACATACACCTCTCATCACTACATACACCCTCATCACTACATACCTCTCATCACTACATACACTTCTCTATCACTACATACACTTCTACATCACTTCTTATCACTACATGCACCTCTTATCACTACATGCACCTCTTATCACTACATGCACCTCTTATCACTACATACATTCTTATCACTACATGCATCTTACATGCACCTCTTATCACTACATACACTTCTTATCACTACATGCACTTATCACTTATCACTACATGCACTTCTTATCACTACATGCACATCTCATCACTACATACACCTCTCATCACTACATACACCTCTCATCACTACATACACCTCTCATCACTACATACACCTCTCATCACTACATACACTTCTCATCACTACATACACTTCTCATCACTACATACACCTCTCATCACTACATACACTTCTTATCACTACATACTTATCACTACATACACTTCTTATCACTGCATACACTTATCACTACATACACTTCTTATCACTGCATACACTTATCACTACATGCACCTCTTATCACTACATGCACTTATCACTACATGCACCTCTTATCACTACATACACTTCTTATCACTACATGCACCTCTTATCACTACATACACTTCTTATCACTACATGCACTTCTTATCACTACATACACTTCTCATCACTACATACACTTCTCATCACTACATACACCTCTTATCACTACATACACTTCTCATCACTACATACACCTCTCATCACTACATACACTTCTTATCACTACATACTTATCACTACATACACTTCTTATCACTACATACACTTCTCATCACTACATACACCTCTCATCACTACATACACCATACACCTCTCATCACTACATACACTTCTCATCACTACATACACTTCTCATCACTACATACACCTCTCATCACTACATACACTTCTTATCACTACATACTTATCACTACATACACTTCTTATCACTGCATACACTTATCACTACATACACTTATCACTACATACACTTCTTATCACTACATGCACCTCTTATCACTACATGCACTTATCACTACATGCACCTCTTATCACTACATACACTTCTTATCACTACATGCACCTCTTATCACTACATACACTTCTTATCACTACATACACTTCTTATCACTACATACACCTCTCATCACTACATACACCTCTCATCACTACATACACCTCTCATCACTACATACACTTCTCATCACTACATACACTTCTTATCACTACATGCACTTATCACTACATGCACCTCTTATCACTACATACACTTCTTATCACTACATGCACCTCTTATCACTACATACACTTCTTATCACTACATGCACTTATCACTACATGCACCTCTTATCACTACATACACTTCTTATCACTACATGCACCTCTTATCACTACATGCACTTCTTATCACTACATACACTTCTCATCACTACATACACCTCTCATCACTACATACACCTCTCATCACTACATACACCTCTCATCACTACATACACCTCTCATCACTACATACACCTCTCATCACTACATACACCTCTCATCACTACATACACTTCTCATCACTACATACACTTCTCATCACTACATACACCTCTCATCACTACATACACTTCTTATCACTACATACTTATCACTACATACACTTCTTATCACTGCATACACTTATCACTACATACACTTATCACTACATACACTTCTTATCACTACATGCACCTCTTATCACTACATGCACTTCTTATCACTACATGCACTTCTTATCACTACATGCACTTATCACTACATGCACCTCTTATCACTACATACACCTCTCATCACTACATACACTTCTTATCACTACATACACTTCTTATCACTACATACACCTCTCATCACTACATACACCTCTCATCACTACATACACTTATCATCACTACATACACTTCTCATCACTACATACACCTCTCATCACTACATACACCTCTCATCACTACATACACCTCTCATCACTACATACACTTCTCATCACTACATACACTTCTCATCACTACATACACCTCTCATCACTACATACACTTCTTATCACTACATACTTATCACTACATACACTTCTTATCACTGCATACACTTATCACTACATACACTTATCACTACATACACTTCTTATCACTACATGCACCTCTTATCACTACATGCACTTATCACTACATGCACCTCTTATCACTACATACACTTCTTATCACTACATGCACCTCTTATCACTACATACACTTCTTATCACTACATACACTTCTTATCACTACATACACCTCTCATCACTACATACACCTCTCATCACTACATACACTTCTTATCACTACATGCACTTATCACTACATGCACCTCTTATCACTACATACACTTCTTATCACTACATGCACCTCTTATCACTACATACACTTCTTATCACTACATGCACTTATCACTACATGCACCTCTTATCACTACATACACTTCTTATCACTACATGCACCTCTTATCACTACATACACTTCTTATCACTACATGCACTTCTTATCACTACATACACTTCTCATCACTACATACACCTCTCATCATTACATACACCTCTCATCACTACATACACCTCTCATCACTACATACACCTCTCATCACTACATACACCTCTCATCACTACATACACCTCTCATCACTACATACACTTCTTATCACTACATACACCTCTCATCACTACATACACCTCTCATCACTACATACACCTCTTATCACTACATACACTTATCACTACATACACTTCTTATCACTACATACACTTCTTATCACTACATACACTTCTTATCACTACATGCACTTCTTATCACTACATACACTTCTTATCACTACATGCACTTCTTATCACTACATACACCTCTCATCACTACATACACTTCTTATCACTACATACACTTCTTATCACTACATGCACCTCTTATCACTACATACACTTCTTATCACTACATACACTTCTTATCACTACATACACTTCTTATCACTACATACACTTCTTATCACTACATACACTTCTTATCACTACATACACTTCTTATCACTACATACACTTCTTATCACTACATACACTTCTTATCACTACATACACCTCTCATCACTACATACACTTCTTATCACTACATACACTTCTTATCACTACATACACTTCTTATCACTACATATACTTCTTATCACACTCTTGAATGGTGGCTTCCCTGTAATTAATTTTTTTTAATCTACCTTCTTCAGATCAATTATCTCATCATACATGTCTTCTTTCTCTTTAAAGTCTGGAGTTCCTGGAATGTAACCTGGGAGAAAGGAAAACACAAAAAAGAAGTCTAAATCGACACTACAAGCACATGGAGTTTCAGTAACTATGCAGCTGTACTGAACGGTGCCTCCCGCTGCATTAAGCTCTCCTCACCATTACTGGAGGTACGAGAGTGCTTTGGTTTCTTCATACCGAAAGCCTCCTTCAGGTACTCAGGTGTGCTTGTGGAAGTAGACATTCTAGCTGATGTTACATCATAGTCTGCTTTCAAAGGCTGGGACAGGGCTGCAGGGAGAAGTTGATCAACTGAACTCAAAGAAGACCCAACTGTTCGACATTATTACTGTTCAAGCCTGGCAACTGCAGAACAGGCAAGAGTGAATGCATGCAAGTACAGACCAAGTCCACTTTTGAGGGATGCCAGCCAGAACTCCCTAGGTGCACGTGCTGTTGGGCTTTCACTGTGCATCATCCCAGTTCCTTTCAGTGAACGCCAAACTGCTGCCTTCTTTGAGTGCATGTTGGCGCTAGACAAATAAGGTGATTCTAAAAAGGCAAGTTTACAAACAAATTAAAAATATGCTACACAAGTACTTCACTTAAAACACACACAGTACTCATGAAAAGAAACAAGAGCATCCTGATAGGAAGTTACAGCAAGAACTGTCTTACTGGGTGATGCTGGTGGTTTACTTGACGTTTTCTTTTTTCTAGGTTGCTGAGGGGAAAAAAAGACAATTCAATGACCAATTTATCATCTAAACGGTGAAGCATTCTAAAACTATTGTTTCTCAACCCCATTCCATAATAAGGCACAGCGTGCTTCAGCATATCTGTCATGTTACATTCTAATAGTCTTCAGATATAGAATGAACTGTCTTTGTGAAGCACTAAAATGTGCTGTGTTGTACTTCTCTGCATGCTTTGAAATGATAAATAAAATGCTAAAATATACCTTCTCAGTCTCGGACATATAGGTGACAACTGAAAGTCCATCTTCACCCTAAATGACAGAACACTAAAGTAGTTAGTCTGTAGAAAGCTACAGTAACTAGGCCTACATTTGGCAATAAGAAGATAGCAAACAGCCAGGTAAATAGTCTAAAAAATAATTAGGCTACTTTATGAACGCTGATGTATTAGCTGCAATTTTGCTAAACTTAAATGGAAAGTCATCAAAGCGCTTGAAAGTTTTGCTCTTGCTAACGTTACTTACCAAATCTTCCAACTCTTCATCCGTCAGAAAATCACTGGCTGCGACAACCGACATTGCCTACCGATACTAGATTAACTTAGCCTACTTAGCAGTCTAATAATTATGACCTACAATAACCTAATCATTTAATTTGCCAAAATAATAAACATTGCCATCCTAGGTTTGTCGTGTTACGAACGCGACCTTCCGTTAGTTAGCTGCTCGATTGTCCCAAGTTCGGTCATTCGTCCTCATGTTGGGTCGTTTATTTTTGCAAGTCAGCTAGCTTGCGATCGAGCGTGAACTAAACGTGTTAACTCACCTGGCTAACGTTAACTCAATCGCCATTCAGTTAGCTAGCCTAGCTTGTCAGTCACATAAGTGATGACTGATTGTTGATACTGCCGTTATCCATGAACCTATTGATTTTGTAGCATAGTCATCGGAGAAAAAAAGCTCGGTATGACATTTGATATCTTCGCTAACTCTGATATCTTAAAAGGCAGAAACACATGCAAATAAAATGTTCTCATTTCCAATGCTTCCCCATTAAAACTACGACGAACAATACAGTCCGCGAAAGGCTACAGCCCCGGCTTCTCCAACAACAGCAAGCGGATTTGAACACTAGAAAGCTGGCTGGCTGTTCACCCTAGCTAGGTAGCGACCGAACTAACTAGCCAGCTAGTTATGGCTTGTCTGGCTAGTCGTGACAGCGTTGCAGAAGTTCTCGGCTTTTCTCCAACACAAATGCTTTCGTCGAGATTAAGTATTTTGACTATAATGGGCAGAGATAGGCTTAAACGATAGCTAATTTTACAATAGCTATTAATGTACACTGCGTTGTAGTGTTCCTTACTCAAGCTTTGGCATCAACGTTACACTGAATGCAGTCGTCTAGCAACCAGAAACAGTGACGTAGCTGGCAAGCTCTTTGGACTCTCGCGTGCGAACTCGGAATTTTTTTCTGGAAAGTGTTAACCCTGCCAATCTATCTTTAAAGGGTTAACAATGACAACAAACGCACGTCAAACTTGTATGTAGGGTCATTTATTCATATATGCCTACATTTTAAGGCAGATTGAGCTAACCAATATAAATATGCAAATCACAATAGATCAAAAATCATCAAAATAAGTAAAAAATGTCACGAGTGAATATGTCGCATTTATGTGTGTGGGTACAAATGAGAAACATTACTGGCATCGTAGGTGAAGAATATCATTAAATGATCAGGGATAGATAATGCATAATGCAAATTAAATATGAACTGAAATATGCATTTCCGTGTTCAGCAACGGTAAATATTAATTTTATTTTCAGTTCTCGATTATCCAAAATAAACTCTGTGTATCTTTTTATTGGCCAACTTCACAACTAAGGAATTTTTTTTCTTTTTTAGGAAATCACATGGAGGTGCTGTCGCTCTCACATGACAATCTGAACTATGGAAGGAGACATCAATGAAGGTAACGTTAGCTAATGAAAAACCGAATAATATGCGTCAGCTGTCATCGGTTTATGTATTTTATGTATTTTATGCCAAGAGAAATGTTTTTGTTTTGGTCAAATGTTAAGATGTTTCTAGTCGCCATTTTAATTTTGTTGCTTAATAGTTAATTTAGGCTATTTGTGTTTCCAGCTCATTTGTAAGCTAACTAGGTTATCTTGATAGTTCTAGTAGCCTAAGCAAACCAGCCTCTGCATCAGTAAGTAGCCTAGCTACTTGATGCGAAACAACAGCCTTTGCATTATTTCATAGCCTATATGGCTGATCAAGGGACCCGCGTGGCATCCAGTTAGCCAACTCCTGCATTACGTGGTAGGCTGACTCAAAACACGAAAAACAGCAAATAGAAATTTGGCAACCCGGAGTTTATTAAGCTAACGTCATCGTATTTTAACAAGTTCTAGTTTCTAAAAAATGCTTTATTTGCTATATTAAATAGTTTATTATGATCACATGTTTTTCACCAGATTTTGACGTAAACATTCTTCTGTCGAAGTAGTTGCCCTGCCATGTCATTTGGAAGTGCAGGTTCTGATGGTGCCTGTTTTTAGATGCAAGTTAAACGGGCTACTCCTGCTGTTTAATGTAACTGCCTATGTTTGTCCCAGCTATTATGGGAAAGGCTTGCATGTAAACAATTGCACATGAAATTCCGAAATAACTATGCACCACAATGGGCTGTAGTGTATATTCCAGTTAAATCTTACAATTAAGTGGATTGATATATAACCTACTATGTTATGTGAAGAATAAGATAGCTGTACATTTAGAAGTCCGAAAGGAACATGGGATTCTTGAAGCGATGCACTGTTGCACAGTAAATGTGGGCAATTTGCCATCCTGTTAGGATGATCTGTCCATTCACTGGATACGCTTCTATCAAGGTTTCCATAGTGACCCCGTGCAGGCCTCAGTGGTTTCCTTGTACCAAGAGAAGAACCAAATAGATCTTTTTGTTTTTGTGAATCTCATTGGGTGGGAATTTTAGTTAAAGGAAGCTGGGCTACAGTATAAAAAGGTGTGTTAATAAGGCGTATATTTAGGCTATATTTCCTACCATCCTTTCAATGGGCAACCACGTGGCAGTTTATTTCACAGTTTTTCACATTATCCAATTACAACTGTGGGTATATAGGCTACTGATAGTGCACCTTGCTGGTGCACCTTGCTCCAGATTATTAAAGCGCAACAAAATGCATGCCATTATAATTGAGACAGTGAGCTTGAAACAAGAGATTTGTACTTTAAATTGAATTCCCTTTTGATATGACTTTACTTACTATTTTTTAGTCTGTTGTTAGTAATGACTAACTACAGGCCTCACAGCAGGTGTTGCAGGTCATAGCTTGTTTAACACTGTGTCATGTCTATTTTGAGTTATGTATGTTCTTTGTAGGTATGTTCTGTACAGATAGTTAAGTCCAAACAAGGCCACTTAGCCACCCTCTTGAGTTAGGTGCTACTCACAGTGCTGTTTATCACCCAATTATTTGCTTTTTCGATACAGGATCGGTTCCTCCCTACTACAGAGAGGTTTATGAATCTCTATGCAGTAAAAAAGATGAACGTGTGCAGATGGAGGTTTTTCAAAGGTTGCTCAGCAGTACTGATCTTCCAAATTCTATGCAAAATCAGGTAAGTCCTAATGAATTCAATGGATCTTGTGTTAAATGGCTATTTCACCAGGCTTGTGTCAGTCTGGTTCATGTCAATATATCTTGCCATTTCAATCTGAAGAAATGATGGCCTATATTTTTCTTAGTCTGTTTGTTCTTGGGATTGTTTGAACCTCCACATTGTTAGAAAATTACGAATCCAGGTTGTCCGCTTCATTCTAGCGTAAACATTTCTTGGATAATAAAGTGCTGCTTAATCATGGGTCTTAGCGCAGGAAATCCTCTCTTTTAAAAGGGGAAACTAAAGGAAAACAGACAATGCACCGATTGAATAGGAAGTGGAAAAAAAGCTGAAAAACAACTTGTACCCTAATTTGTGAACTGGCTGTAGTTTGTGAAAATTAAATGTATTCTTTTGACTTCCAAAGTAAATTATTGACGTGATTTGAATACTTGTGTATTTTGTTATATTAGTTATCCTTATAGTTGTAATATACAAATATTCATATTTTAAATTCCATTGGAAATGCCCAATCGTATTAGGAACTTATATGGATTTCAGTTTTATTAGGATCACTATTTTATATAAATTATTAAAAATGCAAATGTACTAAATAAAGTGGCAATTCTGTGTCTTGTCTAAACTCCCGGTATTTTAAGTAGAATTTTCTCACCAGCTTATTGCAGTTCTGGGGTAACCAGGTGTTTCAGTGAAATATTGTGTGGAAGGGAAGGGACAGGTTCCACATTAAAATTCTACAAAAAAATTTGCATTGCGATTTTATTGAATATCAGCTTTTAAAAAAAATAACCATGGATATAATAATTTTGTCTTGGGAAGAGTCATGAAGTAGAGATTTGAACAAAAGTCTTTTTGCGTGCATGCGTACTGCAGACTGCAGACTGCTCAAGACATGCAAAATGTGGATTTGATACCAATACAAAATGAACCAGTAATGCAGAAACACTTTATGGTGGTGATTGTGGGGAAAAAACTTGGTTGACTATATTGGGGATCAGTACTGCAACACACAGCAAAATACCTAGACGGTAACAATGATACTGTTTATAAATCTGTCTTCACACGATAAAAAAATTGTTCAACAGCTGTTTTGTGTTTAATCATTTTCATTTGCAACCATGTTTTAAAGGATATTGGCTGTCATACAGTTCCTTATAAAGCAGATGGCCAACACAGGCAAGGTATATAGGCAGATTGATGCAGTTTTTCTACACTTTCTTGTTGCAGAAACACAGATGACTCAAAGCATATATCCATATATTATGTAACAAACACTTGCCATAATGGGTTAAACATGTGACTGATAACATCCACATGTTGTGAAGTTCGAGTTTTCTGATTGGCCGGTGCACAGTCACACCCTCGCCACACCCTTAACTCGGTACAGTTGTGTTACCAGCCCACTTAAACCTTCGTCCATGTGTTCCAGAACAATTACTTGCCAATTAATTAGGACATACATTTATTAGTTTTTGTCCTTAAAATAGTGTCAGTTGGAGTTCACTGCATATTATTTGAACAAAAATAATAATAAATCCTCAGTATTTTTCTAACACGTGTCCACTGTTTTAGGAGCTGAAGCTTTGTGTCCAGTTGTCCACATAGGTCTTTTATATCGTGATCTGTTGATTTGCTGGTCATCATTACACATAGGAATGGTGGGGTAAAAAAGAACCATGGAACCAGCTCTTTTTTTAAACTGTTGATCATGTCATGGCCAAACAACAGTACAGTTTGATTTAATATTTCTCCAGCCACAATAATTCATTTTTTTTTCTTTCTATTTTTTTCTTTTTTTCTTTTTTTAATCGAAATGAAATGACTTGCAGACCACTATCCTAGATGCTGTAAGGGTATTGTTGGAATGTAAATGAAACCTTTAATTGAAGATATGCAGTATGAAGATACAGGCTCAGGAGGTAGAGCGGGGGCGTCCGCTGATCGCATGGTTGGCGGTTCGATCCCCGGCTCCTCCTGTCCACATGTCGAAGTGTCCTTGGGCAAGACACTGAACCCCAAATTGCTCCCAATGAGCAGGCTAGCGCCTTGCATGGTAGCTGCCGCCATTGATGTGTGAATGTGTGAGTGAGAGGCCATTGTAAAGTGCTTTGGATAAAGGCGCTATATAAGTGCAGTCCATTTACCATTTTAAACAGTAAAGGTAGATCTGTCATTCTTCTCTCTCTGTAGATTGCAGAATATGTGGAACATAAGGATGGGTTTCTCTCCAAGTTGTCCCTGTACAAAGCCCTGGTCCTGATTGCACTTGCTCAACAGGGGAAGCAGCCCAGCCCCAAGCTTCTGGAAAACTACATCCAAGGTAACATACACCGTGCTTTTGTAGGTGCGTTTTCTTATGCAAATAAGACGTGGCAAAAATGTGCTCCTTGAAGTCGCTATGGTTAAATCAAAAAAAAAAAAAAAAAGGACCCGAGTCGTCTTATTGGCGTGAGATGATGGTTTTGTAATATGAATGCTCAGCATAATTGGCAGAACAACGTTAGTGTTATCTGATTTATTACTCCTGTGCGTTTCTGTTTAGTCACATGCAGGAAATGTTATAATAAAAGCAGTAAAGACAGGAACTGCATTGGTCCTCTACAGACTGTTTGTCTTTTCTGGCCTGTGTCCAAATACTCCTGTGTTTTGCGTCCGGCCTCCGCAACCATACCCCCTTACAAAAAAATAAAAAAAGGAAAAAGCTGGTCAGCACATTTTCTGCATATCTCATGTTCTGACCCAGCCTTGCCCCTCTGTACAGAACTGCAATGAAAGTTGAATGATATTTTTGCTTAGCTTGGTCAGACATAAAGCGACCGCCCTGCATTACAGGCGCACCAGTGCTCTCGAGACTTTTTAATTAGGATAAGTGGATGATAGTTATTAGTCTTTATAAAGCACATGCTTACTGTGTATTTACACATTAAAGTGTAACTTAGAATCATGTAATTGAATAAAAAAGCACCTCATTGGCTGGCGGCGAGACCTGTTCGAAGTAGGGGGGGGGGGGGGGAAGTGAGAAAGTCCATGAATGTTAAGAAGGGGAAAAGTCTGATTGCTCCGTTTTCAGACGGGCTCAAGAAAGAACTCCTGTTCCTTAAATTTCCATATCATTATCCGGCAGACCCCATGTTATTCCAGGTGCTTCCAATATGCCAGCCTCATGCGTCTTGTGGAACTCCCTGGAGTGTCATCTTTCAGCCTGGGATCTGTGGCTGTTTTCAGTGCGAATGCCTTTTCTTTCAGTTACAGTGCATTTTGAACGAAATGAAACATTATTATTGTTTTATACTATTTTTACACTGTCATCCTTTGATCTTTTAAATATTATTTAATCTACTCAGTTAATTGTTATGAAAGGCATGTGTCATGTAATTGAACATTTGTATGTGAGTGACCAGTTAGAGGATAAGGCTGTCAGACACTTTGGAGTATTGCTTGCCCTGTGTTTTGGGATTAGTGCTTGCCTTTTTGTGTTCTGCGTTAAAATTGGCTTATAGTTCCGGATGGGTCAGTCAGTGAGGTCATTACGTTGAAGCTCTGGTCGAGCTTGACTGCTTGCGCCTGTATAAAGAGCACTATTGCCTTCAGCTCACGACTCAGAAGTGACATCGGTGTCGGAGTGATTAGCTTGGCACACTGTGTTTCCGAGACCTTCTCTGGCATGGCTGGCGTGGCAGCCTTCTGTGTGAAGCTGAAAGCACACCAAGTACGGACGCAGCCAGGGCTTGCAGTTATGTAAGCTCCACGTGCAGAGTATAGCACGTTGAACGCAAGCATATGTGTAGTGGACCCACTTGGGGTTCTCTCTCTCTTAGCTGCCTTATGACCAGCGAAAATGCAGCTGTGCACCGTTGTTCTGTTAGTCTGAGTGCGTAACCCGTGGCGTCCAAATCCAGGGTTTAGGCAGTGGGGGGATTTGGCAATCTGAAAAATCTCCCTCTACGTGAAATATTTTGATTGGACATCTGGATTGACAGTAAGTTTGGATCTGCAGTTGATCTTCTTACCTTGTGCACTTTTTGGTGTTTTGAAAGAGTTCCCCAAGCCCCAGCTTGGAGAGTTCAAGGACCTGCAGGCCTTGAGGATGCAGCCCGCTCAGGAGAGCCCACTAGTGGTGAGGCAGACCCTGGCACAGCTGCTGGAGCGGGATGCTGTGCAGGTGGAGCTCATCCCTGAGAAGAAGGGGCTCTTCCTGAAGCATGTGGAGTACCAGATTACCAGTCAGGTGAGTGACACACAGCCATGGACGGATTTGCATGGGGTGACAGTAACTCTGGAGCAACAGTTTACTACAGGTCTGTTTGGTTTCACCATTTAAGCAATGCAAGCAGTACTGTTGAAATATTCTATGAAATACTATATTTACATTTTTGCAACAATCTGTATATTTTTTTCAATCAAAATTAATATTAGAACATTTTGGTTCCTAACTGCCTTGTAATGGGTACCATAAGATACTGCAGTGACCGTTACTTCAGTTTAAATCTACTGTTTAGTGTTAGAAAAAATGCTGGATATTCTTGGAGAAACGTAATTTGTACATACACCTCCCACTCCATAAATTGTGTATATCAAGGACCATTTAAAATTGGTGACTTTTCAAGTGGGAGTGAGTTTTCACATGAACGGCGTAATGAAACAAAAAACAACACTTGAACAGATGCGATTATTCATGGACGGTGCTCAGAGCACTCTTAAGTTTAACTGTGTAGACAGAAACAGCCTGTTTGGTGGCTGACCACGGTCCCACTTCCAGTGCTTCATTACTGATGCTGTCTTTTAAGACGGGACAAGAAGCATCCATCACTAGCTTCACACTCATCGATCAGACCGTGTATCATCTTTGGTCAGTAGCTTTCAGGTTCTCTGAAAGGGAATTGCGTACATTCTTTCTGTTTAACATTTCATCTTGCAAGTTTATGATATTTTTAGTTTTTGAGAGTGCATGGATGCATATACAATAGAGTATTTGTTTTCAACTACTGGCAGAGGCAGTTCCTAACTTGTGTGTACATGAATTACGCCACGCCCAGGGGCTGTAAATAGGGAACTTTTAAATTGGGAACTTGATATTACCCGAATTGGTGACTTCTCAGGGGGCAGGTTATTGCGTGGGTGGTGTATTTGAAATTAATGTAATTTTTTTATACTTGGTTCCTGGGTAATATACAGGAGGGAGAAACATTTGTTTTCTGAATTTGGGGCTTGTTAAGTCTGCACTGTGTAACATCACAATACACTGTTCTGTTCCTCAGTGGTTCTGTCTTTAATTATATGAGCAGTCCAAGAATGGCTTGTTGAGGTCATTTTTAGCCCTCTCTGTTGAGAACACCACAGCTGAGAAGTGGCGCCTTTGTGCAGTGAGATTGCAGAAATAAATGGAGCAGTTCTAGAGTGTGACGCAGTTTTCTTTTGAAATGTATTCAGGTAACCGGCGAGTATAAATCGACTCAGATTATTGCCAAAATTCTGTTTTGTGTCCTCCTAGTTTCATTCATTAGGGTATTTTTAGAGAAAACAGTTTTTATCTCTCTGGCTCATGCATTGTTTCTTTCTTTTTCTTTTTCTTTTTGCAGCGTTTCAAAATATCCGTCTATCGCAGATACAGTGATTTCGATGTTTTTCATGAGCTTCTGCTGCAGCGCTTTGCCTACAGGATGGTGCCAGCACTCCCGCCAAAAAGAATGTTGAAAGGAGGTATGCAAATTCAGTTGCAAAGGAGGATGAGAATATTTGACGGACTCCCGGCTTGCATAATGTTTGAACTGTAAACATAACCTAAGGAGGGTCTTTCCTCCGAGCGCTGGGGCTTGTGTCAGGTTTACTGTAGTAGGTCTTTGTATGGTTCAGTTCTTTTACCCCAGTAAGCCGTATAAATAAGCGTGCCTTGCCTTTCCCTGTGTCGTGTCCGCAGTTCTGACTTCCACCTCAGAGCGAGAGTTCATCGAGGGGCGGAGGCGCGCCCTGCGCAGGTTCATTAACCTGGTGGCGCGGCATCCCTTATTTTCGGGGGATGAGCTGGCGAAGACCTTCCTAACCTTCAGCGGCTCGGTGAGTGGCCTGTCCAATTAGACTGCCCAATTTAAGTGCAGAAGTGGCTTGCAGACTGAGAGATGGCCAAGCGCAGCGCGCGCGTATCCTACGTATTCTGGCCAGAATCCCACAGGGTTCATTTTATTTTCTCTGAAAGGGTTGCTTTTTGACTCTGGCTTTCAAAAATGTGTGGTTTCCGGGCTTGTGCTTGATTCCCTGCCGCATCAGCCTTTTCACTGCTGAATGTGCTATTTTATATTTGTCTTGTTTTTTTTGAAGGCATCTGTGCAGGCAGAACATATCAGGGATGTACTGAGTCAGTTTGTAAAATTTGGATCCATACTTAATTTAAACCGGACATTAAAAATCTGTAAGAAAATAGTTAATTGTCAGTTAGGATATAACGTCTCTTTGATAGGCAGAACTCTCGCACTAAAACTGCACTTCTTTTTTTAAATCATTATCTACCCATGTGGTCATGAAGTTATGCTTATGCAAGGGATTTTCACCCAGCTGATATTTTTTATGGGCCCTCTTTTAGGTCGTTTTCCAGGAAACCACCTGCTATTTTCAAGAAATTCAGACTGTTCACTTTGGTCTCTTGAAATGTGTGACCATAACCAGGAATGTTGTGTCTTTTGTGGCTACGTGTCAAGTTAACTACAGTGTCCCTGTGTTGTACTGCCCCCCCATACCGCCACCGGTTCCTCATGCACAAACGTCGCCACCTGCCATCCAACAGCTTGCTGAGCTGATCAAATGTATCCGTATGCGAATGCATTATTTAAAACCTTATTATACCACCAGTGGGGAAAGAAATAAGGGACAATAGCGACTCACGCACGCCTAAAACTTTCCTAAAATAAATCAATATGTATTGCTGTATCTAACAATAGAAAACCCTCTCAACAGTAAAGTGTGCGTGTGAGATAGTGTGCGTATGAGATAGTGTTAAAAAAACAATGTGTTTCTTCGATAAAAATGGAGTTGATAATAGTGCAAGTGAGTTGATAAATTTGTTGTTAATTTATGAAAAATTAGAGGATAGAACTGCAAGTGATTTGATAAAAACCTATATGATTTGATTAACGGAAACGCTTCTTTTTATCTTCCACCACCGCTGCTCTGTCCGTTCATTGTTTAACGTTCTTACTGCCTTGCATTTATCTTTTAGTGTGTGCGTAGATACAGTCGCCAACACGTCATAGACAAAGGACGGGATGTAGGCGGAGCCAAAAAGGGGGGAAAACAAATCCCGCGTCTGTACAAACCTTTACCTGCACGCTTTTGTCCAGTTTGGCCTCTACCCAAACGAGGTGCCAAACATGTAATGAGCTTATCTCTCTATCAAAAATAAAAAACACTGTAGGCTGACTGAGTACTACTGCCACTGCTTTTTTGCACTCCGAAAGCATGCATACGAGTCCTTTTTTTAATTTATTTTTTTTACTTTAAAACAATAACATCTGTAATCAATTGTGGAACCAAGACAAGGGCTTAATAGTTTGCAAGAAAAAAAAGATTGCAAACCTGAACTGGAACATTGCGCAAGAGGATAATGACATTTTTGTGCATTGATGTTTTTTTTAAGATGTGGAGGGCTCATTAATGCTTTCCAATGGGATGGCTGGCTGAGGGGGAGGGAGACGGGCGAAGCCGAGAGTTGCCAGTGGGCATAATGAACAGAGCGGGGGGTGGGGGATGTTAATGAGGTCAGATCCACACCACCCGACCCTTTCATGGGCTCTCCAGCTCTTATCGCCAGCTTAAGCTAAATTGGACATGAAGCTACACATGTGCCGCTAACAGAGAGGCTCTTCTGCAATTTTTTTCCCGTGATCGTTCTCCGCTTCTGCTGTCCCCCGGCAACTGTAGGCTTCATGCTATAGGAGTGCTCCATATTCACTGCGCTCTACTGTCTGCTTTCACTAAAGGGCTCGCTTGCGCTGCATACAGATAAGTGAAGGTTTGTGCTCAGAATTGTGGTTGCTCTCACAGTCGAATAGGTAGGTCTTGAGTGGGAAGAAAGTACTGTTTTCTTTGCCGGTGTGTCTGAAATGTGCCCCGGTTGTGCGGAGAGTTACATTTGTAATTGCACATTTCCCTTTTCCCCCCTCACAGGATGTTCAAAACAAACTAAGGGAGGCATTTAAGAAGGCCGGGGATGAGTTTATGACATGTAAAATTGCCACGCAAGCTAAAGTGAGTCATTTATTTGTCAATGTATTCTCTGTTACCAAATCCGTGTGCATTTTCCTAACCTTAAGCAATAAACATTTGAATCAATATAAAATTGACTTGGTTTTATGTACCAATCCACACGGCTCTGTGGTACAGGACTCGATGAGCTCCAACTGTGTATTACTTTCACTTGCCTTGTTACAGGAGTACCTCCCAGCAGATATCCAGGCGCAGTTTGCCTCCAGCAGGGAGCTGATCCGGAACATTCTAAATAGCTTCCACAAACTACGGGACAGAGCTGAGAAGATGGCCGAACGCTCCAAGGAGAATGCCACCGACCTTCTCATGTTTGGAAGGGAGCTGAGGCACGGTTACAATATGGCTCATGAGTTTATCACTGTTACTTTCTTTATTCTTTCTCTCTCTCTTTCTCTCCGTTTCTCCCTCTTCTGTCAAATATGGCCCACTTTTCCAGAAGGGCATTTTGGATTTCTGCCAGTTCCAAGTGCTTGAAGCTCAGTGCCTGCAGGACTGTTCTAGAAATAGTCTGGTATATTTGGTAGTCCACAGTACATTGTTTAATATGTATATCTCGTTCTTGTTTTTGGCTAGGCCAGTTGGATTTGAGAAATATGCTTGCAACCAGTTTGTCTAATACAATCACTACAATGTTCTAAATCAACAACAACCTTTCCAAAGCTTTAAAGTCGGGCTTTATAAAATAGTTTGTTTTGTGGCATCCATCTTTTTATCTTGTCAGAGAAACAATATTGTGAGTATTTCAGTCATCTTACAGAGGTGTTTACGTTTGTGCTTATGGCAGTACGGTGGGTTCAGATGCATCACCGGTCCCTGTTCTGGCCTCAGTGAATTGCACCTGGGGGACGCTGCGGCAGTCTCTGAAGGGCCTGTCTGTGGAGTTCGCCTTGCTGGCTGACAAGGCAGCTGAACAGGTACAGACCCCGGTGCACAGATCCCCACAGTGTGACATTTCATGCCATTTTGATGACTGTTGACATGTTTCCACCTTTCCGTACACTTTTTTTTGAAGGGGAGAAGAGAGGAAGATGACGTGGTGGAAAAACTGAATCTTTTCTTGGATCTGCTGCAGTCGTACAAAGTGAGTCTGTAAACAGTACGGGGTTATGCATTTCTGTGTGCTCAGCTATGTTTCATCTTGGGAGAATAAAAAAAAGTAAGACCAATAAGTCAATTGGGAGAAATCTACTGAAAGAAGAAAGGGCCAGCCTGTGCTGAGTTGGGAGGGGGTGGGTCGTGTCTGGATTGAGTGCGGCAGCCTCTGGCCTGTGTGTGCACGGTGCAGGACCTGTGCGAGCGTCACGAGAAGGGGGTACTGCACGACCACCAGCGAGCGCTGCAGAAGTACAGCGTGATGAAGAGGCAGATGATGAGCGCCACCGTGCAGCCCAAGGAGCTGGTGTCTGTGGAGCAGCTGGAATCTCGCATAGTGCAGGTAACGTAGAGGGTGGGGCTCGCTTCCAGCGCGCAATATAAAATCCCCCGGGCAACCCCGCCGAGAAATGCACAACCTTCTGTTCCAAAGTCCAAAGCTCACTCTGCGATGTCACACGTGTCTTACAGCAGGAGAACGCCATCCTGACCATGGAGCTGCGGAACTATTTCTCCCTCTTCTGCCTCCACCAGGAGACCCAGCTCATCTTCACCTACCTGCCAATCACCTCCCACATTCTTGGCGCCTTTGTCAACTCCCAGATACAAGGACACAAAGAGGTCTGCATACTCATACTGGTCGTTTCCCTTTTATAGTAGGTTGTCCAGATGGGTCATTATATAGAACACGTAACTTCCCAAAAACAAATGTGAATGAATAATGTTTTCTTGAATGTATAATGAAACTCTCTCTGCCCCCGTTGAAGATCAGTCCTTGCTTTAGTGAAACTGTTTGCCATACTTATGTAATTCTCCTAAATGAGTAGATGTAAACTAAAAAGATTTCTGACCATAGAATAAACTAGCAATGTGAAACTAAGTTTGGTGGTAAGTTGAATGTCACATCTGTTTTTTGTCCCCATAGATGGGTGAAGTATGGAACAATCTTCACCCAAAGCTGAGTTGTCTCTTTGGGGGCAACAACGGCATACCCTCTCCTCTTCTCACACCTCAGAAGGGGAACACGAAGACAGCTCTCACCTTTTCTCCTAATTAAGCTGGTAAAGACAAGAGACGCTTCATGTGCATTGGACTCAAGGTCTTCTGGAACAGGAACCCATCCTCAACCCTAAAATAAGCAGCTCAGAGAAGAACGCTTCACCGTTCCGTATTTTATCAAATGTGCAGCATACAACAGAAAATACAGGAAACGGCCCACTGTTACAGTGCTGAGTTCATGAGATGCGGGATGTCCTCTGGTGCAGACTGCAGAGTGCTGTTTCAGTTCTATGTGGGCCAGTCATAGGAGCCACATGCGTGTTGCTGGGAGGGGGAGGCGGGGGGAGGGGGAGAGTAGGGAAGGGAGATGGATGGCTCAGGGCCATGTATGACAGCTGCACTACTAATGATGCCTTGTCCCTCTTGGTGAACACAAACAATGGATGTGCTCTACAGAGCATGTTTCATAAAACAAGTAAATGTACAGTTTTGCAATACTTCAGGCTCTCTAGGCGTATTTCTGAGTGACAAATACTAAAGAAGGAAAAAATGAGTACATAACATCAAGTGTTTATATACCGTTTTATCTTACCGTTCTTTTGACATGTGTTTGCTTATTTGAAGGCAGTAGAATGTACATGGCTCATTGATATATAGGGGATTAGTGTTATCCTCTACAAACTACATTATCTCACAGATTAAGTGTTGTTATTCTTATTGTGAGAACTAGTCTCATTGTATTAAAGCCTGAAAAGAGAACAGGGGATTTGATGGGCATTATCACTACCATACACGTATGTTTTTGATTTAGCATTTTTAAAGATTATATTTCCTTGAATGTCATGCTGTAACTGTAGATCATGTTCTGCCAGCATACAAGCCCTTTTTAACTTGGACGAAACGGTGATCTTGCTGTGTTGCCATACAGTGCAGTGTTAAAACAACATTACAGCCTAGATGATAGTTGAGTTTGCTTTGGTGGTTTCTGGCTGAATCGACTGCCCATGCGTGTTTAGACCCATCTCTATATATTTATTCACAGTCAGTGCTACTTCTGGGCGTAAAAAATAAATAAATAAATAAATAAACTATTCAAGTGAATCATGGTTAACCATCCCTCTCCAAACACTTTCTGTGCAAAAACTTGCACTTTTACAACAGTCTAACAGTCCCATGATTGTAAAAACAAAATTGGAAAATGTTGAAGGAGCACAGTCAAAAGCCAGCGGATGGCACTGTTTTGCTTGCAAAGGCAGGCAAATCAGTCAATTTTTTATTATATAAAATAAATTCAGGGTATAAATTAGTTTAGAATGAATTTCAGATTTTTGTTGTACCATACTAGTAAATACTAAATATATTTTTGTATATATATAGTGTAGATTTGGAAATATATTTTCTTTGATAATTTCAACAAATCCATCAAGATGTAAGGGCCAATTTTGAAGTGCAATCAATCACATACTTATACAATTACAATATACTTTATATACTCTAAATAGTAAATTATATTTTGTACAGCTGCAGTGTCCCCGGTTTTATGGTAATCAAATTTCATTCAGTTTAAATGCCCCTTTTTGGTCTATATAGAGTTATATTTGATTTGGAAGGGAAATCGTTTTTTTTTTTTGATGGTCAAAACAATAGGAACCATTCAGAGTCTTTTCAGCGTTTCATTTGTAAGGATGTTGCACTGCTTTTTCATCCTTGTAACTGTGAAAAACGTCTTTAGGTGCGTTGGTGAGCCAAGAATTCATACTAGACTCCACTGAATAGAAACCTTTTGTTTAAGAGAGCTTATATAGCGTACATTTTAATAACATAATATCTGAGAATTTGTGTATTTGGAGAGAAGAATATTGGACGACTGTCCGTTTGGGGCAGAATGTCAACTGTGAAAAGGCCAAAGAAACTACACATAGTTAAGTTCTGCATATAGTGTTTAATGAATAGTTTATGTGGAAGGTATGCATCACCAGCATATGTTGTTGTTACAGAAGGTGATGGAAATTAACCCAGGAAAATATGTATTGTCGCTAAATGAATTGGGAATGTGTCACTACCCCAGTGGGCCATTATTCAAATGAGCTGATAATGTGCACATTGTTTACTTAATTTTCTAGTCACTACATTTAAGTTGAACTTGAAGTGAAGAGATATTACTTATGGTGTGCCTGTTTGTAGCTCTGTCAGGTTGTTGGTTTCTATTTTTTGCTGTACAGTTCTATAGTAATTCCAGTCTTTGAAAAAACATGTTTTAGTTACATTTTTAAATTAATTTCACCTAATTTAAAAGTGAAAAGGACGTGCTCATTGTCAGGGACATGCAGTTTTTGTGTTCAGGACTCTTCTAGTGCACCTCTTTAAAGGTGAGATCTTTGCCATGAAAGTTTTTCATAATATATTTTTGTGTTAAATCATTCTTTAAAATATACTATGCTTCAAACAATTGAATTACAATATTTTGTCTTTTTTTTATTATTATTTAGTGCCTTTTAGTTGCCACTGAAAATAATCTGCAATTCTAGACCTCAGAGCAGTGTTTTTCACAAGATCGATGATGTATTTTCTTTTTTTTTTACTCTTAAACTCAAGAACCCCCTCTGTTGGTGTAACAAGCACAATGCACATATTATTATTTTGTCAAAACACTAACATTCATTTTTTAAACTAACATACTGTAGGCACTGCACAATGTCAGTTTAATTGTACTAGACCTTCTGAATAATGTATCACTCCTTTTAATATTTGAAGTTGGTATTTTATGTTTTGGGGAAAGTGCCTTTGGTGTGTGAAATAGGGAGGCTTATTTTATGATTTTATGACATAAGGTATATTGGCACTCAGCTGTGTTTCAAGGACCAACATGTAGAGAGACGGTTGCAGACTTTGCACACAGTAATGTATTTTACCATTGATGTATTTACCATGTGTCATGGAACCTATAGGTTATGTTATGATGCATAGAAGTGTGTATTTGTATGTATGTGTGTACTTCTATTGTCTATTATATATACACAGACAATAGAAGTACACACATACACGCACATGCATTGTTCCTTATCATACTTTAACTTTGTATAAACCGAAAACACTTAAAGACATGTGTTTTCAGTTTAAACAAAGTTAAAGCATGACATGGAACAATGCACAATAGATTAGTGTAATGGTTGAGTTAATCATGTGTCTCAGTTGTATCTTGATACTTCCTTCTCTAGTAAAATGTCTTGGAAACGGCTGTTGCTAAAACTCAAACCATATCTTTGTCTTAAAAAAATTAATAAATCAGACCATTCGGTTACTATCGTGTGAACTCTTGAAAGTTATTGATCTGAATGTTCTTCATTGATCTTCATGAAATTTGAATCAACACAACATTCCAACTGAAAGTTAATTGCAGAATCATTAACATTCTATGCTTCTAAACACAGTCCCAAATAATCTAATTTTTGCCTGCTCCATTTCTGGTATCTGTTGTGTGACCCTTGGACATTTCAGATGACTGGATCAGAAAGGCTCAGGTTGTATTAAGGTTGTATTTAAAATGACTGAGAAAATTGCATTATTGCTTACACCATTGCCAAATACAGGAACCAATGGGTATTGGGCTTTTGTAGTCTATCAATCAACACTACCTCCTGACCACTCGCTTCATCTGAATGTATACAATAAGCAGTCACCTTACCATAAAACATATACTTTAAATAAAAAGAACATGTTTCTACCATGGTTGACATTAAACAAACTTTCCTTTTGACCCTGCTTTCTTAGAAGCGTTACCCTCCCTTTGCTGCTGTACAGTTTGTAAACATATATTTACAGACCGTTTGCAGTTGTGGCTGTTGGAAAATGGGATTACAGACAAAGAAACGTCAAAATACTTTATTATTGCATATTCTACTTCATAATTCAATGTATTTAAGAAACATTATCATCCATTTAGAAAAAATATATATACACCAAACCTCATCAAGATAGTCTATTGCTTTATTAGAAGTTTATTAGAGCGAATTGCATATTACGTTATATACGGTAGAAAGTCAAAAAGTCTCGCGATACCTTAAAGCCCTGTTTCTACAGAGGAGGGAGATCCAAGCTCCAAGTAGGCAGACTTGAATTCACTGAAGTGTTAAGGTAAAAATTTGATTGTGTATGTAGAAAACATCTTAAGATGAGTTGAACTGAGACGCTGTATAAAGAGTATCTGGTGTGTATTCGTTGTCTATGGCAAAAAAATACCTAGCTTCCTAACTATTAGGGAAGGGGTAAATAGCCAACGTTAGCTACGTTAGCGGTAAAGCTAAGCCTGATGTGCACTCAGTTCGCAGTTCATAAGTGTTGCACGTTATGAGCAAGGCAGCATCCAGAGCTCGCTGTCTACCTGTATTCACGTTTGCTGTGCCAATGAATTTTGTGAAATGACTAACGTTAGCTGTCTAAGTAGAATACGGTATACGTAATACCGTAACTTATACAACGCTTTTAAAACTAAAAACACCAACTTGCTGTAGTGCTAGCTAACGGTAGTGCGATACGTTAGCTTGTTACCTTGCTAACGAGCAACACCGGCAGTGTTTCTGTGTCATGCTAGTAAATATTATGACGGCTAGCGCGACAAGCTTACCTTGCAGAGTAATGCTACGACTAAGAGTGCGTTAAACTAATGAAATTCCTAGTTGGCAAGCTAAGGTAAACGGACCAAAACCTACGATATTATTTTGTGAGAGCCAACTAGGAAATTGTCGTTAACTATGAGTTCACACTGACGTTAGTTCATGGAATGTCTAGACAAATGTTCTATATTCAGTTGCATTGGACAGGTTATGGGTTCCAGCAGGGTGGGTTTTCTCAGCAGAAGGGTTGTTTATCAAGAGTTTGTGTTCCCTTCATGCTTGCTTGACATGAACATTTCAGCTTTGATTGCAAATTACTGACAAGTAACTTGCCCAACAGTGCCCAAAGCACCTCGAGTCTTTTCTACAATAGCTGTGTGGATTTTGACTGGACTATTAGCATTTTTTAAGTGTTAGTGTATGCCCATCATGTGTCAAATCTCAAGCAAGTCTACCTTGCTGCGACTGTAAGGGCCAGGCCGAAGTGCACTGGAGTCTCTAGTTGTCCATTGTGTGGAGATATTAAGTTTTCCAGACCATATTGTTTTATTTAATAGTGCTTTTGGAATGTTTTCATTTTCAGATCCAGAGGTGTATCAGAAGGCTGATATTTTTAATCAAAATGGATGGCATGGAGGATGACACCACTGTCTTTACGACTTTAAAGTCATTTAAAAGCTTCATTTCTCAACCTGAAACATCACACCGTCTGGCTGAGACCAGTATAGCAAAGGGTGACCTTCAAAAGCAGTATATACAAAGGATTGAGGTATGTGATCTCTCCCATTTTTTATTACACCTGCACTCGCGTAGCGCAAGCAAGGGGTATTGTTTTCGCTCGTGTGTGTGTGTGTGTCTGTATCTTACATCCTGATTCAAACCTCCATCTAGAGTCACTAGCACATGTTAATGGATGTAGCACATACAAAGGCTTATATACTGCTCGACATGATCGTATTATGAACCTAGTAGCAGCTGCACTCCATAGCATAATGCCATCTGACGTTAAACTGTTCAAGCATGCCCGTGTAATGTCCAGCTGGTTCAGTCACAATGTTGATATATTCTCTGATATCCCAAATACACCTGATGTTGTTTTTGTTGATGATGGCACCCAAATGTCCATATTTTAGAGGTGGGCATCTTGTTTGATTTGTACATGGAGCAAGCCTTCACAGACAAATTGACCAAATATCAGCCCCTGGCTGCCTTAGTTAACAGCTTGGGCTACGCGTGCCACCTTTCCATTCTGATATTTGGTAGCCTTGAATATGTGCATAGGCTGACTGTGACCGTTCTGCTCTGTATCTGCTGCCATAGGTAGTGTGGAGGAGAAGGTGCATTTTTACCCATAAAGTGTCCAGATCTTTTCTTAACCTTGTATATATTTGTGTCCATTGCACTGTCATTGTAATTTGTGGACTCAAATAAAGCATTTAAATGTGTGTGTGTGTGTGTCTGTCTCTCTGTCTGTCTGTGTTTGTGCGCCTATCATCCATAACTCAAACAATTCTACTTCGATTGTGATGAAACTTTGTGGAAATGTTGACAGTTGGGCAATGACCTGATTTTTTCCCCCCAATCGATCAACGCCCGACTTCACAGTGCACGATCATATTACGTTAGCACACGCGCGGGTGTAGCATCTCTCTGAGTGCCATTCTAGTTGGTTATAAGCTTAGTTTTGTTTTGATTTGCAGTAGTGATGGTTAGGTTTTGCATATTTTCAGAGTATGGCTTGTGGAATGGTTTGACCCCACATGTTTGGCATATGCAATCTGGTGAATTATGGAGAAAATATGTAATGATAATCTGTGAGGAGTTGTCATGTTTTCTGTTGATTCTCAATTGAATGTATTTTTCTGTAGTTGGAGGGTGCAGCAGAAAAGATTCACTCAAAGACTAACCTTCTACAAATGGCCCAGGAGAAGCAGCAGATGGAGCTGAGTCATAAACGTGCCCGTATTGAGCTGGAGAAGGCTGCTCACATCAGTGCCCGGGACTTTGAGGTGATGGCTATTCATCAAATAAAGCTGCAAGTCATGAATTTTACATGCACAGATTGAAAATCAGTGTTTTATGGGCAAAGGAAAAGGCAACGCCCTCAATGCCATTTGCTTGGGAAAAAGCCAAAAAAGCCCAACTGGCTTCTGTCCTTAAAGGTCCCATATTATACTATTTTTGTCAATTTTATATTATTCTACAAGGTCTACCAAACATGTTGATGAGGTTTTTTTAAGGGAAAAAGCTTTGCAATATATTTTTTTAATTATATAAATCCAGTGAGTTTTTTGTGCTCTGCATTTTGAGTGCTCACATGCTCTGTGTTTTTCACATGCTTTGCACTACACTTTAGCTCCAAAAAATCGAAGAAACAAATACAAAAGAGCAAACGGCGACATTAAAAAACATATTTTTTTTCTAAAAAGGCAAATACATGTAACGTATACAATATAGCGATTACCGCTTAACTGTTTAAATTATACTTAGCCTGTAGGCTAATGTTACTTTTCAAGCAGTCGAAAATGCATCCCTTCAAATATATCCTATAGGTCATCAAATGTGACATTATTGAAGTGTTCCCCCCTCTGCAAGCTATTGTTTTTAAGCATTCGTCGGAATCATTTTGGGTAAAATACAGCCACACTTTAGACAGTTTCATTTTTAGAAAATTGACCGAGTTTAACGTTAGCTGGCTTGCTAACAGTAGGCTACCTGCGGTCACTGACTGAGCGGTCGTTAAATAATATTAGCAATCAGAAGCTCGTGCATTGCATTTTAAAGTGGCACCCAAATCTGCGGTTGGATTCTGTTCGGTAGGTAATGAATGGTATCGGTCGTGTGGGTTAACATTACAGAACTCCGTACGCAACCAGGCAGCTTGTCTAGAGAGCTGTAAATGTTGACGCGCTTACTATTGTAGCTGGAAAGATTAAAAGTGCCCTGACACAGCACATGTAACATGGCTAGTCATGAACTTTCCACTTGCTCGTAATTATACTCTGTGGTGTTAGAGGCTAAGTAAAGAACGGAAAGACTGGCGTTACCACATAACTGTATACCTACCCTGTTCTTTAGAGGCTGAAGGAGGGCGGGTTTATGCAAATTACATCTGGCTGTTTTCACAGGAGTCCAGTAATGACGTTACAGCTGGAGCCAATTCTGAACAGACTTTTAAGCCGAGTGATTTTCCTGATGGTGGAATATTATTTTATCATAATCTTATCATACATAATAATAGACTATGGCGTATTAGGCTCTTCCTGGGCTATACTTGTCACTTAGGGCATGGAAAATACTCATTCCAATTCACTGTGCATTGATATGTGCTAGATTCATGTAGAATTGTCCTATTAAGAATGGGAACATAAAAATAAAAAAAACAAGTATGGCAATACCAGTGCAGATGCCTGTTCAGTAATTTCACCAGTCCTTATGAGGCTTATTGTGCCATACCATATTGTGTTTAAATAATATTCTTGCACAAAGATGACAAAACATTTGAGCATTTTTGTGTGCTCATACAGTCAAGCCGGAACGTCTGCACACCCCTTTCACCTTCTCCACGTTTTATTACGTTAGACTTATACTACAATAGATTGAGTTCATTTTTTTCCTCAAACATCTGCACACAATAGCCAATAATGACGAAGTTAAAACAGGTTTTTCGAAAATATGCTATTTTATTTTACTGACAAAAATAGGTTATTTAGGGGTTATATATCTGTACACACCCTTAGCCTAATACTTGGTTGCTGCACCTTTGGCAGCGATTACAGCTTCAAGGCATCTTGGGAAAGAAGCTACGAGCTTGGCACACTTGTTTCTGGACATTTTTGCCCATTCCTCTTGGCATATCCTTGCAAGCTCCGTCAGGTTGAATGAGGAGCGTCGGTACACAGCCATTTTCAGCTCTTTCCACAGATGTTCAATTGGATTCAGGTCTGGGCTCTGGCCGGGCCACTCAAGGACATGCACAGACTTTCTCCGAAGCCACTCCTTTGTTCTCTTGGCTGTGTGCTTCGGGTCATTGTCATGTTGGAAGGTAAACCTTCGCTCCAGTCTGAGGTCCAGAGCAGGTTTTCTTCAAGGATCTCAGTGTACTTAGCTGCATTCATCTTTCCCTCTATTACGACTAGTCGCCCCGTTCCCGCTGCTGAAAAACATCCCCACATCATGATGCTGCCACCACCATGCTTCACTGTAGGGATGAGCGGTGCCTGGTTTCCTCCAGGCGTGACTCTTGGTATTCAGGCCAAAAAGTTAAATTTTGGTTTCATCAGACCAAAGAATCTTGATTCTCGTGGTTTGAGAGTCTTCTAGGTGCCTTTTGGCAAACTCCCAAGCGGGCTGTGATGTGCCTTTTACTAAGGAGGGGCTTCCGTCTGGCCACTCTACCATAAAGGCCTGATTGGTGCAGTGCTGCCTGGATGGTTGATCTTCTGAAAGGTTCTCCCATCTCCACAAGGATACGCTGGAGCTCTGTCAGAGTGACCCTCAGGTTTCTGCTCACCTCCCTGGCCAAGGCCCGTCTTCCCCGATTGCTCAGTTTGGCCGGGCGGCCAGGTCTAGGAAGATTCTTGGTGATTCCAAACTTCTTCCATTTACGAATGATGGTGGCCACTGTGCTCTTTGGGACCTGTAAAGCTGCAGAAATTTTTCCGTACCCTTCTCCAGATCTATGCCTTGACACAATCCTGTTTCTGAGGTCTGCAGATAATTCCTTTGACCCCATGGCTTGGAGTTTGCTCTGACATGCACTGTCAACTGTGGGACCTTATATAGGCAGGTGTAGGCAATCCCCAATCATGTCCAATCAATTGAATTTATCACAGGTGGACTCCAATTAAGTTGTAGAAACATCTCAAGCAGTATCAGTGGAAACAAAATGCACCTCAGCTCACACTTGTGTACATATGATATTTTACATTTAGATTTTTAAAAAACCTGTTTTCACTTTGTCATTATGGGCTATTTTGTATAGAATTCTGAAACAAAAAATGAACTCAATCTATTGTAGAATATGTCTGTAACGTAATAAAACGTGGAGAAGGTGAAAGGGGTGTGCAGACTTTCCGGCTTGACTGTATGTATGGGCCAGACTCAGAGTTGAGATAATCACATGCAAATGGCACTTACTCCCAGAATTTCGCTTAGCTTAAGCTATTTGTGATTCAGATATTTGAGTTATCCGCTGTTTTAAGTGTCAATCCAGAAGGGAAAGGATATACAGACAAATATCAGATGTTATAGGCTTAAGTCATAGACAGTGTCAGGATTGTTTTCGCTTTGACAGATGATTTTGTATGCGTCAGCTCAGCTGCTCCAAAATGAATTGGAAGCGCAGATTTACTATCCGCACAGTGTACCGGTGCTCCACAAGGTTACAAGCTTTCTCCTTCCTGACCACAGGATACTTCCAGCATGCGACAGGAGATGTGATGGGTATATTCCAGTTGTCATGATCGAGAACAGTGGTCCCCAACCCTGTTCCTGGAGATCTACCGTCCTGTAGGTTTTCACTCCAACCCTAACAAAGCATGTCTCATTCAACAGCCAGAGATCTCGTTGAGCTGCTAATTATTAGAATCAGGTGTGCCGAAATAGGGTTGAAATGAGACGTGAAATGAGACCTACAGGACGGTTGATATCCAGGAACAGGGTTGGGGAGTTGATCTTGGAGTTGTGATCAATTCATCATGGCTATGATGCGACGTATCAATACCTTCATTGCTTTCCCCACAACCCAAGAGCAACTACGATGCACAAAGGCGGGATTTTACAAAGGCAAATGCGGTTTCAAATAGATACCCCCACAAACATTTTTTTGGTAGAAACCTGGCAACCTAGGGGGCAGGTACGAGAAACGGGTCATTGGAATATCATGCCCTGCATAACCCACATTTCGAGATATGTTAGAATACGGCTTTGATCACCCCGCGTAAAAGCCACACATAAGAGGCACTTAAGCGCATTACTGAAGTTGGCCATCTCTGAATTCGGCCCTAAGTGCACATCTGTTACCCTGTTGAACACTTTTGTAGAAGGTTCTCATTGCTAATTTGTTGTTGGGCTGGCATTAGGTATTGTCTCCCTAGCAATGTAACTCTGCATTGGACCACCATACAGACTTTGCTTTTTCCATATTCAGCGTGAGGTGGACCGCAACCAGGACTTGCTCACTTGCATCAAACAGCTGGAGGAAAGAGAAGCTGACACTGAAAAGCTTCTAAATGAGGAAGCTGAAATGAACAAGACCCTGAAGAAGGGCATTGAGGCACTGAACAAGAAGCTAGACGAGAAGGACTCCAAGATATCTAATGTCAATGAGGTACTGGACTTTCACACACTGTTTTTAGTAGAATAGCTGTTGCTCAGTTATTTATCACAATCTGTACTCGGGGCCCCCCCCAATTTTCAGCAGATTCCAGTACAATGAATTGTGTACTTGTCTTTAAGAAAATAGATTGGTCTGTTTTTATATTTCAGTAGTTCAGTAGTACCTGTCCATTAAATCCTGAGATGTTTTTTAGAGGGTGTTTTTACTGACAGGTACACATAAATGTGTGTATTCATTGCACTTCTGCTGATTTGTTTCCCTTAAATTGGGAGTGTAGACTGGTTTGTGGAACTTAATTGGCTATGGTTATTTAGTTGTGCAATTAACTGTTTTATGGCTGAGAACAATTCACTGAACAACTACTTTAGCTTAACCGAGACAGCCACATAATTTGCTTTATAGGGAAAATGTTAACAAAATGTATTGAGGGGGGAAAAAAACCTTTAAATGTGATTTGAGATGTGGTTTTTAAAAGTTACAGAAATAAGAGTACTTATTTTCATCGCACTTGACTCAAGGACATGGAAAATATGCATCATAAAAAAGCAGTTAAAAGCAACATGAAAAGAGCTAGCCCACTGGATCCCCTGAATCATGATTGAGAAACACTTTAGGAGGCAACGCACGGTGGCTGCCACACTAAATTTCATGTCAAGTGTATTGAACGTTAGGGGGGGAAAAAAAATAGATCAAGTCAGCTTGAACAATGTTGTGAATCTCAGTGCTCCTACGGGCACTGGAATTCCATTACACAAGTTTGGTGGATGTTCAGTCCTTGTTTATACACTTTGGCTTCAATTTCCTTTTCCTAATTAGCAATTAACAAGTGGTGTCTTATTAATTCAATGCAGACGCTCTGTGCTTTGCGCGATGAGATTCGGGAACTCAATCACAAGATTAAAAACCAGGAGATGCAGCTCGCCACGCGGGCCACGGAGAACGAGGGCCTTCAGGAACAAGTGCAGCTCCAGCACAAGTATGATTACTCCTGCCACTGCCAGCACTGTCTTTGCATTAGAGCTTTATATTAGTGTAACCATCTACTCCATAGCCGTTTTATGTTCTATTCTAAATTCATCAGCACATTGGGGCGCATGTTAAGGGAACATAAACGTACGTACTGTATTTTGCATTGTGCCCCTATAGGAAGTATCTGGAGGCCAGTCAGAAGTATCAGTCTCTGCAGACATCCGAGTGTCTGAACTCTGAAAATGAGCTCAAGATTAAGGTACGTGATTCTCGGTTATTTTGCAGTTTTTACGGATTGTGTGCTGCGGAGACATGTACAGAGCAAACCGTGAATGCTTTGATGACAGGACATATTGTAAAAAGGATGACTTATTAGTGGCACTGAATTATTTGTTCCTCTCCTATACATCTTTCACACATTTGCCGTTATCATGTATCTGATTATGTATCGGAACTTATTTATAGAACTCTTTAAAAAAATTTTTTTAAATAAATAAAAACTGCAGTTCTTGATTTATAGTGGCTATGTGACAGCCTCACTGTTACATGATTAAAAATGACTCTTGAGGGGTTGGCACATTGAGATAAAGCACTAGCTCCTAGTGGTTATGCATTTTGCATTTTTAAAACTTGCAGTTAAGATTTCCTAGCACATTTCTTTATTGTTAAATTGTTGACGGCCATCATAATTTGAGGCTTGTCCGGTTACTGCAGCGCCCTCTGTTGTGAGGTCGCTTACTAGCATACACATTCTTTGCCCTGCTCTTTACTACTTTTTGTTGTGCGATCCTCTATCTGAGCAGCTGACTGCACATATTCTGGTGTGGTAAAAATGGAATGGCACATGTTCCAGCTCATGTTCTGGTGAGGTAAAAATGGAATGGCACATGTTCCAGCTCATGTTCTGGTGAGGTAAAAATGGAATGGCACATGTTCCAGCTCATGTTCTGGTGAGGTAAAAATGGAATGGCACATGTTCCAGCTCATGTTCTGGTGAGGTAAAAATGGAATGGCACATGTTCCAGCTCATGTTCTGGTGAGGTAAAAATGGAATGGCACATGTTCCAGCTCATGTTCTGGTGAGGTAAAAATGGAATGGCACATGTTCCAGCTCATGTTCTGGTGAGGTAAAAATGGAATGGCACATGTTCCAGCTCATGTTCTGGTGAGGTAAAAATGGAATGGCACATGTTCCAGCTCATGTTCTGGTGAGGTAAAAATGGAATGGCACATGTTCCAGCTCATGTTCTGGTGAGGTAAAAATGGAATGGCACATGTTCCAGCTCATGTTCTGGTGAGGTAAAAATGGAATGGCTCATGTTCTGGTGAGGTAAAAATGGAATGGCACATGTTCCAGCTCATGTTCTGGTGAGGTAAAAATGGAATGGCACATGTTCCAGCTCATGTTCTGGTGAGGTAAAAATGGAATGGCACATGTTCCAGCTCATGTTCTGGCGAGGTAAAAATGGAATGGCACATGTTCCAGCTCATGTTCTGGTGTGGTAAAAATGGAATGGCAAAGGTGCCCAACTGAGCAAAGCTACGCGCTGCCCCACAGTCAGCCCTGGCACGGTCAAGATTCACTGCTCTGAAAACTAGTGCTTTGGCTGCGTGCATGCAGTGAAGCCTTTCTGTAAAATTAGCTAGCTGTGTTTTCTATTTAGAAACATTTTAGCTCAGTGGTGATATCGTTCAGCTTTCTGAGCTCAGCAATTACTGAAGGCTTGTTTTATTAATGAGAATTTCAAGTAGGCTTACTTCATTACACAGTGCCGAATTGCTACGAGGATGTTGAAAAATGTGTTTAAATGAGCATTCCTGTCTTTTTCACAGAACAGCCAACACAGGTGCCATCGAGAAGGCTTATTACTATGAAGTAAAATTTGCCCTAATTATTCCAAAGGCAATGTTTACCTCTCAATTTTACAGGGTAGGGTAACAGACTTGAAATTGATAAAACATGTGAAAAAACAGCCAAGATGCGAAGTGTTAGTTTTCATGTATTGATCTATGCCCGTCTCGCCGCAGTCTCAACGTTGAACATTATTGGCCGTGATAATTGAGACTGAAAGTCAGTGATTACACCTATTGGCTGAGTGACTCAGACAGCCATGCATCAGTCTGAAATTGTCCCAATATGTAATATCTCACAATGAGATGAAGGAGTCAAAAGCAGCACTTATTGACTGTGGTGAAATCCATATCCCTGTTAAAGGGTATCAATCTGCTGTAGCCAATTATTTCAGTTGCTCAGTACTTGACTGTTATATTGTTTTGATAGGAAACTTGGCTGAATGATAACTGGTGTTTTGAATGATGAGCTGAAGAGATAGAGATTGTGATACATCTGACTGTAGTTTTGTAAATGCCATAATGTAATACAGATACTGGTTTTAGATTAGTTTTAGAAACACTAAACTATATATATATATATATATACATTATTAAAGGCTATGCATACATTGTGAAATGACAATTGATTCTATTGGTCTTTGCAATCCAGATGTCTAGAACCATATGACATTTCTTTGTCAAACTATTTGCTATCAATCTGGCTAACAAACATTATGATATATAACTGTTATATTCTGTACATGTAAGTTTCTAGTTTACAGCGTACATGTGTAAATAGCTGTGCATTACATCATGGTGTTGAAGGAATTGCAGTGTTTTTACAATATAATGAGATATTCCACTCAATCTCTTCGCAATGCCTCATCTATCTATCGATCATCCTCCATTGGACTTCCCTTTGGCAATGTGACTGTAATGGCTCATTCACCCTCCCATTGTGGACGAGCAGCAAACGGTCTTCTCCTGGGAGTTGGGAAGCTGGCCAAACGGAAGTATCTAAGGGAGGTGTCAAACAGTGACCAGTTTTAATGATGCACCAGACCCGCTGCACAGCATAGCTGCTGGAGTTTAGCACGCTACTGTTATTTTTCCAGCCGAGCCTATAATGTAACCACCCGACGGTGGTTAACTGCATTAGTGAGGCTCACTTTGATATATTAAGCTGGAGGCATCTCGGGGAGTTTTCTTTTGGCAGTGTTAAAATGCTGTTTTGACTACAGTCCCAGGCCATTTTTAATCTCCGTGGTTTTGACAAGATCGTCGGCTCATACGGGACCAATTGGGAGCGTAGAGAGTGCAGCGTAGGTGTTAATGGTTCATTACCTGTGCTATATTTAACAGGAGCTCTCTCTCTTCTCTCACTCTCTTTCTCCCCCCCCCCCCATCTCACTCGCGCTCTCTTTCTCTCTCTCCCTCTCCCTCTCCCTCTCCCTTCCTCCCTCCCTCCCTCTGAACGTGTAGGAGCTGGAGAGGCGCCTGGCCCTGCAGGAGCAGGACTCTGTCATTGTGAGGAACATGAGGACGGAGCTTGCGCGTCTCCCTGACACAGAGCGAGAGCTGAAACGGCTCCGTGAGGAGAACAGCTACTTGAGGTAGAGAGGCCTGCCGGTGTCATTGGTTAACTTGCCAAACCAAGTCAAGTGTCAAGTCTGTTGTTTGTCCACGGAGAGACGCCCGCCGAGCCATTATCCCCACAGATTTATGTGATGCGCAGAGAATAGCCTTCAGCTAAAAGCGAAATGCATTTTTCCAGCAGCCTCCAAATCTAATTGCGGAGATAACAACCGATGAAAATGGATGGTTTGTAAATACACAACAACTTACACAGCCTCAGATTTGACTCAGATTAATGTGCCACGTGAATTATACAGCTGCTTCCGACAATTTCTTCAGCACATTTTATAACATTATTTTTTTTTTACTCGGAGGGATGAAATCATATACGCGTGCGCGCGCGGGTCGATCACACTGACATATCACCCTGTTAGGATACTGTCATTCTGACATAATCTCTTCATTCTGATCGATGTGCCATTTCATATTTGACCTGGAAATGTGTTTTCCCTCAATTGTGTTGTTTTTTGGCTAAAGAGCAGCTATTTCCATCCGGCTTAACTTGTGATCGTCATCATCACCGTGACAGGTGATTTATAAGCTTTTATCTTATGAACCCCCTGACTCTTATCTCTGAAGGCAAAATTGTGCTCATCATAGAAGAGCAAATCTTGTCACCCTGTTGGATCATATATGGGGGGGAAGGCTTACTTTCTTATCCGACAGCTTAAAAAAAACATGTCTGCTACGTTTGAGATGTGCCGATTAAAGTTTCAAGACCACCTAGAAACTCAAAGAAAAAAGTAATTATGAAAGTCTTTTGGCTTTACTTTTGAAGCTCATTTCTACTCACATCCCTGTTCTTGAAGAGAAACCAAGGAGAACAGCAGTTTGCTGAAGGAAGAGGCAGAGGGGCTGAAGAGGAAAGTGGAACGTCTGGAGAAGATCAAAGAGGACATGGTCAATTTGGAACTGGAGAAGGAGGTAAGGGGCTCGACGCTCCCATTGGCTGCCAGACGGAACATTCTCTCACGAGCGACACAACCGCTCCTCATTAAAGCTGAAGTGTCTACGGGGGGAACGATCGTGTTCTCAGGGGAGGGGGAAAAAAGACAGCATATATTTCATTTTAATTCTCCATTTGTGCTCTTTCACCCAGAGTACATCACCTGGTTCGATGTGGATATTAACATAAAAGGGGAGGCGATTGGCGGCTCTACTCTGCTTCTCAGAGTTTCAGCTGGAATGGAGCTGCTTTTGTGCGCCACGGTGACAAAATGCCATAGATTGTTGGCGCATCCTAATTGGGTTTCTTCCTCAGATAATATGTGAACACCCTCTCAGAAATGCCTTAATGGCGCATACAGAGTGCAGAGACTGTAATGAGTTCACTTTAAGGCTTAAGTCAGCCTCGAGGGTCTGTCCAGCTGCCCCGCCCCTCAAACATTACCTGACAGTGCCGGCGCTTAACGTGACAATGTCACAGCTGTTTTCTGATCCGGTGTCAAGCGGCAGAGGAAGAGTAAGGCTGCGCTCTTCCTCTGCCGAGCCGGCATCTCGGAGTGAAGAAAAAAGGTGAGTCCTCTGCCAAGCTGTTTACAGGTCTCCGGGAGCGCTGACAGGATTCTTCCTCATTAACTTCCCTTTTCAGGCCGAGAGAGAGAGACGGAGGGTAGAAACAAGTCCCTATAATCTATTCAGGTTTTTAATTAGCCCTCATTCTCTCACAAGGCAAAGAACTTAAACCAGCAAAATGAGTTAATTAGCAAAATATAATGATCTGGGCAATTGTAATGGCAGTACGTCTTAATGAGGGCGCATTTGAAATGTGCAAATATATATTTTTATGGAGGCCATTTATTCACAAATGCTGATGGGTCATGCTATTGGTTGAGAAACGTTTTTTTTTTTTTTCCACTATCATGAAAGCTATGGTGAACGTTCTGTGAAAACATTTTTTTCCCCCTTTTGACTGTCAGAAGATTGAATAAAGTAACGGTTTGGCTTCTTCATTCATTCATTTCCAGACTACCGTGGTAGATTTAGACTTATCTGTTTGTGGCCCTGAATAATAATTACAAATTACACTTGTAGTTTATTTTTTGCCTTTCACCATGTCAGATTGGAAGTATACAATTAGACTGGCCTTTGACTTTTAGTTTTGGTGTCTCCAATATAACTTTTACAATTCAGGACACACAAAGAGAAAAGCTGACTTGAGTGACAGAAACTTAAGTATTGTCAATTTATCCACAATTTACACGCTATCTTTCTTTTTACAGAAACTAGCAATGAAGCTCCAAGCCTGGGAGAATTTAAGTCAAATGACTGGACTAAATATCAGGTAAGGGGGGGGGGCAAACACGAAAATACTTGGAAGTTTATGTTTTAGCGTCATTAAACCAACATTAATTTATTTCAATAATAATCCACAATCCAACAAATCAAAACAGTTTTTAGCCAGCAACAAACCTAGTATTCATCATCATTACAATATTTTGCAAGAATTTCACTCATTATATTTGCAAACGTGACCTGATGGTTGATGTTGCTTGGTGAATATAACAGAAGCATTTCTGTGATATCCGTGCAATTCAGCTAAATTACATTATTTTTAAAGTTCGAAAATTGTGTTTTACTACCTATTTCCATGGTAATAAGATGTCTATGTACATGCAGTTTTGACTTCTATCAAAAATCATAGCAATCACAGCTTTCCATGTGGTGCTGTAATATACATATTTATACATTTGTTTACTAGTACCACTGTGATTTCTAACCGATATCAATAATGAAAAAGGTGACTGTAGAGCTTGACAGAAAGGCAGCCTTATTAAATTGATACATTCTCATCGGCAACTTGCATGCAGCAGTACGCATTTCTATTTCAGATCCCAGAAGATTTGCTCTTGTATGCAAGAATTGCGTATATCTTTAATGAGAGTTTAATTTGCATGATTTAATTTAGCATTCATCCCAAAGTTTTCTTGCGTAAAGCAATTTCACGAGACAGTAATTCCACACCTGTACTTAGACATCGTCGGTGGTTTGGGCTTCGGCTCAGGGTAATAGGACGGCATACATAATGTTTGAGGAACAACAACGCACGACAGAAGCACTCTGCACTAGATGGAGCTCTTGAGTTGTCGTGGATCCCCCACAGAGTCACTCTTGATTTCCACAAGTGTTTCAAATTCTGTCTCGTGCTGCCGCTAAATTCCAGTCGTGAACATGTGTCCGTATGCCACTCACGCATAGCGTGTGCAAATTTCCTCTTATTCTTTTTAGTAATTTGCAGAAAAGATAAAGGTTTGACACATTTATATCATCTATCAACTTTTCTTGTTGACTGACTTATTTCTTGTTGAATAAGCTTAGAATAACGCTTTTTTTTTGTTCCTGTCTGGTAGAGCTAGAAGTGGAAGAGTATTTGTTATGTCTTTGATCTGCTTTGCTGCTCATGTGGAAATATGCAATCATTCTCTCATTAAGGGTTTATAAAAGGAAAACTGGGTGGATAATTCAGCCACGGGCTGAATGATTAATGAGCGCTCGTGAGGATCCTAAAGCTTTAGATACGGAATATGCGATATGGTCCTTTTGATGTTCACTGTGAAATGGAACTCGGTGTTAGTCAATAGAACGTGCTGCTCAGAGCCCAAGTGTCAAATTTTCTCCAAAGCAGATATCACTGGGCTTTTTTAAGTCCATTTTATTCCTCAATTACTTGACAGAGAACACGGACAGGTACTTGAGCAATCATTTAAACAAAAACATTCTGAACAGTGTTGTTTTGCTCCAGCAGCGTTACAAATCTTTCCACTTGGATTTGTAAGAGGGACACTGTATTACCACTATTAAACTTGGAGAGATGGCTTTCAGCCACTCTGCACAATGCAATTGGGACAATATCCAAAAAGGCCTTACACTTGACATGGTAGGTGTTAGTTTTAAAATTCATGTCACAGTGACTGAAATATACTCTTGCGTTTAATCCCTGCTGTTGATATTCCTGTTTTGGCAACTGTATAACCCCTCTATGCTATTGTTATTTTGATTGTTGATTTACTTTGTGACTGCCTTCTTGGGGTTTTCTGATTAAAGATATATAAAATAAAGTTATTTAGGCCCTGAGTGGAATACTAGTTAAATATGTGTTGTGAAACTACTCTGGTATATAAACAACATTTTGTATTAGTAAGCACAGCTTTGCATTGTGACACTTTTTTAGATTAGAAAGTAAACCGTGTGTTGCATTAATAAATGCCTTTTGTGTAATCATAAGTCAACGAAAAACGTTCACTATTATGAAATATATTGTAGATACATAAAACTAAAAATGTACCGGTAATTGGTTTAATGGGTCTAGTTACTGAAACCCTTGAGAAATTTTGATGCTCCTGTGCTCACTGAGATCATTTTCAAGACCAGTTTTTAATCTTGGGTTGGCAATTGCATATTAGCTGAAATAAACTGGTGATTATTTTTAGGTAGCTGTAAAGCTATACCTTGGTGTGCTGACTCTTAATAGCCCCCCTGATAAGCAAATTTTAGACACACTGCTGCTTCCATTATGATGTGCCTGACTCAGGTATCGGTTACCCCTTTATATATTTCACAAGCAACTTTCTGTAACTGCTTCAACAGACCTAACTGTTGTGTGAGCAGCATGCACTTAATATGGCAATTTTACGCAACTGAGCAGTAGGTTCAGAGTTTGAGCAATGGATACACTCGCAGGTGGTTGGATTATTGAGTACCAGTGCCCAGCCCTACTCCAAAAGTCTTATTTAGCTGATCATTTTGGGGGCAGGTTTTGCTGTGATACAGTACCATTTTGCTGTTGTTATTCACTGTGGGATAGACACCTGGCAGTTTATTATTTTTTTCACTGGTAGTAACTAAAAGTCTCCGTATGCCTAGTGTTAAACTGTCTAAAAGAAGAATAACTGTTCCAAGCAGTTTTAAGGATAAATTAGGACTAAGGTCACCTAACATAAGAACCTTAATTTAAATACAATTGCAGACATAGATGAACCTACTTAGTGTCCATGTGCTTTATATGGAAGTAAAAAAACGAACAAACTACAAAACGCGTGGTCGCCTAGTTTTCTTTGGTAAATTAAACATTGAAATTCAGACACATGGAAAAATTCATATTGAACTATTGAGTTTTGAAATTCACTTTTCAAATAATTACAACCGTATTGTATTCACTGAAGCATATTGTATGAATAATATCAAAGCCCATATGTTATTGTGTATGAATTTTCACATATACAGTGTCTTGAGGCGGTAGATGGTGAGCAGTATTTTCTGCTATCAACACGAGTATGTGAGTGCAGTTATAATGGAGGAATGGGGATCCTGAAACAAATGGCTGGAGTCGAACAATCAAACTATCATCAGTGACTCCCAAATTCAAAACAATCATGTTCTGATGTAGGGCAAAAACAAATTGGTTCAGACAAGTCATTGATTGACAACACGGCTCATGGAGCATCACTGAGCCATCACTATACGCACACACACACACAACACACAACACACAACACACAACACACAACACACAACACACAACACACAACACACAACACACAACACACAACACACAAATGCATACAGGCAAGCACACACGCACACATCATACAACACACACCTGACACACTGCAAAAAAAAAAGTTACTGTGAATTGTTATTACTGCGATTAAATAAAGCCCATTTTTGACATCGCCGCTAGGGATGCTTTAGACACAAATTTCTTGTGGTATTGTGGGTTATATGTTTCATTGGGGCTTTTCAGTAAAAATAAAAAGCAGCAGCAAGCGAAATGACCTCTTATTGGGAAGCCATGCTTCTTGATTTGTGCTACTGAGCTGGATAGTAATGGATATTTCCAAGGCCTCTTAAGTCCACCTTCAGCTATATTGGTTTACAGGTGTTTGCACCTCTGGCAGAACCTTCCCTCACAGACACCCAGTCCAATCTGTCAGTCTGATGGAGAGGTACTCTCCCATTACTCTTGTGTCCATGGAAATGTGAAGGGGGAAGAATGCTAAACCCACTTACTCCACATCAGGGCTGAATTATGGGCCATGACTTAATGGAAACATTACCCACCAATGACCCCAGATGAATTAAGTTGAATGGAGCCGTCTGAAAACTTGATAGAATACCTCCAGTTGTTCATTAAACGGACAAAGAACTGTAATGGAAATAGGGGTGAAAGGGATTTATTGGATTGAATATTGCAGATGTATCTACGGGTGATTGAGCCGCCCGATTCACTAATTAATGTTTGGCTGCTTTATCCTCCTGTTCCTCTCGCCGTCATGTTTCTCCCCTCAGGCCAGGTGGCGCTTGGTAAATGCAGTGCAGACCACACGCTTCAGACTATTATAGACACACAATGTTCAGGTCTATCTTCGCTTAACAGCTTAACTGAAGTTTATTTAGAAACTATTTTACGATCCCAGTACTATAGCGACAACGGTTCCTTATTTTATAACATGACACAGAACGGGCTTGATCAAAACGACGACTCCGTTTGTTCTAGAAACCCACAGACAGGAATCACGGTCTGTATCCATATCCCGGCAAAATAAATGTGTTCCTCCACTGTGTTTGAGCTTCTGTTACTTTGTTTCAGTCATACTTCTTAGGGCTCTATTTTCCGGCAAGCACATGGCGTGTGGCGAGCCGTCATGGTCAATGACGTAGCATAGGGCACACTGGGCATGGCTACTGAATTTAGCTATTTTGGGACCAAAGGCGAGGAGCGCACAGCTAACAGCGCGCTGCGCAGGTTGAAAATGGGCTGGGTTACGCTGAATGTTTATCAGTGGGTGCGCTTCAGCTGGATTCAATCATAGGTAATAAAAAACTACCTCTTTTCAGTCCTTTTAAAGGGCCATGTGCATTGCGACCAGGCGTATTGAGCGGACTCGTTTTGCCCATGTTGGCCTATTCCGCATCACGTGGTTTAGTGAAAAACTATAGCAGAACACGTCATTCGGTCTGGCAGAACGAGTCCACTGTCAATTTCTGACTACTGTGGAATCCTAATGGCGACAAAAGTCACTAATAGGTTCTCGATTGTGAAAAACCTTTTAATAATTTTCTTAGCCTCCAATCAGTCGAGAATATAAATAAAAAATGCATTTATTTTACTCTCCCATTTATAATTTACAGGGCCGTGTCTAGGGGGGGGTACGGGGGGCTTGGGGGCATGGGGGACAATGCCTCCCAAACTCTCCGCCTGCCCCCCGAAAGCCAAATCCAGACAACTTTTTATGCAACTATATAAAGTTGGCGCGTCAGTAGGCTATTAGAGCTACAGACGATTCGGCCAATCATCAAAATGCCACATCAAAATAATATATTTCTCTAAAACTGATTGGTTGGTTTGGCCATATAAAATATGTAGACTCAGCGACAAAGAGGTCAGTTTCTTTGATCAATCTATGCTGTCTCTTCATGATAACTGTAACTGTTACGTATTGCTTAGGATATAATATTCGCTAGCCTAGCTTGCTCAGTGACTTCAGGATAGTGGCAAGAGACTCCGTATGGGAGATTTGATTTTAAATAGATTGATTACATGTTGCATCTAGCCTAGTTGTTATAGCTGCGATTCTGCGAAACATCTGCAGCATTGCATTCGCTGGCTGCACGCGTGTGTGCGCACTCGTGTGTGTGTGTGTGTGTGTGTGTGTGCGCACTTGTGTGTGTGTGTGTGTGTGTTGGCTAGCCTACTGCTGTGTGTTGGCTATAGTCAGCCCTACTTTCCTCAGGTTTTGGAATACTTCACATATATTAAAATACACTATCATATCTGTCTCTCTCTCTCTCTCTCTCTTACGTTCTCTATAACTCTCATGGCGAAACGGCAGCCGTCAATAGAGGCAAGCCCCCCGGCATAAAAAAGAGGGGGAGTATGGCTAAAATATAAATGAAAATTATATTATTACAATAACGTAGTTTCACATGTAAATAGAAAATAGCACAGAGACTGAAATGATGATTAATATACTTGTTTCCATATAAGATCAGATAATGATTTGGTATTATTGGGAATAAATAAAGTTGTCCTCCTATAAGATGAGGGAGGGGGGTGGAGTTGGGTTTAAAATGTAATACAATTATCTTATCCACTAATGTACTGATTAGCCTATACTTTAGCTTTATATGAAAGCCTCTGAAATCTCATCTAGGGCTTTGAAAAAAAATAAAAAATAAAAATCTTCAAAATGTTCATAAATTAAACATTTTATTTTGGAAAATACCCTGTGTGAGGTTGTATAGAAATGCAGGAAATTAGTTTTAAAAGGCTCAAATCTTTCTGTGGGAGGACCACCAGACCCCCGCTACTTTGTCCCTCCTTCTCCTATGCCCCATCAACATCTCTTAATGCCCCCCCAATCAAAGCAGTCTAGAAACGGCCCTGATCATTTACTGGCTCTTTATTTTTCAACTCCTCACTTTTCATATTTTCTTGGTCCTAGGCTGCTAGCATGTGTTTAATCATTTATCAATTTCCAAATTTCCCCATGCAATATATCCCATTTTTCTCACCATATTTATTAGTGACTTTTGTCGCCTTTAGGTAGGGCTGGGCAATTAATCGAAAAATAATCGAAACCGACTTTTAGAGCCAATAACCGACGTAATCCTGCCCATGTCGGTTATTTCGGTTATTTTTTTTTTATTTTTTATTTTTTTATTTTTTATTTTTATTTTTTTTTTTTTTAACAAGAGATGCATGTTATTTTCTACTTTTCGTAAGGTTATATTTAAAGTTCCCTTTGTTTGCAAGAGATGCAAGTTATTTATTTTTGAATGTTTGTGAAACTTTACTGTTATTTTAAAACTACAATGTGATTTTTGTTTTAAGCAATGTCAATTCTCTACTTTTCACAGTTGAAAACTTGAATAATATTACTTGAAATAAGATTTGTTTAGAAGAGATTTTCTAGTTTGACATGGCTGTGTTTTGTTTTGTTTATAAGAGATTCGAGCCATTTTCTCCTTTTTATTTAGTTTCTATAAGGGAACTTAATTACTTTAAAACTAAAATGTGGCCTTTTTCATAAGGTGAAAGCTACAATGTTAATATTGTTTTTTATCTTCTTTGAGAAGCTTTCAGTTTTACTTTAAAAGTGAAATTTGACGTCAATAAATGTTAAATCGTCAATTTGTCTGTGCGTGTGAGTGACCTTTTAAAAAAAATAACATGGCACGGGGGGGGAATAATCAAAATAATCGTCCAATAATCGTAATCGAGGTGAAGTGTTCAATTAATCGTGATATTGACTTTTGCCATAATTGCCCAGCCCTACCTTTAGGATTCTGCAGTGGAAGACCATAGGCTATCTATTTTTGCATTGATTTAATTGAATGTATGCACCAAGTTTGTCATTCTTCTCATTACAGATGGGTGTAAGAAATAATACAGTAGGCTACCCCTGGGACCATAGTGCAGTATAATAACAGCCATAAACAATTAAAAACATAAATAAATACAGGAATTAGCCTAACAGAAAAAAGACAACGGACAATAAATTCAAAGTATACATTTTTCCTGGTTGGGGGATTTATTTCAAAGTCAGATCGGACCACATCTGATCGGTTGATTGGCTTTTTAATAGGATCCTGCACGCATTGCTCTGGAAATCCCAGAAATTAGCAACTCTCCATATACGCTGTGGTGTGATTTGCGTCGTAAACGTGGTCTCACCTGGCGGGCAGTGCCCGAACCGCAGTCTGCGCCCGAACCGCAGTCTAATCTTACCCCAAAATTGCATTCCGCTGCACTAAAATTTAACTAGACTGCTCCCTCTTGACGGACACACCCCCCACCAGCGGCTTCCCTCAGATGCGTGCACATCGGTGACTAAATGACAACTTCGCCAGTGATGGCTCGGCACGGCCGGAAAATAGAGCCTGAAATTTGCACGTTTGCTGCTCGGTCTGGACTGACACACCTCCACCAACAACCCTCCTCCCACTTCAGTGCACAGCAAGTGAAACAGGCTCAGGAGTGTGAAAGTACTTGCCAAAAATGTCACTTCGCCAATGCGCTGGCTCGCCAGCTGTAAAATAGAGCCCTAAGAGTAATTTGGACTCTTGCAATACAAACTGGTAATGGTTGCCTTACAGAAGAGACCAGGATTATGCCTGTAGTTAAAGGGGTTCAAGAACAGTAATCATTAAATTTTCGGGCTTGTGTTCAAAAAAGGTGGAGCTTGAGAAAGGGGTTTACAACTTACATATAGGTCAGAATTGGCTGAAAAGGACAGTTCTGCACAAAATGAACTGAGCTGCCTCATCTCCACCTACACAGACAAAAAAAAGCAATGGATGAGTATCAGTGTTTATTGAAAAATGCAGTTTAGTTCAAAAACATGACCTCATCAGACTTATGAAATGACACTCGCCTTTCATCTTCATAATCAGCACTTTGTCTCGCCACGTTATTGATGCTGCTTACCAGCGTTTAATGCGCAGAGCATTTGCAGAGCCTTCAAAAGAAATAGCGCGGGCGCGACCTGTGCCGTGCGAACGGAACATGGACTTTCTCTGGCTTTACAAATGCATTTATTGAATTGAGCATTTACAGTACTATCCGGGAGCCCAGGCACTGCTGCTAAGCTAAGGGAATCTGTGCTCAAACCCTTCCATCACTGTAGCTGACTGGGCGGTTCCCTTTGAAAGCCCTCTTCATCTCCACAAGTATTTGTAGTAACAAAGGAAGCACAGATATTCTGTAATAAATTAGTGTTGTCTATTACATTGGCTTATAGTGTTGGAACACGGTTTAATTTTATAAAAATTAATTATCTCCCAAGGCTCATTAGCTTGAATATTCCGTCAGAAAATGCCGTTCATTGCCTTACTGAACGGCGGTATTGGAGTGTGCATTTTCATTGAGTTAATATCCATATTTCATCTGATTAGAGCACGAGTGCATTTGTTTTTTTTTACCTTGATTATACCATGACATGCAATTTCTAAACTTAATTGTGTCTAGATTTGAATACATTTATGGCACTGATTGGAAGAAATACAACATGTAAGTCTGAAAGGAACCTGCACGGATAATTAACGCACACACTGGCGCATGTATGCTAGTCTCTCTTTAAACAAGTGCATGAGTATTTTCTCGGGTAGCAAAGCTGACCTATTTTCCCCACTTTATACCTGTTGAGCATCCTCTGCATTTGTATTGGGAGTACACCACTGTGTCGTTCCCATAGTGCACTCATGCTGATGAATACATTACAGAGCAAAATGAATATGTTTCACATGGGACCCATCTTGTAGGATATCTGCTGTCCTCTGCTGGGACATCTGCTTGACTTGCAGGCACGTATCGGTTAACGCAGCCAGTCGTCGCATGTAAAAAGGCCAAACAAGCCTACCCTTTGATTGCGGAAGTGTTCTGAAGTAGATCCGTCAATCTCTCCTCACTGCTGCAAGGTGACCCCGTGGTGCTTCAGCAGAGCTGTTAAGTTAACTTGTCGATATGAAGCGCCTCTTACAGTTTTAAGGAGGAACTGCGGGCACGTCAATTCAAACAATGAAGTCGGCCACTTTATTTTTGGTAGCGTTGACTTGGGTCAAATTAAACGGGTTTGTGTATAAATGCATATTTTTGCTTAAATTCTGTTAATGGGTGGATTACCTGCTCCCTTCAGAGTTGAATGAATGAGCTAATCTTTGCTAAATGTCTGGAGGCTGGAGATTAGCGAGCTCTCTCCCTGTGGTTAAGTCAGCATTGGGTGTGAATGGGGACTAATACAGAGTGACATGCTCTGTTCTCTCACTTGACTGACATTTTGTGGATTATACTCAGGAGAGGGAAATAAGAACGATTATTACCTGAAAATTGTGTTTGTTGAGCATGACATACATTTTCTAAAACCAATTTTAAAATGATAGCTGGCTGCATTTTCTATCTGGTCTCCCCCGTTTGGACTCTCGACTCTTCTAGAAGTTTGCACACCTCCCGGTTTGGACCCATTTGGAATGAACAGAATTCTTCCAAGCTGACGTGTGGTGTTATACTTTCACCCTCTTCACCAAAATGCCACGGAAGCTCTTTGTTTATTGCCTTGTGCTGGAAAGCCGTCGAAGGCAATGTGTGCTGTGATGATTCAGCAGTGAAGGTTATTTGTATAACAGCTGGTGGTTGTTCACAGCAGTTAGCCTCTCCGTGACACTCCCTTTAAAAAGGACATTACAGGGAAATGGTAGCGGTTCAAGCACACGGTACCCTTTTGAGACAATATTTATTTACTGTGCACCATTCTGCTGTATTTATGCCTGGATGAATTTGGTAACTTTAAAAGTCACTTTCAGCAAGTATTCCAAGTTGCATCTCTTAAGCTGTGTGGTGGGGTTATTAGCAAATGTAAATCTTTTTAGACCTGTGGGATGTTTTATTGTACCAATTTAAACTCGTCTCTGCAAGGGAAGCCCAAAGTATACAGTATGCATTTCCTCTTTTAAGAAAGGAAAACAAATCTAAAAGTGCTAATACTCATAGTTTAGAAAATGCTAAGTGAAAACACAACCGAGGATGTCCTAGAAAATTCTAAGCTCGTTTTTTGTAATTCTTTCAAAGCTGTTTACTAGCTCTTAAACATTACACGACTCTGTATTTACATGATAAAATAGTGGACATGAAATCCAGTGTTTCTTTGCTGAAACTATATGTTGTGGGTATCGGTATATTTTCAAGCAACTCCCAATATAATGGCAGTGATTTTAAAGTTTAAATCATAATTCAGAAAATATGAGCCAAAAGAGCAACAGAAACACTGTGGTATATGAAGTATTGAATATACTGTGGTTTTGTGATTTCCTGCACAAAAGCATGAGTGAATTTCTAAAAATAAAACAACAGATCATTTGCTTCTTTTACATATTTTTATTTTTTGTAGCTGACATAATCCTGAAACAGTGGAAACTATTTGTGGTGCAGGAAGATGTTTTCTTTAAATGCACCTCATTTGCTCTTCTTCACATTTGTCTCTTCTTCAAAATGTACCTGTATTCAACTGCCATTTCAGTGTAGTAAAGCACACATGTTCTGACCTGTAGACATCTGGGAGCATCATATCAGACATTATATCAAGACTATTTTTCATGTAGAACAATAGAATATTACACCTGTCTTGGTGTTGTGTTGGTTCTACTGAGTATGTACAAGTAAGTACACATGGAAGGACATTACAAGTGGGCCTGAGTAGGGATGCAGTGTTATATTTTCACGGTGTGGCAACCATCTTAAAATGTTCCAAATGTTTCCCGCTCTTATGCAACTGTTGTTCTATCATTTTAAAGTCTGTTTTTCACTTAACAAAAGCTTAACTTTCATTTATGTCTGCAACAACATGCACTTGAGATTAAAACATTAATTAAAATAGATTTTTAAAAAAGGAAGTCTTATCCCTTTTTGTTAAAGGCTGCAGGACGTACCCTTGGAGACATTCGTCTGATCCCTTTTTGTTAAAGGCTGCAGGACGTACCCTTGGAGACATTCGTCTGATCCCTTTTTGTTAAAGGCTGCAGGACGTACCATTGGAGACATTCGTTTATCCCTTTTTGTTAAAGGCTGCAGGACGTACCCTTGGAGACATTCGTCTGATCCCTTTTTGTTAAAGGCTGCAGGACGTACCCTTGGAGACATTCGTCTGATCCCTTTTTGTTAAAGGCTGCAGGACGTACCCTTGGAGACATTCGTCTGATCCCTTTTTGTTAAATGCTGCAGGACGTACCCTTGGAGACATTCGTCTGATCCCTTTTTGTTAAAGGCTGCAGGACGTACCCTTGGAGACATTCGTCTGATCCCTTTTTGTTAAAGGCTGCAGGACGTACCCTTGGAGACATTCGTCTGATCCCTTTTTGTTAAAGGCTGCAGGACGTACCCTTGGAGACATTCGTCTGATCCCTTTTTGTTAAAGGCTGCAGGACGTACCCTTGGAGACATTCGTCTGATCCCTTTTTGTTAAAGGCTGCAGGACGTACCCTTGGAGACATTCGTCTGATCCCTTTTTGTTAAAGGCTGCAGGACGTACCCTTGGAGACATTCTTCTGATCCCTTTTTGTTAAAGGCTGCAGGACGTACCCTTGGAGACATTCGTCTGATCCCTTTTTGTTAAAGGCTGCAGGACGTACCCTTGGAGACATTCGTCTGATCCCTTTTTGTTAAAGGCTGCAGGACGTACCCTTGGAGACATTCGTCTGATCCCTTTTTGTTAAAGGCTGCAGGACGTACCCTTGGAGACATTCGTCTGATCCCTTTTTGTTAAAGGCTGCAGGACGTACCCTTGGAGACATTCGTCTGATCCCTTTTTGTTAAAGGCTGCAGGACGTACCCTTGGAGACATTCGTCTGATCCCTTTTTGTTAAAGGCTGCAGGACGTACCCTTGGAGACGTTCGTTCTACAGAAGCAGTTTTACTGTTTTTCACTCCATTCTTTTCTGTTGATATTGTGGTGCAGAAATGTGAGTGTGTTCACATTTTCATGCAGACATTAATTGGCTTGGATCATGTATCTGTAACCATTCGATTGTAGTAACTTTACAGAAGGTCATCTTTGCTGGCGTAGTTGGTGGCTATATGCGTGTTACTATGTGCGGTACCAGCATTCTGCATGATGTTAGTCTCGATTCCAGATGCTCACTCTAGTACAGTGTCCGGAAAGTTAAAGCCCCAGGGAACAAATATTTGTGATTGCCTTCGAATTAGGTTCATTTGGGTCTTGTGGACATGCAATATGCATATACTTGTTTTGGAAATAATTACTTTCTGAATTCCAGAGATATTGGGTACTTTTACCGTCGTTTTTGGATTGAAGTTGGGTGGTACTATTCTTGGGAATGGTGGCGTCACTAATCCCAAACCGATCACAAGGCTGATGTCGCGTGTCCCTCTTTTGTCAAAACTAATGCGTTCCCGCATTAATGCCTTATTCGAACACGGCTAGTGAGTTAGCTTGCCCTGTGGATTTACTACTTTCAGTAACGTTGCGCATATCTTGGCTAACGTTGGTTGTGTAGCACTAACGTTAGCTAATATGTCACGTATGGTGCTGGTGCTGGTACAGCACAGTTGATTCACATAACTGAAGCAGAGTGGAGTGGTGCTTTAGTTGCCAGGGTAACCAACCAAACAATTCCGTGGCATTCAACATGCGAGCTACCCACAGTTCTTATATCGTTCTGTGGAGCTACCGAACGTCAACTAGCTAGCTAACAAGCAGCAATATCCATGTCTTTATTCGAAGAAACAAATGTTATAACAAAGTTAAGAAGTGTGCTTTATTATGGACACGTGGAGACTTAGTATCTGCTTGAAACCCACCATTCTGTCACCACTTGTGAAGCCAGAGAATGCGAGTTATCTAGTTATGGAATTTCTTCACTCTCAAATTCAGCGTTGGTAGGTTCGTACATGTATGGTTGTACAACCCCGATTCTCCGCGCTTCTGCTATTTTGTATTTTTGTTGTGTGTGAGGCCGTGTGTCTTCATGGACAGAGGAATATCAATCTAGTGCGCTCATTAGAATATTACAATCTTGCCCCAACCGTCCTAATACAGGTCTGATCAGCCAATTCAGCTGTTTTTGAGCAGTGCTTTATCATATTTATATATATATTTTTTTAATTCAAACTTTGTTGGATGCTTAATAACACTCAAGTTTGATAACGTACATAGATTTTAACAATTTTAAGCTTTGTTCCCTGGGGCTTTAAATTTACGGGCATAGGCTTGTCGTAATGTGATTGGTGGTGCCTGATTTGTTTGGCTGGGGCATTTTATCTTTCTTCTGACCCCTCCCCTTATAATGTACTTTCTTTTGTTATCCCCCCCCCCCCCCATGCATGCATTCACATATTCACACATTCACACACACACACACACACACACACACACACACAGGCACCCCACCTCTAGGGGACTCCAGGAAAGCTTTCCCTTATACCCACTTAGCGCCACCCCTGGTGGCAGAGAGAGACATCACAGGAAAAAGCCTTGAAGGAAGAACTAGGTTAAAAAAATTAAAAAAATTGGCAGGTCTGCATAACCTTTTTTAGTATATTTTTGTGTCTACTATAAACATAGGTTTGCAATGTCCATTCGCTCCCTGCTTTGAAGCCAGTCCAGGGACTTTGTTTGAACACTGCTGTTTTGAATCGAGAAGCTCTTGCCTGCACGATGGGGTCAGGGCTAAATGCTTCTTAGGACGGGCCGCGTCTCCTAACCACTCAAAGAAAAATCTGCACAGCAAGCATTTCCCCAGACTGCTCTCTAGCCCCAGGCTGTAGTACAGTAACAAAACACGCTGTAGTGTTGTCCTGCTTCCCAGGCTGTAGTACAGTAACAAAACACACTGTAGTGTTGTCCTGCTTCCCAGGCTGTAGTACAGTAACAAAACACGCTGTAGTGTAGTCCTGCTTCCCAGGCTGTAGTACAGTAACAAAACACACTGTAGTGTTGTCCTGCTTCCCAGGCTGTAGTACAGTAACAAAACACGCTGTAGTGTTGTCCTGCTTCCCAGGCTGTAGTACAGTAACAAAACACGCTGTAGTGTTGTCCTGCTTCCCAGGCTGTAGTACAGTAACAAAACACGCTGTAGTGTTGTCCTGCTTCCCAGGCTGTAGTACAGTAACAAAACACGCTGTAGTGTAGTCCTGCTTCCCAGGCTGTAGTACAGTAACAAAACACGCTGTAGTGTTGTCCTGCTTCCCAGGCTGTAGTACAGTAACAAAACACGCTGTAGTGTTGTCCTGCTTCCCAGGCTGTAGTACAGTAACAAAACACGCTGTAGTGTTGTCCTGCTTCCCAGGCTGTAGTACAGTAACAAAACACGCTGTAGTGTTGTCCTGCTTCCCAGGCTGTAGTACAGTAACAAAACACGCTGTAGTGTAGTCCTGCTTCCCAGGCTGTAGTACAGTAACAAAACACGCTGTAGTGTAGTCCTGCTTCCCAGGCTGTAGTACAGTAACAAAACACGCTGTAGTGTAGTCCTGCTTCCCAGGCTGTAGTACAGTAACAAAACACGCTGTAGTGTTGTCCTGCTTCCCAGGCTGTAGTACAGTAACAAAACACGCTGTAGTGTTGTCCTGCTTCCCAGGCTGTAGTACAGTAACAAAACACGCTGTAGTGTAGTCCTGCTTCCCAGGCTGTAGTACAGTAACAAAACACGCTGTAGTGTAGTCCTGCTTCCCAGGCTGTAGTACAGTAACAAAACACGCTGTAGTGTAGTCCTGCTTCTCAGGCTGTAGTACAGTAACAAAACACGCTGTAGTGTAGTCCTGCTTCCCAGGCTGTAGTACAGTAACAAAACACGCTGTAGTGTTGTCCTGCTTCCCAGGCTGTAGTACAGTAACAAAACACGCTGTAGTGTAGTCCTGCTTCCCAGGCTGTAGTACAGTAACAAAACACGCTGTAGTGTAGTCCTGCTTCTCAGGCTGTAGTACAGTAACAAAACACGCTGTAGTGTTGTCCTGCTTCCCAGGCTGTAGTACAGTAACAAAACACGCTGTAGTGTAGTCCTGCTTCCCAGGCTGTAGTACAGTAACAAAACACGCTGTAGTGTAGTCCTGCTTCTCAGGCTGTAGTACAGTAACAAAACACACTGTAGTGTAGTCCTGCTTCTCAGGCTGTAGTACAGTAACAAAACACGCTGTAGTGTTGTCCTGCTTCTCAGGCTGTAGTATAGTAACAAAATACGCTGCTGTGTTGTCCTGCTTTTTCTGCCCTGAATTCACTCATTCCAACTCACATGATGTTTAAGTGCCCGAATTGGCAACTTCTACCATTAATTATTGAATTATCCCAATCATCAGTGATCTGGCATTTCTTCCTGTGTTCCTATAGGGCATGATTTATTGTGGTCTGATCCAGAAGAGAATGGGCGGTTGGTGCGTACAGCTGTTAAACTAAGTAGAAGATAACTGGTGGAAAAAACCTGCATACCCCCCTCCCCCCAAGGGCTTTTAACTCTGAGGTTGCAGGTTCGATTCCCAGATCGGGCACTTACTGTGTAGGTTTACATCTTCTGGACAGGTTTGCTGAATGCCTAAATGTAAACGTCAAAAGTAGTAACTTTTGGTTTTTTAGCGTAGACCCGTAGCTAGGCAGAGTTATGTCATGTTGTAGTGAGAAGTTAGGCAGGCACATATTAGAAGCCTGACATGGGAGGCTAGCATAAAGTAGCATTGATGGCATGGTAAATTTGATTTAGCAGTTTTTGTACCATGGTATATTATGAAAATGGTATACTGTTGCTTCCATAATCTTGAGTAGTCTGGGTGGTGTATTCGAGGTTTTCAGGTATTATGTAACTGGCCTCTCTGGATTTAATGTACAGACTATCTATAAACATGGGAAAACGAATTGGTGTCCATGTTGGCTCTTGTTTCTGTATTCTCTCCATAATGTCCATTATCTCAGAGGAGCAATTTGGTTTTGGAAGCAGGACCGGCAAGGTGAAAATGCATTTCTAAAACTTCTCTGTAACTTAATATGAGGCAAATGCCTTTAATATGAGAGTATCAGATTTCTCAATAGCCCTGTTTATTGCGCGATGTGCTGAAGTGCAGGGTGTAGGCAGCACTGTAAAATTCATGAATTCCTTTAAAATGTTTTGGAATGAATTATGACATGCCAGGATTGAATCGTAATGACATCTTAGAAATATGGACACAATAAGTCCCAGAATTTTTATATCCCTGTTTTGATTTGTATGAAATAAAGTATCAATTGGCTCACTGAGCTCTGGTGTTTAATGGCTGCAAAACGGACCTCTGTACATGCTGTAAAGAATTGCTAGGAATAAAGCGGCTGGTTCTTCTGTTCCAGCTAATTGGCGGATTCGTTCACAGCTGATATCGGACATTTAACTTTTTTGGTGGAATGAAAGGGCACAGACCTGATGGTGCCTCCTTGCCTCCAGTATTTATGTGGTGGAATTGCTCGGGTCTCTCTTGGTGGTTACTGATAGATACAATCCAATCCCCCTCTCTCTCGCTCTCGCTCTCGCTCTCGCTCTCGCTCTCGCTCTCGCTCTCTCTCTCTCTCTCTCTCTCTCTCTCTCTCTCTCCTGTTCTTCTCAGATCCTGTAATTAGCTCTGTTCTTCTGGGATTCTCGCATAATTTTTTCTTTAATGTGAAAAGGGTGCAGTTCGCTTGAACTCATTGTGCTTGTAATCCCCTGCATCTATGAGCATCTTTAAACTACGCACATTTTCATGATACTTTTATGATCACATTATCAGATTTTGCATGACGCCGTTTCCAGTGAGGACACATTCCACACCACTTCAGAAATACATGTGAATGTCCAGTGAGGCCATGACTTCCCAATGTCTGTGACCCAACAACATCAAAAGACTCTTGATATCTTATTTTCTGGTACTGTTACAAGTCTCTCCATTTGAATGGATCTCTATGGGAATTGGGGGGGTGGGACTAGATTTAGCTGTAGATTATGCTGGAACAGTATGGAATACCTGGTATGTAAAATGGCTGCAAATCATCAAGGGTCTGAGGTATCAAACGAGCCTCAAACCATCACTCTGCTGCCAGATATGGATGGATCACTTTAAGGGTTGTTTCTCCTGACACATTTTCCTATTGAACTCTGGAAAAATAAGTCAGGAGAAGAAACCCTTCAAGTTATCCATCCATATCTACTGTATTTCTGGCAGCAGAGTGATGGTTTAAGGCTTGTTTGATATGTCAGACCCTTGATGACTTGGGGCCATTTAGCCAACCATGTGTTCCATATAATTCCAGTGTAATTTACAGCTGAATGGAAGGATTTTTCTAATTTTTTCAGTGTGAGATTAAGCTAATTCACTAAACTGTGAATTATTTATAACCCTTTTTACTCATCTTTACCAGGGGTGCCATTAATTGTAGAGGGCACTGTAAATAAAAAATCGTGGGGAGTGCCTTTTGCTGAATCTTAAAGTATTTTCCATATCTGTACACTGTCCAGGTATTGTGTTAATATCTTCTCTTCTATGTTCCCTACTTTGTTGGGGTATGATTTTATACATCTTAAACAAACTTTAGGTTACTCTTGTAACCCTGGTACCCTAAAACATTGAGTAGAGCTATCCACATCCAGTCATGACCTTCGCAGACGCATCCAATTGCACCAAGTCTGGCTTTGACAGACAGTAGCATGTCCAATGCGAAAGGAGGCTCCCGCCCTTCTTGTAAGAACATATAGGTGCAGCACTACAGCACCACAGCACTACACCTCCTCAGTGAACATATTCACTGTTCGCACGCAGCAAGCAGGGCAACGTTGGTGGATCTCTCCACTCGATGGTTCAGAGAACCAGGGTTACGACAGTAACCTAAAGTTCTCATCATCTCGCGTTCGAGATGCACCTCTGGGGCGAGATATGGACAGCTCCCAGATTGCCCTCGTGCTCACAGCTGAGACACTGTCTAGTCCTTACGGGTGGGTGGTGCCTGGAACATCACGTCTAACAAAGTAAAAACCACTGTCCGCTGCCCAGTGTGATAGCCGGGGCCCGGGAACAATGTTAAGTAGGCTACTACAGCCCATAGAAAACAAGTGGAGATGTGTGTGACTCACACAGTGCTCACCCCCAGAACTGAGTGGGCTACCGACGTCCTCGTAACAAGCAGGCGGTAGAACCTCACGTGTGTAGAAGCCCAGCCTCCGGCTGAACAGATTTCCTGCACGGAACAGGGTCCATGACGCAGCCACGCCCCTTGTGGAATGAGCCCTCAGGCCTGAGGGAGACGTTATCCCCTTTGAACCATATGCCATAGCAATGGCTTCCACAAGTCAATGGGACAGCCGCTGCTTAGAGGCGGCTTTTTCTTTGCAGGCGGGGGCCCAGTCCCCAAAGAGCCGGTCGCTCTTTCTGAAAGTCTTAGCGCTTGCCATATAAGTGTTTAGAACATGCACAGGACACAGCATGTGTAGCCTGTGCTCCTTCTCAGAGGAGAAAGGTGGTGGGTGATAAGCGGCAAGCTCCCAACACCTCACACGTGAAAGCAGGGGAGCTTTTAGGCATAAGAAAAACTTTATCCAAATTAGAGGAGAATATTGCACCAGAGGGATGTACTAAGAGCGTATGGAGGTCACTGACCTGCTTAGCTGAGGCTAGTGCGAGCAGCAATGCTGTCTTGAGAGACAGCAGCTTTAAATCTATCCCATTTATGGGCTCAAACAGCCGTAGAGACAGAGCCTCCAGCACCAGTGATAAATCCCATGAGGGAATGAGCTTTTCATGAACCTGCGAACGAAGGGGTGCTGCATCACTGCATGGTCTTTGAAAGCAATATGACAAGTAGTGATAGTTGCCACTTGCCAGTAGGGTCCAGCAATGTTGCGATATATTGATATTTTTCAATATGAAGCTCGATATTGACAATATGACTTTCTCCTTGCTGTGTTATTGGCCAGCACCTAGGGGAGAAACCTGTTAGTTATCACAAACCAACCAGTGGACCTGGAGAGAATTACAGAATATCCATATTCTATGAAGTCGTTCTGGGTCGAGTATGCATGCCTATCCATAATATCATCTGCAGCATAACCAATTTAAAATGAGCATAAAGCAATTTAATGTCTCTGTACTGTCACAATGTTTTATGATTTGATGGCACAGGATTTAGGTAGGACTTTTAAAGATCTCACACCGATGAATACTTTATGGGACTGAGAGCCTAGAAAATAATATGCGATATGGTCTCATCGCTCGTGTTTAGTCCATGGATAAAACACTTTTGTGGAATAAAATGCAGCCAGGGTCATATGAGTGTCTCTTACTTGTGTTGACAGGGGCCCCTGCATAAGTGTGTGTAGCTTTATTGAGATCAGATTGGCGAAAGAACAGTTGATTTGAATTTTGACGGAGGACATGAATTATTCTTTCCCGGTACATGCTTAAATCTCCTCTGCATTGATACAATGATTACTTTGTGGATTGGAGACAGCATCACTTGTTGAAGCAATCCCAGCGCTGTGTCCCAGGATGACTTTGGCCAAGTGCAAGTGCTCAGTTTTTGGAGTTCTCCGGGCTGGAGGCATGCTTTTTAAGCACTATGGTAGTCCAATTTTCTGTATGAACGGAGTCTATGATGTACTTGCACACTTGTTTCTGCTGAGGTATGCAGATCCTGACGTGTCACGGCTTAACTTATTTCAGTTTCAGCACCAATGTCGGAGATAAAAATCTGGTTAACCACAAATGAATTTAACCTTTTGAGATCTCAAATCATTCCCCATAAGGCCAGTGGTACCGCAAGCAACAGCTACTCACGTTTGTATTCATGGCTCGGTGCAAGAAACTGCTTACATCAGCACAAGAAGGTGATTCTGCCCCCAACCCCTGTTACCTCACATATATATATATATATATATATATATATATATGAGCATCCCAAATTCCAGTGTCCCCTTGCTGTTTAAGTGTCAGCGCTGAAATCTCAACAAACAACAGTTTACTCGTGACAGATTGTGTTTTATCTTTCAGGTTGCCTCGGTCAGGGAGCGTTCCTCCCTGCTTCTTGTTTTAATAACGCCAATTTATTTCATTTTACTCCGATGTCAGAGTGATTTGAGAGCCCCGCCCACTGACACGTCTCTCTGCCGGGGCTTCGTGTGCTCTCCCACACGGAAACCGGTGCCCTGCTGCAGGATTGGAATTTTAAACGCTGCAGTTACGAGTAGGGCTCGGAGCCATTTACTTCTTCCAATGAATAGAAACGGTGCAGCTGCAGCTTCCATTGAAGCATGCACCAGAGGTGTTGTTTACTCGGGAGGAAGGAAGAACAGCGATCCATTCAAAGCTAAATGTATTTTTCACTCAAAGAAATGCATTGAACAGAAATTGCATGCGTCCCTATTTGCATAGAAGGATAAGAAAAGGCATTCTAATTGCTGAATTACTAATGTCTCCTTTGGTAAATTTATTAACCTTGGAGATAATGCGTTACTCATCTTAATCAGGGGAGTATTTAGCAGCTCCTCCCCAGAGGGGCTTGTTTTGTCCTTCAGTTTTTAACGTAGCCTCGCTCCGCGCGCCACTGTATTAACCGTCTCCGAGCGGAGGAGGAGCAGGCCGGATGAGCCCCCCAAACCCGTGGCTCCCCCGTCTCCTTGGTTTTATTTACATGTGTCGAGGGACAGGTGTGTAATTTGTTTCTGGAGGCCATTAGGCCGGGCCGCCGGCGCTCAGACGGATGAATGAAATGCCGGGACGGTGATTGAATGGAGGGCCCGAGACAGATGGCGCTGCGGCTAATTCTAAGAGACCTCTCACTTTATTAAACTCAGCACCTGTCAGGCTGGGGAAATGATTTGTAATCCGCAAAAGGAAAAAGAAAAAGGTGGAAGCGGAGGAGCGGTTTGTGAGCCAAAGCCCGCCCGGATCGCACCTGCGGCGCTGATGCTTTTTCCCTGGGAAGAGAGTGCGACACGGAGAGCAAAGCCTCGCAAATGTTAAACAGCTGTCCCGAGACGGAAACCAAAAACAAACCCATTCTCACCTTGGAGAGGAGTCTGGGTGGCCTTCCTAGCATGCGATTGTTTCACATCACTCCTTCCCAGAAGAGTCAGCGAATGGCAGCTGTATGTACGTTTTGTGTAAACTAAAATTTTGCCATGGGCAAGGCTGGAGGGCAGAAAAGTTCTTCTTCAGACGCCATTTTCTAAGGTGTATAGGCAGCACATATAGGCATGGAGAAAAATAGCGACTTAAAACAATGTTTTATAGCCGAAGTTGGAAGCGGCGGTCTGTTTTAAAAGAATGGGATTCATAATAATTTGCCAATCATGTCTTCACTGAAAAGATTAAAGTAAATAATGTCTCCTGCACAATTATAACAAGTTAATTAAACTTCTTCCTCTCTTTATGTCATAAAAGGATGTATTTTCTCTCAAGCTTATCTGGAATTTTACATTGTTTCAATATTTTTGTTATTATTGTAGGATGTTCTGAGAGAAAAAATTGCAATGTTTTTTATTTTGAGTCTTGAATAGAAATGAAAAAGAAACAAAGTTTATTTTTTTGTAGAAGCACAAAGGTTAAAAACCCTGGAAAGCGCTACTTGAGAGTGAGCTGGTCATTGGATGTGGTGAAATGAAACGTTGCTTGTAGCGTTTAATTCTTTCTTGCATGCTTAATTGTGCTTCCCGAAGATCATGAATCAGTCAAAGTCGCTGGTGTATTATTCCCTGTGGAGCCTCTGCAGGCTTCATAACAACGCTCTTCATTTGAGCTCTGCTCTGGACGTGTTCAATCCCACATTGCCTTCATTAGATTCTTCTCCCCGACTGTGCTGAGTGTGAGCAGGGTAACGAAGGTCTACCGGGCAGTTTGTGTTTTTTTAATTAATTCCAGGAATGTACAGTCTGGTGAAAGATGTGAACTTCACCAGTTTTACTAACGCAGGGCGAGGAGGTTTTATTTCTCCAGTCTCTGTTGTCTTAATAGGGTAGCTATAATCTTTAATGGCTCCTCACTAAGGTGTAATATTATTGTTCTTCATGGCTTGTGTTCCTCCTGTTATCTTATCTTCATATTGTGCAGTTTAAGTGATTAAGATCTCGGTTTAGTAAACAATGACATGTTTAAAAAGTTCCGGTATTTTTATTTCTAGCGATCATCTCTCTGTGTATCAATATTTAACTACATTAAATTAATATTTTCTCTGTGCCAGTGCTAAACCTGTTCTCAGCCATTCTGTGGTTTTGGATGGTTTTTGTTTCTGTTAGCCAAATCTCATGCAAGCACAGCTTGATACACGGCTTGGCCACGTCATCTTGCTCTCCCTGTGGAGGATTCCAAAGGCATTGTTGTTGAGTTTCCACCCGTTTCTTTCCGGCAGGAAACCGGAAGACCTGTCAAGAGAGATCATTCAGATTCAGCAGCGAGAGATCGGCCTGAAGCAGCAGAACTTCTCCATCACCAGCAGGTAGGGGGCGGTGGACTGACATGTCCCGTGGCTGTTTTGGACAGCCGGTGCACACATGCAGGGTGTGCTGTGGTCTCTCAGGGTTTCCTAGGGTCCCTATTCAAACACAGAACCGTTGCATTAGAGATTGCAGTCATTTTTATGTTCATTCAGATTTGAGGTATTGCACACTGGGAAGACCAGCCCCTTCTCCCTTTTTTTGGGTTCGGAACTTATTTCATCTTAAAGCTCCTGTGCAGACTAAAATATTTGTTTTCATTTTATTCTTGTTAACTAAGTCGAAGATTAAAAGATAAACACATCCATGTGAGGTACATTGCTCCACTTAGCTATTAATTACTTTAGCTATTTTTATTTCTTCCCGGAACTTTGTCAGCACTGTTTTTTTGTTCTTTCTCCTCCTGGCTTGGCAGATAGGATGAAACAACCCAACGTATCATTATAATGTCCTAACTGTTGACTACAGAATTCAGATCCAAGGGCCTTGGAGGGAAAAATGTAGTTCATATATTGTGCCTGTATGGCTGCTGTCTACAAAACACCAACTGATCTTTTCCTATCAGCCCAGCAAAAGCTGTTCACAGGCCTACTGGAATACGTTTGTTTTCCAGCCAAGACCTTGCATGCTCTCAAGTGTGTTTGGTGTGCTATAGTGAAGGTTGTCGTCTGTAGAAGCAGTTTTAAAAAAATTTTTTTATCCTACAATTACTTGTTTGCAATATTTTTCACATGTCCTAACTGTGTTATAGCCACTTTGGAGCTCTATGTAATGTTGCACTGGTAACATTTTTCCTTGAATAATTCAGATGCTGATTTATTCTGCCAATTTATTCTGTTCTTAAAGAGTAATTCCACCGAAAAATTATGTGTGATTTGTAGAAGAGTAGCTGTCCTCCTGATTAAAATGAGCACTCAGCCAACTTTCTACCTGTAGTGAGAGCGGAGATATAACCCCAAACTACTGCGCATGTTCCAGGTAGCTCTCTTACTGTGGACTACAATGACCGGGGCTTACGGTTTATGGGCGGGTGTTGGACAACCCAGTCACAGGTTACGGAATACAAACTGAGGCTGGTGTTACTATTTTTCTACGGTCTATGGTTACTTATAATCGAGAGGCTAACGTCACTCGCTGGGAAGATAGCCACACTAACGTTAAGTTACAGTTCTACTGAAAAAATGTCACTACCGTTAGCTGGAGTCTTCGCAGAAAATGAGGGAAATACAGCCATTCATTAAGTGTTATTTAGGAGAACAGCTCTTCATTTATGTACTTTTGGGAAAGTTAAAACACCCTAGCCAGAATTCGCAACACTTGGGCTACTCTTTACTCGCTTCTCCAGCCATCGTGTACCCGACGCCCTCCTGGTTCGGCTGCAGCCTCGGGCCTTCGGCTAATCTCCTCAGCCGTTTTATTTGGGTTCAAAACGGTAGCCTTCCACCTCCGATTTAAGCAAAATGTCTCAGAAGGTGTTGTCATCCAGTGCATGGTTCACAAAATTGTTGGAAACGATTGTACTGGGAACTTGGCTCAGAACTTTTTGAGCTAGTGCTAGCTCGCAAGCTAATACTGTTTACAGTTGTAGCTACAGGTTCAACGCCTCTGGCCATGTACGTATCAGCGCACTTGCAGACTATTGAGTAACTTATGCCAGTAGAGTATACTATAAAAAAAATCGTGAATTTAAAAATACCTGTACGTGCATGACATAACGGTGAGCAGTAGCTACAGGTTATGCTAGTATACAGGGCTCTGACAGACACAGACACTGCCTCTCACTCACTCTTTGTGAGTTCGGTCATGCCTCCTTCAGCTTGATGTACCCGCCCACACTGCAGTTTAAAAAATTTTTTTTAAAAAATAAAAAAATTGGAAATGGTAGAGGTATACGTATACTCTACCTAATTTGTAACTTTAGCTGTCAATATTAAAGTTCACATTGTTTTGACCAGCGACAAAGAGAAACTTAATCAGTTGCACATTGATCTGCTAAATAAGCTTAATGTTATTTTTCAGTGGAATTATTCTTTAATAACTACCACCCAGTTCTTCCTTGAGCATCTGTAACCACTATAAAGGCCATAAAGCTAAGTTACTTAATTTATTGATAACGTAAAATTCCCACTTCCTGTTGAATGAAACTAGACTAACTAAAATGGTGAAAGAATATTTTGAACAATTTTGATGTTGTTAATAACACGTTTAAAGGCACTGTTATTAATAGTTGAAGCCGTGTTAGCTAGCTTCATTTAAAAGTGAGTGAAAGGTTCTTAAGAAATAGAAGGATTTCTACTACGTGGCACATCAGCTTATTCCTGACTTCATCCACAATACGTGACCAAAGAGTCATTCACTGTCAGCATTCCTGCAAGTTGCAGAAAGGAATTTGTGTGCCATAGCAGGCACTTCCCTGCACTGCTTATACGTCAGGCCATCGGAATCCGATCATTATGTTAATCCCTGATTTGAGGACGTACCGGTACTGGCGAGTAGCACTGGTGTGACCCTGGTTTTACTGGGAGCTTGGGAGTCTGCTACCACATATGAATGTGGGGGGAAACATTAATGTGTGAGCACGTCAGTGTTTTTACAATTCTTGATTTGAAGGGATAAACAGGAAGAGCCCATTAACCAACATAGCCAAAATAGTACCGATGGAGAATATTGTGAGTTTACATTATATTAAAGATATACAATCTAACCCTTCCCTTCCCAGCTTCCCTTTGCATTTTCATTGTACAGTTCTCATTATGAGAATGCGTTTTTTAGACGTTGGAACGTTTTATCTTTGGCTGTTCACCCAGGATATCTCTGATATCACAATGAACCAGGGCATGGCTGTTACTGGGCAGTAGGGAAAGTTAGCCAGTTTTTGTGGCACCTGCTGTGTAAAATAGAATGAAATGTGTGATTTGAAATAATGCAGTGGGAGAATGCGCTTAATGGAGGCGAGCCAAATTCATAGCTGTGAAAATAAATATTCCCCCCCCCCTCTGATGTGGCGGACGGGGCAGTTAATCAAAAGTGGACGACGTTTCATATAATTTAATGACTTTTATTGCCGGCTTTGTTTAATTCTGCGCGTCAAATGGCTGCAACAGAAGCTCTGTAACAGCATGTACTTTTGAAAGAGACAGACTGTATTGCTGCAACGTGTCTTATCTCCTATTTATGTGCCTTCTCGGTGTCATACTGTCTTTGTAACCGCGTGTATGTGTCAGGTCCCCCCTTGAAAAAGAGATATAAATCTCAGTGAGGCGTTCGTGGTAAAATAAAGGTTAAATATTAAGAAAGCGGTGGAAAAAGTTGTTACGTATCCAGTTTCCTGTGTAGCAGTGGACCAAGAACGTCACAAAAACAAAAAGTTTCAATGAAAAGTGTCCTATCGCAGAAGTGCCTTTATCAGATCTGTTTTTAGATGGATGTTTTTATTTTTTCATCAATAGAAAGAGGCAAAAAATGTGAAAATACAATCTGGCTCAGAAAGGTTGCTGTTTTAAAGAGCTCAGTTGAAGGTCACAGTGCAGGGCTTATGGCAAACTTCAGATACATTGTGCTTTTGTATGTACTTTGTTGCATTTACTGGGTAAATACGTAGGTTATAGTGATGCATTTAACAATGACAGCAGAATAGTTTAAACTGCAAAAACACAAAAAAATGACAAATGGCTGGATGGCACAAGCCCTCAACTCCCAGGCCTTTTTGTATTTTCTAATGTTCGCTGCTCTGCTTTAGACAAGTTTACTTTATTATTGATTCTGCAGCTGTAGGGTTTTCTATGCACTGGACTTTCCCTTGGGTTCTACTGTTACTTTGTATACATATTACTTCTATTTAACCCTTGTACTCAAAGCTTCACAACAATCTTATCTTTCAATTAAAAACGATCATAAATGAATAATGTGGGGGACAATAGTTGAGGAATAATAAAGTGAATTGTTAGTAGTGCCAGTATGCTTACCAGTATGATCCCATGTCATGGTTTATTATAAAATATTGAATATACTCAATTATTTAAATATTTTCCTTCACTATATTGATATTGAAAATAATCACAATATTGCAGGACCCAAGTGCTAAGCTTCTAAAAGCTTCACCTCTGATCTGCATAATCCCTGGACATTTTGGATTTGGGGTAAATGACCTTGGCATGCCGTTGTGGTAATGTTGCCCTGCTCCCACAGCCATCGCATAATCTCCAGCATTATGCGGACTGCGCTTTGTTCAGTCTGTCGTACGGGATTGCACTGAGCACCCCGAATCAGACGCAAATGCAGAGCCAGACTGTAGTCTTTAGAGTTGTGAGTATTCCCAGGGTGACCTAGTTTGCTTTGTATTTGCATGTATTATACGTGCTTTGTGAAATCACTTCGCTGAACAACGCTAAGGGAAATGCGAATACAACCTGCTGGATGTGTCTGTATCCAGGAAGATTGAATTCCAAACGGTATAACTATAGCGGAATCCCTGAAGTTTGATTCGAGCGCTGCCGCCACATGGCAAGCCCTTTGTGAACTTGCTATGTCAATCGCTCGAGGAAAGTTCATATTTAGCTAAGCTGTTTTAAATGCCTCGACTCTTTATGCAGTCACTTTAGATTTGCACTTTTACTTTAAAGACGACGGAACGGAAACGATGCTCGGTTTGTCTGTACGCGTCACAGTAATAATTAAATTGCAGATCAGCAGGGTTATTCGGGTTTCTGACACTTATTTTGGCCTTTTTCCCTTGGTTTTGAATGACAGCGTGCCCTGTTTTCAGGATTTCACCAAACCGTGAAGTAAACGTGAGTTTTTCATTCAAAAGACGGACAGTTATGACTGCAGAGTACATGTTGAACGCTCTATGGAAGGGCTATTTGTGAAACATGAATGAGTGACAGCACTGTGGTCAGGTTTGGGCTTAAACATGTAACTTTAGCAGGAGAGCTGCTTTAGCGGGTGCGTCTGGGGCCGCTAATCTCGTGCTTTCAGAATCCCGGTCACCGCAGCGCTGGAGGCTGAAGTTGACTCATGGGCGTAGTCCGTTCCACAGGGGGTGCTTGTAATCACACCAGCCTCTGCCCCTAACAGGTTTTTTTTTTGTCAAAGCAGGTCGTGTAGCAGAAGCAGGTTGGTAAGAAGGGGCCTGTAATGTGCGTAGGGTTTTTCTGATGCACACTCTTAATCAGTGTTCTCACCGTGGTGATCAAACCAAAGCCAATGGCAAGACAAGGGTGCTGAAAAGACAAGAAGCCCCCTGCAAGATGCCTTCCAGTTCAGAGTTAAACGCATTACTTCTTTTTAAATGCTTTTGTCGTTTTGTTTTTGTTTTAGGTTGCAGGGAGTCACTGCATTTTGGTTTGTTAATTGGTATTTCTCAACAATCCCGTTTCCTACATGCTAACAAGAAGGAATTGGTCGTTACTAGCATGCTCAGATATCTCTCTGTAGAAAAGCTTTTGAAGCTGTATTTGTAGTTCCATGTGTGGTTTTTCTCTATAGGAACCCTGGGGATATGAATGATGTAGCCTATTTCTGAATAGCTGAACAAAACAAACAAATGCATGCACCGTGCCAATAGGAAGTGGCGCTGTGATTCAAATCGGGATCAGATGTTTAAATATTCAGCGTGCCGTATTCAATCTTCTGAAACACCTTTACAAGAAAATAACTTTGAGACTTTAATTAATCTTCAGCTCCAAAGACAAATCAGCCAAATGTAGATAATCAGTCATAAGTATGACTTTTCCCACCTACTAAGTGCAGGAGTTTGAACATTGTCTTGCTTTATATCCCTTTTTCACACCTCTTTTACCCTTTTACTGGTGCAAAATGATTATAGTTGGACCTGACACACTCTGCTAATTAGAGTTATTTGAACATTGCCTGTGGTGAGGAGTAGACTATGAGGCAGTAACTTGGGATTTCTGCATTGTACAACTCCAAGCAGTCTGAAGCTGTTCAACAGCACACTCTTATCAAGTGAGTGACTAAAAACAACTTGCTGCACTTAAGATGCACAAGAGAACCTCACACCTTTGAGCCGATGGGGCCAGCTCCGTATTATCAGTAAAGGAAAAATACTGTATGCCATTTCATTTTGGAATGCCTGCTCTTAGGCTGTAGGCTTATTTCACTGCTGCAACATCGTCTGTTAAGACGCACAAAACCACTGCACCACCCTGGAGTGCCACTTTGGACCCTTTATAAAGAGTTGGAGGAAGACACTGAATGTGCACTTTAGCAAGCAGAACCCTGGATTGATTAGAGGGGGTCACTAGAGAGCAATGAGAACTGGACCCAGCTGACTAAGCTCTCTTGAGGCTAACTTTCTTAGGTGACGCTACCACCAGTTACGTGGGGCTGCCAGCCAGTCAGTACTCGTCTGGCCAGGATCTGATACCAGACCATGGGACAGTGCCTTAACAGAAAGAGTCACCCAACATCCCCTGAAACTGTGTATGTTTAATTAAATGATTTGTTCTTTGCAGCAGAATTGCAGCCTTTGTTAATTTCCCAAGTTCATTCGTTTCTGGGATTTAGTATTTGTGCATAGACTCCAGCCTTAGTGTGCATTATGTTTTGTGCTTGATTTAAAAGCAACACGGCGCTGCTCTGCTTTTGTGTTCTTTCTCCCTCACTGCTTTCGCTCACAGTGCCGTCCCCTCAGAGTAATATTTAATTTAGTCTCTACGTATCTTTTAGTCGCATGTTTTTCTGTCCCGGTATTTATTTCCTTGAGCTTTTTTGGATAAATTGCTTTTTCATGCTTGAGCTCTTTTTAAGTTGGCATCTGAAAAGCAGCCATAAACCTCATTAATCCTTTTTAATGTGTATAATGCAGATACTTCGGTCTAGCTCATTGTACAAATGTAACATTTTTTATGTCCTGTTAAAGTGTGATTTGCCCTTTTTTTCTTCATAGATTTCTTTGTTGCGCTGAAAGATATGAGCCAGGCTGGCAAGCACTTCATTTTAAACTGACCTTTAAAATCACATTCCTTGACCAGTCTTGTGAAAATTTGCGGTATTCCTTGACGATTCCGGTGCAGGCGGTTGACCTGCTCACTGAAACCTGACCTCCCTGTCAGTCACAGCAGCCAATGGCAGGGGCAGAATTTGCCTGGACCGTAGGCCCAATCTTTACAGTAAAATAAGCCTCATCTGGAAGCACCACGTTTAAACAAAGTCCATAGTGCTGCTTCATAAACTCCCTGCATCACTGCTCTTCTGTATTAGAATACCCTGCTCTGCATCACAATGACCTGTCTATGCACGTAAGAGAATAGAAATGCACAAACAATGTATGGTGCGGGATTGTAGTTTATTATGTGCGTCGCACTCTATGTAAGGTATAAAGCCTTTCTCCAAATTCCATACCTGTGCCTGCCGTGAGATGAATTCAAACATGATTGTCTCCCAGGGGCAAATGATCAACTGGTGTTTAATAAGGCAATATTCCCAAAGGGTATTCATATGAGAAATAACAACCACCACAGGCGCTAACAAAGTAAGCCCCTCCTTTGGTTTTCGTGTTAGTTTCTATGCTTTAATTTCCGTAAAAAAATGCGGCATACCTTCTGCAAAACGTAGTTTTTAAAAAAATCTAATAATTATAAGAAATGTCAGTTAATTAGTTCTTCTGTATGTAGTATTTGATATACTGTAGGCAGTATTTGATTTAAACGGCAGAATGAAAAACGAGATGTGCACCTGAGTGCTCTGGCATTGCGGGGAGAAGGTAAATTAATGACACGGTTTTCATGGCATGCTACTTTGATACATTTCTGTTAAATGCAATTTAAAGTTGAGATGAAGTCACCTCCCCTGCTTTTCAGCGTTTTCTCAGACACATTTTGAAATGAAGTCTAATGCTCAGTACCTTAAGACTAATGTTAAATGCAGTGCTTGATTCCTGTTTGACTTCCTTTGTGTTCCCCGTCACACCGGCACATCGGAGACAACGTTTTCAACAGACAGCTCTAGGGAAAAAGTTTGGCAGGTTTCCGTGCCGCAGTTGAATTCTTTTTTTTCTTTTTTATACTGTACCCCACTCTTTAATTTCAGATCCTTCAGATTTGAGTGATGATCATCTTATTCAATGGCTTATTCTATTTTCCGGAATTGACAGCTGACTTGATTGTTTGATTTCTGGTGCTCTGGGTCTGTAAAATAGTAGGGTATTTGGAATTCTTTTTGACAGATTTTGAAGAGTAGCCTTCAAGTTGACAGGACAAATGTTGACATCTCTCATCCTCTGTGTGGTAGAGTGACATAATATATATATAAATCTAATATAATATAAATCAAGGAGGTACCTGGTAGATGCTTCATATGTCTATTAAGACTGACTATTCAGTGGTGCAGATTCCCGTTTTATGAATGATTCTGCAGCCGGTGTTCCAAAGCCTAAGATGATACTAAACTTTAAAAGCAAGCTGTCTCGCTATTGTGTCGTGGAAAGACGGGTGATATTGACAGCAGAGAAAAGCTCTAGGAGACAGCTTCTGGAACTGGAATGCTCTCCAAAAAGTGAAAGAAAAGGCAAAACAAACTAAATAGAAACGTGAAGAACATTTGGCATAGAGGAGAGCAGAGTAAACAACACAGAAGTGATTTATAGCACAGTGTCTGATGCCAGCCAGCACTGTTATGCACATAAAGATTATCGAGATGTCATGTTTTCTGCTCAATAATGTCTATGTTCGTGAAGTACGTAATACTAATACTAATAATGTGTACGTTAGGGGTGTAACGGTTCGTGTCACGGTTCGGTACGAACCTCAGTTTTGAAGTCACGGTTCAGTATGTTTTCGGTACAGCGGAAAAAAAGAAATGCAAAACATAAAATTGCTTTTCATTTGTTATGAAGTTATAAACTTATAACTAATTGCCCATAATTTCTTAAACTAAGGAAGACACATATCTTTCTTTCTTAAAAGCTATGGCGTTTGTTTGTATGTTTTTCTTTGTACTAGTTCGCCATACTGACTAGGCTGTGCTAACCCAGCATTTGTTTATTTGTATATTTTTATAAATTTTTTAACAATTTGGCGCCCAACACGGGGCTGTCTATATCCAATTCCCACCCCGATTTAGAATGTCCAATTATCTCCCCAAACAGCGTATCTCTCCACTGCACTGGACACATGGGCCCTGCATTCGTTTATGGTCGAAGGTCGGATGTGGAAAACGCGTTGTTTACTGACATCACTCCATTCACGGTGCACAACTGGGGACTTGGCGTCATGCACGTCAAGTTTTGGCTTTGCTAGCAAATATAGCTAAAACAGCCAACAACTACAATAAAATTTTCACTTTTAATTGTGTATTATTCTGTATCGGTATGTTGGCCGATACAAAAACATCTCATGCTAAAAAACGAAAGCTGAAGTGTTTTAAAAGCTAAAATTGTCTAGAAGTCGTGTTTGTTTACTGTTCACAATGTGGTTCGCGGTCGGTGTGAGCTGCCATGATGATGTGATATCAAGTTCTTCCTAGTTGGGGTTGTTCAGCCATTGTCCAATTTCAGTATTTTACAAACTTTCATATGTTTCAACTTCGTCATTGCCGCCCCCACTTCCACCTTTAAAGAAAATCTGAGTTGTTAATGATCAGAATGGTCATTATAAATCTTACTCAAACCTTACCTGTTCACAATGCACATTTAGGCTTTGTCTGACAGGCTTGTCAACGTGACTGTGTTACTTGCCTTGCATAATTGATTGTCGCAGGGAACATGCTGGCCATGTTCTTGAGGGGTCCACCTGTCTTGAGCAGCTGTCTGCTCCAATCTGTGGGTGCTCTATATCAGGAGGCTTGAGTCCGCTCGACCCAAGCGCTGGCTGAATTTGAAGCGGGGGACAAAAAGGTGGTAAGAGGGTGGTAACGGATATGGCATAATACACACATTTCACAGCAGTGTTTCTTATTATTATTTTAGAAACCATCTGTTTTTGAGTGTTGGATGCCAACACACCTCGTGAATACAATGCTACAGTTATGCTACAGTTTTACACTATCGACAGAGTTTTATTTATTTATTTATTTTACAAACTGAATGCATCTTGTATGTGTCTGTTTCCCTCCTGTATATGCGCTGTATGTGTATGCATATATTTATATCTATTTATAGTTCCCGTAGTCGTCTGAACCCAGGGGGTACAATTACTGTCGATGTTCTTCAGCTGCGGAGCGTTTTCTGTGAGTTATTCATCGTGAGAGGTGTCTGTTGGGAGGCCTCCCCTGATAAAGCAACTTCTTCAGCTCCAGTAATTGCCATTTCCAGAGAAACTTCTTTATGAGCCATCTTTCTTTTTGTATGTTCTTTGCTGTTTGTGTTTCAAGTGGAGTTGATGATCAGAGCAATTTCTAATTGTGGGACAGCAATTAGGGCCCATCTCCAGGATTTGAGCCGAGACACACGGTTTAATGCAGGATGTTTCGAGAAGCCAACTCGTTTTCAAACGCAAATCTCTGTGCCGATACCTTCAGTTGACAAGCTCACGCACTCAAGAATTTTGTGACAGGCTTAGTATAGAATATGATGCAAGTTCTTTCTTAAGCAGCTGATGCCGGATAATGAGTAGCATTTCCTAAGGCTTGCATTATCACAGTTACCTAACTAAATTCAAAGGAAAACATTTGCCTTTCAAGATGTCATTTATTTGTCTGTTTCTTTCATCTGTAATGCAGGCAACTGCATTTCCACTTAAAGCCAAGCTATTCATAAGAGGCTCAGTGCTTCCATTGCCTTTGGAGGTTTGATTTAAGCAGCAGCTCTATTTGTTTTGTGTTATTTATGATTAGAACCAGTTGTTGCCACACCATTATCTTTCAAATATTTTAATTGGGGTACATTTGTCACTATATGGAATATCCAAGACGATTACAATTTTCATTTTGCATTCGGCATATTCTGGTTTATTGTTTGCTATTACAAAGCGTGTGTGTGTGTGTGTGTGTGTGTGTGTGTCGGTGAGATAGGGGGAAAGTGAATGCGAGGTTGACTTGTTGATCTGCAGTTAATGCACTTGCACAGCTTTGAAATGTTCTCTGTTGTCATGGCTGTAGAGCTGATGGAAGCTTAATGGCTCATGTCGTCCTGCATGCAGTGCAACATTGGTTCTTCACTCCCTCCCTGCTTCTGTTTCCTCTTCACTGGCAAAATGGCAAATAGTACAGAGGGGAGCCTTTAGCGCTCATCACAAATGCTAATGTAAGGTGGGACTAGGTCCAACCGCAGTGACCAAAGTCATTGCTCTGCAGATTGCCGAATGTGTCATTTGAATTCCCCGTAGTCTAATGTTTCGGCTGACTGTTTCATCCTGTGAATCATGTATTACTTTTTCACCGGAAAAAAATAATAATGGATTGTATTTAATGTCTCCCTGATGCCAGCTTTCTGCTAGTCACTTTAATTGTAATATTCTGTTGGATAATTTCCTTCATCGTGCATTCAATTCTGCCCGTACTTTTTATGAACTTTTTTGTTAAAAGCACTGCAATTACCCTCAGTGTTTGAGCATTTCAGTTCTGGTTATTTAGGCTGAGCAACGTGCGTTACTGATTTCACACTGTGATACATTCATTTCACATGCAGGTTTTGCTTTTTTCCTGTCCATTGAAGTCGTGTGAGTACCGACGATGACGATATTTTATCTACAGTCATGAGCACAGTTTGATTTCTGTGGCTACCAGGGCCTCGTCTGCTATAAGGTTGGACAAAATTTACCGGGGTATATAAAAATACTGACAGGATTATTTTCAGTACAGTCCAAACCAGCGATTCTTTTTAGCGTGCAATAATACACGTTCCTTCCTTTGACTAAGTGTAGAACAGTCTTCTGTGTGCTCAAAACGACATTATGCATATGATGTCGCCATGTGCTGCAGAATTAGTAGTAATGAACTCCATGTTATTGGCAATGTTCGCGGAAACGTCACACTTTATATCTTCCTCAATCTGTACGGATGGAGAGTCCTTGATTTTCACAGCGAGTTGGCTGAGCGAGAGCTAACCGTTTGCCAGCGAATCTGGTTTAGTAAACAAAAGGGATCTTCGCTTCAGGCAAGCCATTTTTCGTCCGTCTCCTCCCCTCTGTGTGCTTGACACCTCTGCGATAACATTTCCAGATGGGCACAGGAGGGTCATTCTTCCCTTGGCCTGCCTGCCGCTGATGGATTTCCCCCTTGACTGTCGACGGAAAATGACAGCGCCGCCGGTCCCGCCGATCTCGCGTTAGAGCTCACAGGAAAAGCCCAATTGAGTTTCCACTCACTGTGTCCTGTTACTCGTTACCATCAGGCCATGTATGAAATGTATTTTTCTCCCACTGGCCAGAGTTTTACCAGCCACATTACCTTTTGCAATATAACACAACCTGGTTGGGTACCGGCCAAAGTGGCTGCTAGAAAAATTTTACCAGCCACAATCAAAGTTTTACCAGCATTTGGCTGGTGGCCGGTGTTCATTTCACACCCTGCCATCAGGGCTTAGAGAATATGTTTGATAAACCTCCATGTAAGAGAACCGGAGCGCTGTTACGTTTCACATGGTTTCTTCGGTTCATGATTTTTCTAGATGCCCTTTGAGCTCATGAAGAAATACAGATAACACAGTATTTTTCTTCATGGATTTTATGAATTAAATTAAAGAGTAAAGTTTGAGCCCAGGTTCTAATATTTTATATTTCACCTGCTGCCATTGGGAATGCATATGCATCAGATCTGATGCATCGAAGCCAGATTGTTTTTAACACACTTCCACAAAAAAAATACTGAGGCGTCTGATTTATTTTGACGGGCTCAAGTCTACTTTGGTTCGCTGTGCTGCATGTCAATCATTTCTCAAAAAGGTACATTTCTTCTGTCGTTGATCTCAAGAGATTTTTTATTTTTCTTAGAACATGGAATGTGCCCATTATGTGCAACCAAACAACTGTTTTGGTCTTTTAAAGAATTATATATGTATATTTAATTTTCTGAAACATTTTTAAAGAACGGGACGTTTTCCCTCCTGTGTGTGCATTATTCAGACAGATGTAAAGCAGAGCGGGTAACAGATAGAGGTAGGGCCACATCTGAGAGAGAGCCACTGCAGGGTCCAACCCCCACCCACATTTTATCCTTCGTTCTCCAAATTTCTGAGGTCCAATTGTATTCTCAGGCTTGTCCCCACACTACAACCCCCCTGTCAAGTGCAGAGAGGTGTGTGTGCTGGCAGCAGCTACTTCCTTCCCCTCGGTAATCTATTGAGCTGCAAAGTCATCGCAGTGCAGGAGTCACACTTTGTGCTGTTGACGGCCCTGCAGACACGTGCAGAGTGAACCATACCCTGGCCAACACTACCGTCGTTTATGTCTTATGGGGCCGCTGGCCGTCTGGGGTCAGAACCATACTCATTGGACCTCGTCGTTATAGGTCTCAACAAGCCGTTAAAGCGGCAACAATCCTTGTGTTACTGATATTCTGTTATCTCAACGTTTCTATTTAATGGATAAGTTTGTTACGTGTAGACATTTTATGCTGTATGACTTGGCTCAGTATTCAATCCTTCTAGAGATCAGTATTATTTTATTAGCAAATCATGTGTTAATTGTATTGAGCCTACATTGTATTAAAATTCATGAAATGTAAATCCACCAGCGGATGGTATCTGAGTATCTCAGTGCTGTGTGGGGAAATGGAAATGTGGGTGATGCCATGCTGACATGCTTCAAAGCAGGGCACTGGGTCGCTTCAATCATTACAAATAGATTGTTTTTAATTGATAATCATACATTTTGTGAGATTGAGATCCTATCTGTGCATGTGCTGGCCACGGTCCCTGTGTAAAACCTTGGGTCTAGAGCACGAATGCAACCCAGGGTCCCTGTGTAAAACCTTGGGTCTAGAGCACGAATGCAACCCAGGGTCCCTGTGGAAAACCTTGGGTCTAGAGCACGAATGCAACCCAGGGTCCCTGTGGAAAACCTTGGGTCTAGAGCACGAATGCAACCCAGGGTCCCTGTGGAAAACCTTGGGTCTAGAGCACGAATGCAACCCAGGGTCCCTGTGGAAAACCTTGGGTCTAGAGCACCAATGCAACCCAGGGTCCCTGTAGAAAACCTTGGGTCTAGAGCACCAATGCAACCCAGATTCTGGTGGGCCGGTCTGTGTGGTGATTCTATTTTAATATTCTATTTAATTTTCTTTAGTGTTTAGTTTTAAACTACGTTGGTTCACTCCTGTACTTCGGCACAGTAAAACCTTTAGGATACGCTTGCAGTCTGCGGCCGTAGCCGGCGCTTATACAAAATGGGCAGATCAAGATATGATTGAGCTAATTAAATGATTAAGAGCAGAAGTTGGCGCTAAGTCCTGAAACCGGTCGGCCCTTGTTTTGCACCCCTGGCCTGGAGCTTCGCAGTTTGAATTGCCTTGCATACGTTTGAAGTGAAAGGTGGTTAAGTGGATGCGGGATCCTGACAGCACACAGCAGCTGTCATCGGGAAGATAAACCAAAGCAGGCGTCCTCAGGTAGACTCCCATGTCTGTGTAGCAAGTGATTGATAGTGGAGGTGTGATAGCATCACAGTGTCATATTTCAACCCACACCGAGATAAGTAGGAGCTCTTACATCAGCTAAACTGTGCTTGCTCAGCTGTAGATAAATTCAGCACGTGGTATCAGGAGGAGATTTTGAAGCTTTTTTTTTTTTAGCTTTTATTTACTTTGGTAAGTAGTGAGAGTCTGGTTCTGTCACATAAGCCAAGTCTTTCCATAACTTACTGCCCCTTTTGGCAAAAGGCCACCTAATTTGGAATGCACTTCACATTTATACTAATCAAGTTACTAGAATATAAATAGAAACCAGTAGGACTTAAACCTCAGAAAATTTGTATGTTTGTCTGCATCATGATGATATTATCAAGCATAACAAGCTCAAATAACTGAATTATATCTTGATTTTTCTTAATTTCTTTGCTATGATATACAAAGCAAAATGCTCTTCAAAACATTTATCAATGATTTATTTAAAATAACTGGTGTACTGATGTCACCTGCTGAAACATGCAGTCCTCTGATGCAGTGACAGTGAGAGTTCTTCACATTTAAAGTCACACAGACCGACAGGAGACCTGGCATCTATTGGAAAATATTTCCCTTTCTGTCTATCCCTCACTAACAACAACTGGCCTGTGTGTGTCTGTGATGTTGTTGGCTGAATTGACCCTGCCCAACCCCTGACTGGATGAGAATTTAGGCCCCGTACATCAATTCCTAAGGAGGAGTCGTCAGATGAATATTAAAAAGTTGCATATTTTCAGTCGTGATGGTGACATTATCGATATTGGCAGGGTCTTTAAGTAATTAGGGGCTGTAGCCTTTGTAATATTAAATCTACCTTTGACTAATTTAAGTTCAGAATTTCATGAGGGGAAAACCTGCAAATTTGTGTTTTGTCCTCTGCTAAAAGACAAATTCAGATTATTATGTAATCACTGACTGTTTCCTTTAGAATAATGACTCTGTAATACGCCAAATTCTCCAAATGTAGGACCCTGTGAAATGAATGAGGATAAGGCTGGGACTCTTGCCAAGCTGAATGTAAAACAGTTTTTGGAGACTCAGGTGGACACAAATCTCTCTGCTGGCTTGTGTCCCCCTGTTCTTATAATTAAAGCAAAATGTTCATCATGAATTAATTTTATAAAATGTTGGTTTTGTAAAAATACAAAATAGTATGGTTCTGACTGAAACCCTGCACTATCTCTGGGCAAGGCTAGGCTAATCATGCACCACCCCAAGTGGCTGCCAGCCACATAGTTGTTTTTGAGACTGCATTAAGCCTAGCGGATCTGATATGATATATTCATTCTTTTTGTTTTTTGCTACATGCATAGGCAGGCGATAAAAAGCTGCAAAAGCTCCAGAATAATTTCATTTGATTGTGACAGGAAGACTTTCTGTCAGAAAAGTGGGTGTCCTAGTCGGCCGTCTTCCTGGCAAAAATGCGTGCACACGTCTGCTCTTTTCTTGTGCAGCAATGCATTACCTCTCTCTCAGGTGCCAAAAGGCATTTCGGGACTTTTCTGGGGTTTGCTAAAAAATTGCAGTTGCATCTTTTTAGTTTTATGCAAACCACTTCCTGTTGATTAAGCAAAGTGTTTCAGGTTAAATCAACTGTAACATAGTCAGAATGGAATAAAATGCACTTTGTCAGGGTAAAATTACTCCAAGTTGATCCAGCACTGACAATTTTGCTGTGCATAAGAAAAACCAAACAAAACAAACAAAAAACGGGAGCCATCACGTGATTTATTCAACCTAATTCAGGGAATATTTAAGGCTTGTACTGTTGGAGCCAACCATGAAACAGGCGACCTACTTAGATTACTGCACACTATTTGGATTTTTGATTGTGTGGTAATTATGTAGTAGTAACTGAAGTCTTTAACTGTCGTTTTATGAAATGGATTCAAATTTTCTGTGACCTAATTAACATGCGTGCAGTCAAGTAGCATTTGTTATATGCGCACAGTGGATGACACTCGTATGGGTACTCAGTTAATTGATAACCTGTGCACTTAGAGCAGTGTGCACATTAGCTTGATTGGTACAATCCTAAAAGATCTCACTCCGCTGTTTTGATTGCCATCCAAGTATACTTTTTATAAAGTAAAATCACGAAGCAGAACAAGCTAATTAACTAAATTAGGAAATAAATATGCTGAAGTATCACCACTTGGTTTACGCATAGATATGTGAACTACGTGTCTATTTCACAGCCTTTTTTATTCATGGAAATAAGATACAGTTGAGACCCAAAATCAAAGCTACTGATTATTGTTCAAATATATAAATGCAAATGTGCTTTAATAATGCACAATACAAAGTGCACATATGGAGTTATACCCTTTGGCTCTGAATATGCTGTCCATGAGTAACATAACGAGATTCAAGCCTGTTACTTGTGTCATTACTAAAACAGAAAATGTAACTCTTATTCAGCAATCTGTTTTGACAGCATAAAGACAATTTCAATGTGTCTGCTAAAATGTATTTTAGGACAAAATAACTATAGTTCTTGATGCCTTTCCATTCAAAATGTCAGATTCACATCAAGTGACATGTATCCCAACTGTCTTGGTTATGAATAACAATTTTTTTTTAAATTCACAGAGGCAGTAGCCGGCTATGTTTATTTTATACAGTTATATTTAGAACTGATATGTGGCTGTGAAATCATGGAATCATTGTGTTAAATGACAACAAATTGCTCATTGCTTTCGATTAATATTTCCAGAGAGAAATGGCGTGTCATGAATTGAAGTAGATTGATGAAAGTCCTACGTGCAGGTGTTATCTATCTATATTTTGTGAAGTGCTTATTTATTCTGTGGTAATGTAGATGCGGGCAAATTGATCGTGTCTTAATTGGATGAGAAGTTCCCCGGGGTAAGCATAGCTGGCTCATGAATACGTTTAACTTTTTCAATGAACAAATATGAGTTCTCTTCCGCGGATTGAGACTTCTCAAAACAAGCATGCGATGTAAAAATGGCGTACGCGTGCTGCTGCATGCTGAGAGAATAATACTGTTGTAAAATAGAGCTGGCCCTCACGGCAGCAAACCCCATACATGGTAATACAAATACGTTATGCTGCTGCAGTCGCTTTCTTGATAAAAACAATTAGTGACGAAAGCTGAATTAAATAAACGATACCAGGTCAAAAACCTGGATCCATCTGCCTGGAAGCTGAAACTTGGCCACAGATGGATCTTTCAGCATGACAGTCCCAGGCATGCCTCAAAATCAACCAATCAATGGTTAACTGGCCACAAAATTTCCGTCTCAGTCTCCAGACTTGAACTTTATATAGCATGTGTGGTTTTTGAATTGAAGAGCATGGTTTAAATTATCTTAAAATATTCTGTATGGAGGAATGGACAACCCCCCCCTCCTGATGTGTGATATGTGACCAATCTAATGAAACACTAGAGAACGGTAGTTGATTCGTTGCATGGGGTGTGCTTGAGATGGAACACATACATGCCTTAATCCGGCTGGACGTACCTGAGGAGCGGTTTGGGAACCACTTGTATAGATGATGACTTTTTGAATACCACTGCTATAGAAGATTAATTGTGTTCCCCTTGTGAAAGGAGGGTGCACAAACAGTACTGAAAAGAGTGGTATGAATATCTCATATTTGTTTGGGAAAGAAATGCATAAATAATGATACGTTTATTTTCTTTGGTTGATTCCATTCATTTAGTATTATATTTTGTAATTGTATTACGGCACAGTACTTGCATTGTGTATTTTATACAGTATTTTTTGTGGTGGTAATAATGTTGAAAGGAACTCGTGTGTCCAGCTAAACATCTTTCTCTCTGCAGTGATGTACCCCGCGGTCTGGTATTGAATCCTGTCTGTGCCAGTGCTGACTCGCCAAGCGCTTGTACTGCTTATTTGGCTGTAGGGTCACCAAGGGAGGGATGGGTTCAGTATATGCAGGGGTGTTCTCTGTCTGACTGCACAGAAGTGACTCCCCTGGTCAAATGGGCACTTTCTGTGCCAGCTGTACATAAATCACACTCTGATGCAATGCGCTTCCTAGAAGCATGCACATTCAGAGGAGACGCTCCATTGCCTGTGTTCTTGTTGGGTGGCAGCTCCTTATCTGGAATACCACCAGTGTGTTTACTAGCCAGTTTCACTGAAGTCACTGAATAATCCTGTGGGTTAAAGAAGAAGAATAATGAACCGTTTTCAAAATGAGCACTGTCAGTATGGACCATTGTGTGCATTGGGTCTGTGTTCATCTGAGCATCTGTGTTTATTGGAGGTGCTGATTGAGCTACAGGTGTGCAGCTGCTGGCTATGCAGTTTTAGTGCATTATTGTTGCTAACTATCTAACATTAAATCCTCCACGTCCTCAAAGGAGCAGAATTTATCAGTCATATCCGTGATGCACTGGAAATCTCTGTCTTTGTGCACATTTGCCCGAATCCGTGCTATTCTGCCTTTATTATATTATTATGTTATTGTAAGATGTGTTTTGGATGTTTCTGGGCTTGATGCTCTTTGCTGTTTGGGGAAGGCCGGGTGTGGCTACAGAGCCTGTAGGGTGGGATCAGGTTTCAGTGGAGCGTTTGTACCTACCTAGCTACTGCAGTGGTGGAGGTGAAGAAGCACAAGTACAACAGAGCGAAACAAGAAGCCGACAGGGCTTGTTCAAAAACTGTGTCCCAATACTCACACTTGAGCACTTGCGCACTTCAAATGCGGGTGCCCGCGAGAACCTCCAGGGGCTTAGTGCATCCCATTTCTTATTTTGTTTTTCGCAAGGGTACTCTCGAGCGCCGCCATGAGCCCTTGATGCGCCCCTCTAGCAAGTCCGCATCTGACCACACTTTTCAGAGCGGTATTACCCCTAATCCCCTGCGAAATCGTGACGTTTCTGTTTTTAACCAATCACAGAGGACTTGAAGTCGTTGCCAAGTTTTTCCGAAAAAGCAAAGCGTAACGAGTACGTAACGTTACCTTAAACTTATGTAATTTTGTACAATTACACAGCAGTTCACGAAACTGGGCTATGGCTAAGGGGCAGTGTATGTGGCTGATAACCTTATATCAAGGCTGCTGCAGGCTAAGGTTAGCTTCATATTTTTTCATAGCATTGGCTAGTTTTGCCCACCATCCTCAGACAGTGTAGCCAGGTAGCTAGCTGGCTGTGTAAACAGAAAGTTGAGATGTCAAATTGAAATTAGGGTAGTTATTGTGCCGGTTTAGAATTTAATCAGCTCCATTGTCTCTGATCTCTATCGTTACTTCTGTGTAGGGACGGACGAAATGACCGTCAGTTTCATCAAACTCCGAGCACAGAATTAACGGCTTTTCACTGGTTTTGAACAAAAGCATCCACAAACACTGGTAGATTCTGGATAAGATTGAGGATCCCTGATCTTCACCTTTTTTTTTTACTTTATTGAACAACAGGAATTTTGACCAAGCTTTTTCCTGCAGTGTGTCTCAATTCTTTCTTTTTAAACCCATGCACACCTTGAGTGCACACCCTCTCCACGTCACCGACGTGCGGTCCTGAAGGAGGACCTTAGGGCTTAGGCCAAGAATTGGGACACAGCCCGACTTTGGAATTGCTTTTCCTCAATGGCGACGGCTGAAATCCACCAAGGGAATGAAAAGGAACACGGAGTTGGCGCGTTTTCTATTGGAACTATAAGTAACATTACCTCTAGCTATCCAGCTAGCTATGTTTGGTACCTAGATGGTTGAAGTCGGATACCTTTCGTATGGAATTATCTTGTCCCAAGAAAAAGAAGAACAATTATATTTGTATGCTTCATGAAAAAGTCATTCACTCTACAAGGGTATTAGCTAGCTATGATAAACCAGCTAATGTTACTTATTCCACACACAATTCCATTTTTACATCCCAGTTCTAAATGAATGTTCAGAATAACGTTATGCTAAATACTGAACAAGGAAAAACACCACAAGATAGCTGCAACTGAAACAGCACAAGATAGGTGCAAACTGCACTAGGGAGTAGCTACAGTTACAGTAACAATGTTCTTTATAGTGTAAAGATTGTTATACCACTGCCTGATTACTGTTACCATCCATGTAGAAGAATGCATATTGCCAAAAATGTTATGTTCGCTTGATATTTTGCTTGCTGCGCTCAAGGGTGTTTTTTTTCTTAAATGGAGGTGATTGTGTGGGGTTGAGGAGGATAGTTTTTTTATTGTAAACACAGGACCACAGCAAGGCTAAAAATCCTGCATCGTACTACTTTAAAAAGTAAAAAAACATATATACTTTTTTTTGTTTTGTGAGCAACCCTTGAATGTCCATGATTCCTGTAGCATAATGCAATCTCTTTCAGTGTGCATGTTTCTGTAGATCTCTAGGAAACTTTCACACTGTACATATGTAATTAGGGATGTAGTTGGAGAGAGTTGACCTTTAATGCTTCTGAATGAGATGTCGAGTCACATGTATAAACTCGTCAGTAACTCAAATTTCAATCTGAAATGGCTCTGTGCAGAAATGCTGTGGGTCAAGTGGCCAGTCTATCAAGAAAAGGAGGCTAACATTCATTGAAGGAAAAAAAAGAAGAGAAAAAAAAGCTCATTTTAAGTTTGTTTTTTTATTTATATTCTAGAGAGGCTATTGCACTGCCATGTTTTCAGACTCTGTATTCATAAAGATAGCATAATGTGAGTTCAGCTTTGGGCTAATTATTTTCGCAGTTGTTTGCTAAATGTAAAGATTGAATGGATAGCCCATAACACTTGAAATGGGTTAAGTGCCTATGTTTCTAACTCTTGTGAAAACCTCTGCCAGCTTTGGGGGCTGAAGATGGTAATGATCCCTGACAGACTTTGAAGTAAAGAAACCTGCGTGCTCATGCCAAATTACATTTTACAATAATCTAAATGCTGTGTGTGTCGTAAAGAGTAAGGTCAGGGTGAAAATAACTGGTCTGCCGGGTCGTAACGCTGAGTCTTAACCAAGCACTGCTTGTCATTGGGATGAACCCAGGTGTGGTTCATTAATTAGTGCGGTGCCTTATTAGAATAATCCTAGGGTTGGACTGCATTCTCATTCCTTCGTGTGAAATTTTCTCTTGGGCAGGGCGTGTTTTTGTATTGCTGAGTGCAAGTCGACAGGCCTTAGGAGTCAATTGGTGACATCGCTTCAATGCGCTGTTGGTATAACATGGCTTGGGATTCGAGCGCCAACCTTCCTGAAATGAGGAAATATGCCTTACATATATGATGGAAAGCTCAATGAAAAGCAGAAGAAAGTATTTCCCAAAAAAACAAGAATCATGACGTTTTGTTTTTTTTGTCATTATTTGTTTGCAAAATATTGCTCATACAACTTGAATGTCAGATACCTACAATAGATCAGTGTTTAGGAAAGGTTTGGTTCATGGCTTTTATGTTGTGGCAATATTCTGGCTTTGTGCTGATATTGTGATGAAGTGGTGGAGCAACATTATGCCTGATTTGACTGACAGCTATAGAACTGAAAGGTAGCATTTTTCTCACACAGCACACTGGATGAGATGATCCAAGCACACTGGATGAGATGATGCCTCTAACTCATGATATCATACTAGTCAAAATATATTAAAGATTAAGTGAATATTCAACTGTAATCTTTCCAGTATAAGGCATTAGTATAAATATATGAAAATAATTTTTTTGCCTATACACAAAATGCCACAATAGCTCAATTGAAGCTTCAAACCCAGATCTTCAAATGGGTGACCCTACATATTTAATAATGAATTAAAGGAGAGGTGATGAACACCAATTAAAGATGACATAATTGGTGTTTTGATACCAATTTACAGAACAAATGAGGACTCAACTTCAAGCCTCAACACAGTATTTGTTACACTGGAGGGAATTGAGGGAATAAAGTTCAGTTAAGTTATACTTTCTTTACCCCGTGGGATAATTTCTTCTATGCATTTGACCCATCCTAACAACTTTGGAGCAGTGGGCAGCCACAGTACAGCGCCCGGGGAACAACTCCAGTTCTAAGGGCAATGGCAGGAGTCTACCTAACCTGACAACAAAATATATATATTTTTTAATTCAAAAGGAAAACCTTGCGCTTGAAAGAGTGGATGCACCTGTATCTCCTGTCCTTAAAAGTTTTTTAACGTCCCTAAAATCTTATCTGAAATTCTTCCTTGTTTTATAGGCAAACATATATTTTATAGCAATTCAAAATGTTATTGAACTGAAAAAAGGTCCCTGGGTACTTAGGAACATAATGACTTGGGATATTATTTTGGCTCAAATGCACTAATCCGTTATTGGGGACAATGTTTATCAGGTAAACATTAGAAAGGTAACCTTTGATCTGTTCATTTTGTCCACATGCAAAGTAAATTAACATTTTGAATACTATAACAGCATGCCATAGTGTATCGTAATGTTGGCTAATGGGAAGCTTACTTTGCTTTATCCAATAAAGCTTTCTATAAACTGCATAATGTTAAATAGAATTTTTATTCCTTATTTAAACTAGACCGTGTAATATTTGCATCAATTTTTGGTTAACCGATTAAATTAGATTTTAACATGGGGATAGGGTGCAAGTGTTGATGCAGAGTGATCATCTACAAGTCATTTAACATGTTTTACATATTTAATATTTGAGGAGTTACACCGCAAATAGATACTGTAGGTAATTAAATCCCACCTCAAAAGCTTAAGACTGACTAAATGACCTTTCCGAGACAATGAAAAGTATGGCTGGTCTGCTTGCTTCCTTGGATTGTGGATTGTGTGTTTCTCCATTAATATTGCCTGTGTTCGATACTGCTTTGATATTGCCAGATATGATTATTATCCATAAATGAAGATCTGGCTATACCTGTGTGTCAACCAAATATGCAGCTGATTACAGGGATAAATAAGTATGAATTTTCTAAAATGAAATGGAATACAATTAAGGGTTGTTAAGCTGCTGATTAGTCAGAGCTTGACTGCTGAGATCTTTGATGGGTTAAACAGTCGCCAGATTCCAAATGCGTTTTATTCCTCCCCTGCCGGCCCATCTGTGTGTGACAATATGGTCTGAACATAAATCTTAATCAGTATGAATCTCATTTCTCAAAGCGCTCAGGGGCGAAGGGAGATGCCCAATCTGCAGCGCAGCAGCCAGGTAGAAAGTCATCTCAGCGCTAACTTATTCTGTCAGCTCTCATTGGCCCCTTTCCGCTTCCTCAAAAAGGCTCATTTCCTTGGCCTCCAGCACCATTCTAAAATGCTTTCACTTTTTTGTGTCCATTTTTTTAAAAGTCTGTTCTATTTATTGCATGTTCCAAGCTTTTAGAACTCCAAAAACTCTTGAGATTGTGCACCTACACTACCGGTCAAGTTTTAGTGCACCAAAAATTTCCAAGCAATCAGAGATAAAAAAAAATGTTTTAATAAAAAAAAGAAATAAACACTTTTTATATTACAAAACTAATTATCTAAATCTTTGATTCGTCAAAAGCCACCTTTTACAGCAATAACTGGTGAGTATATTTGTGCCATTTCTTTCTACTAGGGCAGTCGTATGGTTCTGAAAGTTCACGCCAACACTGCTGTAGAAGTTCCCACAGACGGGCTGCACTTGTGGGTTGCTTGTCCTTGACCTTTCTGTCCAGTTTGTCCCAAACTAACTTGATGTTTACTTCTCTTGTTGGAAAATTAAAAAGCATTTGTTCACCTGTTTATTTTTCCAAACATTATTATAATTGTTTTCTATTAACTCCAAGATGTAGGTCACTACTATTCTGTGAAGTAACAGATTCTCTTTTACTTCTGACTGTTCTCTTAAGTGTTAAACTGCTTAAATGACACTAGAAACGGAGTACTAAAACACCAGTAAAGTGTACTAAAACCTTTGACCATTAGAGTATGTAAGGCACTACTTCTGTGAGCAGATAATGCATGATGGCACATTTTATAATTCCTAAGGAGATGGATTTAGTGCACTGCTTATTGTTTCAACGCAAGGACATAACATGTCATATGAGAAGATGATTCATTTTATTTTCATCTCTATACAGGAATTTAGTTATGTAAGCGTTTATGTAAGATATTTTAGATAGTGTTAATATAGCCTTAATCCACACATGGATTGAGTCTCTCATTATTTCTAAATATAGCCTATATATTTTTTTTAGTTTGGAAAACATTAACTTCCTAGTCCCTGGCAGCTAAAGAAATAAAGCTGTAAAAAGAAGAGTCAAAACCGCTTATTTTGCCTAACCCTACAGCATGGAAACAGAATAAAAGGTGAAACCAGCTGGAGTACATTTATTTGCATGGCAATCGTGATCTGCTTCCTCAAAATGGTAACCACGGAGTCAGTCAGCCAGCCACTCACTGCAAATCCGCATTGTTCTAGATTAAGGCCTCAATGCATTTTAATGTACTCTGTTTTTGTATACTGAAATTAGAATAAAAAAACAAAACATTACTTGAGGGACAATGCAGCTATACTGAATGAGAAATATTAACTTTAGTTTCCTTATCTGTTTTAACACCTGCTGTGGTATAAGGACAAAGATGGTCAATATGGGACTTGTGTAGGGATGAACTCTAAAATGACTTGCTCATTATTAACAGAGATCATTTTTTCTTGTGGATTAGTGTAGTTAATTGTCATTTTTGGAAATTCAACATTAATGGCTACACTGAGGAAGGATTACCACCAATGCACTAAGGGAGAAAGGCTTGTTGAAGTTTTCCATTTTTATATGAATGACAAATATATTGAAATGAAGGGCATTGAAAAGATTGGAGCTTGAGGTTTATTCAAGTTTGGTTTGTGCCTGAACATATCATTTGATGTATTCGTGAAGAGATGTATTCTTAAGTTTGGGAGTACAAAATTGGGAGCCCAATTAAGTTATTTTGTGCAGTAGTTCTGTGGACATGTGTAATTGCGAAAAGTGAAAATGAACTCTAAATACAGAATTTACCCAATTACACCCCCCTCCCTCCTTCCCACACACCTCCTCTGCTTCAGTTAACATGGACAAATCAGCTCATCTTAAGGAGACATAGTGTGAACTTTTCTGTTTTATTCCGCTTGAACTCATTTATTCGCATATTCATTTGTGTAATGTATTTTGTGTGAATAGATTAAGGCAGTATAAGACAATTCACATCATATGATCTAATTAGGGTTTTTATTTATACACACAGGCCTATTTCTTTTGGCATGCAATCTATATGTAACCGCTGTGGTAACATCACAAGTGTTTTCTCCACAGCTGTTTAGAGAATGTTTAGTCTTGTTCCCTCCTTTAGTGTTTTTTTTATTTTTTTTAAACAATTGTTTACTTAGGCTGAAAACACCACAATTATGACAGTAATCTAAAAAATGGAATGAAATGTCAGGAGCAATCAGGATCATCTGAGTGAGAATGGGTATTAATTTATATGGACCACTGTTAGCAGTCAGTGCATGTACACAGTCCATGGCAGTAAGTGAAGAGTGAAGTCAAAATGACCAGAGAGAATTTTGTTTTTATTTCTTTTAATACACAATTATTTTTAAAGGCCTGATCTGTTATCATTTCATAGTGTGGATTGATTAACAGGACTGGACTGCTGCACACTGTCAGATGAAAAGCTGCAGAAGATGATGCATCATTAAACAACTGTCAGCTGGACAATATGGGCCCACATTATGATCCTGGGTGTGGGGAGATGGACAGAGAATACAGCGTGATGTGTAGCAGCGCATGTGCACATTCCACCAGTATTCTGTCCTTTGCTGGTTATGCCACAGCTGTATATCGCGCCGGATTTTTTGGTGCAAAGAACATAAGTAAACGTCTTTTTTAAATGGCTGGTTTTATTAGCGGTGTTGTTAAATTAGAAATTCAATTTATTTTATTTTTTACACATGTAAAACATGCCGACTTATGGATATTTTTTGTAATTCACAGGGAGGCTCATCGCTAGGGGAGATCGAATGGGGCGGTAGCACAGGGCCTCACGCCAGGGGTACCCCGGGCACTCCGGTTTTCCTCCCACAGCAAAGACATGCATGCATGTCAGGTTAGGTAGACTCCTGCCATTGCCCTTGACCAAGGCACTGGCCTTAGAACTGGAGTTGTTCTCTGGGCGCTGTACTGTGGCTGTCCACTGCTCCTAAGTAGTTAGGATGAGTAAGAGGACTCATGCAGAGGAAAAATTACCCCACGAGGTAAAGAAAGTATAACTTTATTCCCACAATTCCCTCCAGTGTAACACATACTGTGTCGAGGCTTGAAGTTGAGTCCTCATTTTTTTCTGTAAATTGATATCAGAACACCAATTATGTCATCTTTAATTGGTGTTCATCGCCTCTCCTTTTATTCATTATTAAATATGTAGCGTCACCCATTTGAAGATCCGGGTTTGAAGCTTCAATTGAGCCATTGTGGCCTTTTGTGTGTGGTAAAGAAATGGCGCCCAGACTGCAGAGTGATGTTGTGGTTTGGAAGGATGCGGCCTTTCTAAACACAACGCTGATGAAAGGGTAAATGAATCTTGTGAGGGCTTGATTATTTTTTCCTCCCCCCTCAACCCCTCCTTTCTCAGCATTTGATCGAATTGAACTTCTGCCGCAAGTAATTTCATTCTCACTTCCCAAGGTCAAGTGGTAGACGATTCTCTTCAGTCAGTATCTATTTATCTCCAAATGCAAATAGAATGGACTGATTTGCATTGATGGGCACAGAATAACAGGGGTTCCTCTCAAGGTTACGCAAGGAGAGACTGACTGGGTATCGGTACTGTGGTTTGTTTAAAATAACTATTCTTTAATCACTGGGGATTCTCAGTGTCTAATTCAAATATTAATTAGACACTGAGATATTTATATTTATAACATCCTTGATTCTTGTAGCCGTCTTGAATATTGCCCATTACATTTGAGTTACTTGTGCAGTCTCCCCAAAAGTACTGTGTAGACCACCATCTTTATCGTGAAACTCAAGCCCAGTTTGTCTCAGATCAACTTGCTTTGTTTGAAGTATACACAAAAAGTAATGGCTATAGCCCACTTTCAATTTAGTTTCAGAATTGACATAAATTAAATTAAACTAAGCAAATGGTCTTTGGATTACCTAAACAAATGAGTGTACTCTTGGTGAACTGTGCTTGAGCGTTTCAGATTTTCCCCATGTGATGGTGTGTTTAAGAACAGTCACGTCTGGATCCCATTTCATTCATTTATTTTCCTTTCCACTTAACATTACCCATAATTTAGCTATTCCTGTTCATTTCCTTTTATCTGAATGCAGCAAGCACCTCTGATTTGGCTTGACACAACTTCTCTCATGCATCTTAATAGATTTCTTTGCATTTGACCTGATTTCCTTTTGTGCTTGTAAAACTAAAGTGCTCAATAATTTATCAAGTGGACAGATGCTTATTCTTTTTAAAATATATATTTTGTAAAGCATTTTGTGGAAAACGTTTGCTTTATCATGGCAAATAAGGTTTTATGCTGCAGTTCCTTGGGCATGAGTTATCAAGGAGATCATTAAAAAACAAAAAGAATGCTTTGAGTTTTTGTTTTAAGTCAAATATCTGATAGCCAAATACGGTTACACTTTCAGTTTCAAACGGTTGAGAAAGAAAAGTGCAAAGCTTGTGCTTCAAAGATATCTTTGTTTTTTTGAGTGAGGCCTTGGCTGTCAGATACAGTTCTTGTTCAATGACTGGACTGCAATTACTATGCACTTAATTTAAAACCATGGGGCAAGTGGCTCAATTTAAGTAGATAGATATCAATAATAAGGATAACCGTACTTGCATGTGTAACGTAAAAGAATACTGACTAATATACACATTATACACTATAATAGCGTACATCCCAAACGTCAGCTTCTTTTTGCTTACTACTATGTTGGTTTTAGCAAGCTAGCATTCCCTAAAGCTAACTTTAACCTAATGTCATCTAACTGAACCAGTTTTTTTCTTCAAGGTTAGTTAAATCAAATTAACAATCACATCTTTTTTTAGCAAGAAAAAAAAAACTGAAAGATAAAGCCAAAGATACCTTCCCTCAAGGAAGAAAAACACAGTTTTCAACACTGCGGTAAAGCTAGCTTGCAGTTCGCTGTTCAAAATCGGTCGTTTATAACTTTTTTTTCTCTAGGACCAAATATTAGACTTCAATTACAGTTATGCAAATTAATATTCAAAGCCTCATAATTCAGCTACCAAGAGATTTCAGACCGGTTGCATTTTAGGATGCTTTGTGATAATTTCCCACAATTTTACACATCGACGATTAATACCAACAATGCCCAGCGATTCTTCATTCACCAGCAATAACTCATAAATGGAATGACAACGGTGTCTGAAACTAGCAGTACTGGAAGCATATTATTTGTGGATTTTTTTCACAACCTCTGATTTAACTGTAAATCATCTGGAAGAAGAGGGCCACAAGCAAAACTTTCACAAGCGTTTTACTGATTTATGAAACCTTTACTTCATTTAAAATAATTTTTATTATTTATAACTCATCATGGACATGGACTATGCTATTCAGTGATGTTGCCACTTAACCAAAACAGATAATGACCTTAGTCCAACTGTATGTGAACGAGGACACCATGTCAACACAATCACAAACATTGGCTGATTTGTGAAGCTATTATTATTTTTTTTATTTTTTTTTTTTTTTTAACTAATTTACATTATTATTTTATATGTAATATATTCAGATTCAGAGATACATAATGCTCATTAAACCAAGCTGTTACTGTTACTCTGTTTTACTTTAAATGCGGTTGTATTTTTTTATGCTTTTTTTTCCTAACCTTTTTTTTTTGTGTTTGGGAGCACAAGTACATTTCCCAAGCACAGTATGCCCATCAGTATTCATATTCTTATATTTTCATTTTTTTATAGGAATCTAGCCACACCAGCCATACCCATAGCAGTCCAGTCTAGCAGTGCCATAGCCTATAATCTTTATTTTGTTTACAGTCATCTTTATTAAATTTTTTTGCTTTGGCTAAATGAGTTCACTTATAGAAATTAATGCAATGTCTCTTGTAGAGCAAATCATAACTTTAATTGCCTTGCTTGAATTACAGTTTGACTCGTGAATTGCTGAGCATAAAACATTTGCATCCATCCATCCATCCATGCCTGCGCGCGCGTGATGTGTGAGACCCTCTTGCATTCATGGACATGTTGTGACTGTGGAACCCGAGTGTGTGCAGCTGTGTGCCCCTCTCACTGTGCGTTTGCCCCCGCAGCGCCAGGGCTCTGGAGAAGTCCCGCACGCAGCTGCAGAACGAGCTGCTGCAGCTGCGCACCAGGGGCCTGGAGGAGCAGAAGAAGAGGGAGCAGCAGGACGCCCTGGTCCGCCGCCTGCAGAAGAGGGTCTTACTCCTCACCAAGGTAGGCTCTTCTCTTACTGCTGTCCTACCATGATACAGGATGAGGATCACAATGCATGCTCATCCTGGGGGGCATTTCACAAAGCAGAGCTGTGTCCGAATCAGAGCCCTATCTACTGCATCCTGTGTAGTGTGTACTAGCATACTGTATACTGCTTACTGCATACTGTTTAGGGACATGCAGTAAATGAAAAATATCCTTCATACTCTTATCGGCGAAAACACAATAAGTATATCATCCAGGGCTATTAAGAACACTTAATTTTCAGAATTGTCGCATACTTAACAGCTTTTTAAAAAGGTATACTCAACTGGTATACTCAATAGTAGTCAAATGCGCTGATTCAGGCATGATTACTGAGTTAGCTGGATAACTGCACTGAGTAAAACCCGGAACCCTCCCAAATGTGGAACATGGACTGAAGTAAAAAGAGCTGTTCTGGATTTTACTCAATGCAGTTATCCAGCTAACTTTTGTAATCCTGGAGGATGGAAGCAGTCTTGCTGGCATCGTTGATTGGCTGGCCATAAGGAGGAAGCAGCCATGTCTTTGAGTAGGCAGAAGTCGGGGTGAGGTGAGGATCGAATCGGTGGTACAGGCCATCGCACAGTATGCTTTTGACAGAAGTGATGCTCCTGCTCTTCGGAGCGGTTCTGGCCTCTGTTGTCTGAGCTCTTGTTTCTCAAGGCTGCCTCAATGCCAACAGCACCTCCTACTCAATGAGGTTCCACAACACCTTTCTATCCTCACAGATTCTCAAAGACCGGGTTTCATATTGCATCCGTGTAGGTTTGCATGGTGCTGTTCTCCACTGAACTCTTGTGCAAATGTGACCCAAATTGGAAGTAAACCTCTTTCCACCGTCTTTTAAAATGAACCAGCCTTTCTTTTGTAAATTAAAGGTCACTGTTGAAATGTCATATGCAGTAGGGCTGCCCGATATTGGAAAAAAATAACATTGCGATATCTTTTTTTTGGCGATATATATTGTGATATGAAAAACTACAGGAATTTCACCAGATACATGCTGCTTTTCACTTGAATAGCTCTATTTGGAAATAATGAATCACTCCAGCAATGATTAGGGTGATTTTGGAGGAAGAAATGAGGCAGTTGTTTAATACTCTTGTTGACTCACCACGACATCATTGTATTCAGATAATATGCCTACTCATTTATCAATCCAGGCTAAAGTCCATGATCCAACATGATATTAATAATGTTGCTTCCCCTAAAATAAAGGGGCTCATCTGTGAATGTGTGGAAGAAAGGTGTTGCCTAAAAGGCATCCCGGAGATTACAGGAGGCTGTATATCACTGTTCTCCAGTTTAAAAACGTTACATTAAAGCCGCAGTATCATAGTAGGGAATTAACACGAGTGACAAAATATGTAAGTTAGCATTTTATTCCACAATTACAAACCTCTTAAATAACCAGAAATATAAAAAATAAATCAGCAACTATACACCAGCCTCCTGAGTGATTTACAAATGAATAAAACTTAAAATAAATAGAACTTGTAATAAATAACAAATAACAACAGAACCATTTTCCTTCACAATCTACAGTTTTTTAAATAACGTTTTCCTAGCAACAGTGGCAAAGTTACACTGAGTGCTGGCAATCCTGGCTAAACAAATACAAATTAAATTAAACTATTAAATTTTTTAAAACTAGTTTCTTTCTCAACAGAGTTCCTAACAGATAAATAATTATGTTTAAAATTGCGTCTTTTTCAATAAAGTTACAAAGAACAAGTATACAGTCTACAAATTACAACTGGTGTAGCATTTCTTTTCGCAACGGAAAAGAGATTAGTCATGAAAAATTGCGAGTTTTCATTTTGTATCAAGCAGCAACAAAGTTTTAGCATGACGTGATTGATTTAATTTAACGCAAGAATAAAACATTGCTTCCTTCACAATGTCACTATTGCTCATGCACACATTGCGATGTCGATGCTGAGACGGTATATCGTGCAGCCCTAATATACAGTTAATGCATGTGGGCAGAGACGATGTGGTTCTGTGTACACAGCAGATCTGGTGCTAGAATATTTTGCCACAATGGAATTTTGTTCACCAGAAACATGCTGTTGAGTAAGCTGTTCCTATCCCACTGTTAGTATTTGGTGCTTGTGTAGCTTGTGTGCTCAATTAATCTTCACCAAAATTAATACTCTTCTAGTGCATGTGTTTATTTTATTGTTATTTTTTAAGTAACTAACATTTATTTAATTCCCTCAAGGAATGCCATACCACAACTTTCAACAGGACATCGGTTTGTCTATGGATTGGATGTAGAAAAAGTTTGATTTATCAAATGTAGCGAGGGATTTCAGTTTGTTGGTTAAAAAGACCAACACTATTGGGCAAACAGTTCCATAGTTTTGGCCAGGGTCTAAAATTAACACCAGCCACCAGCCAAATGCTGGTAAAATTTTGATTTTTACTCGAGCAGCCATTTACTCGAGCGGCCGGTAAACATCCAGGTTGTGTTATATTGTAAAAGGTAATGTGGCTGGTAAAATGTTGAAAATGGTTGGTGATTTTTAAAATCCATAAGGCACTCTGGCCAGTGGGTGAAAAAGGGGTAATTGAATATTTTGGTTTTGGTTGTGGTTTGAATGGTTGTTGAGAGTTCTCCATATGACATGGGCTCATTGGCCTGTCGAATAGAATAGAATAGAATAGAAACACTTTTATTTCTCTTTCGTGAACTTCAGTTGTAGCCCCAGCAACAACAAAAAAAGACATAGACAGTGGGGCAGACCCACAACACACAAACAAACATATCAAATAAAGACATACAATAGAATCATTGCATTAATCAAGTGACTTAAGTGAATTAAAGTGGAATAGCCATTATCAGAAACAGCCCCCGCTGTCCCGAGATGTCCAACACAAATTCCGCCTCCGCCTTTCCTCCATACACGCAGTGCTGCGGTCTCTGTCCGCTGTCGACACAGAGCTCAGCCTTCCCAGTCGCGCCGCCTCACTCCTCCGCATTATCTTCTCCTTCCCTGGTGGCCTTCTGAAAAGTGCCCGCACTCCCGGACCAGTCCCGACATCTTCAACTCCGGTGAAGAGCGATGGTAAACTGGCTTGTGGCTGCAGATCCAACAGACATTCCCGAGCATAATGCGAATGCATCTCCATGGTGACGACCACAAACAAAATCATCCCGGCTAGACATTTCGTCAATATTACAAAAACGTGCAGCAGGAGTGCCCCGAAAAATCTCCATCCGCTTCCCCGTACCACAACAGACACATAGCGCATGAAAAAAAACAAAAGACAAAAGCCCGACACAACAAAACACATACACGAGAGACAGCTGGATTACATGTCGCCATTACAGCGCCAGTTGCACTCTGCCCTTAGTTGCACTAATTTGGCTAGTCTTTCATGTTTTGTTTTCTTTCTGTTTTGACTTTGTCTGTTCCCGGAATTCTCATAGTTTTTTCAGCTATATGTTCACAAATCACTAGATCTGCAACACAACAGCGACTTTGTGGTGGAAGAATATTTTAAGAATTTGAAACAGGTGAACTGTTTGAAGGGGGGAGGTTGAATGCATGCGCATTAAAAGGAATATAGAATATGCGTCTGTTTAAAGGACCCTACTCTCCAAGACCCACCATGGATTCATTCATTGTTCATCGGCTTTCTCTTGGCTCAGAAAAGTCCCTCTGCGGAAATGGGCTGTCCTGTTATTTCTCCAGCAGGCTGATAGCGGAGAGCCAGCGGCCTGCATTGAGAGCTTATTATACAGCCATCCTGTTAAGTGGATTATGATATCATTATTTGTGCACATATGTCTTTGTGCCCACGTTTACCCAGTTATCTCCCCTGCTCTGAATATTAAGTGTTCTGCTGTTGACCTACTCGGTGGGGAACACACATTGTGTGAAGGGAGCCTACAGACTGTGCTGTACAGCGGGAAGGTTGAGAACCGGAGCGTCTTGATTTTATTTGAACGTATGCATTGCAGTCTATGTGAAATTGCCATTTGGCAATGAAAATTCTAAATTTGGCATCTTGGACGAAAGTTAGTCTCAAGTGTTACAAATAAAGCTGTAATTTTACCATAAGAAAGCTAGGAGGCAGGGTACGCCATCCTGCTGTGCCTATTTATGGGCTCTAGGAATGAAGTATGTTTTGATTTTGTCTCATTCCTTTTGTTATTCCAATCTGTGATATAGTTCAGAACCGAACTGCATCACCTGTTCCTCACTCCAAATCAATTTCACTGTCAAGAGTCAGAGGCACAGTCAATCATCTGACTGCAGGGAAATTTTCGTTTCCCTCCCGTTTCTCAACCGTCTCCAATGTTGGCAGCACCAATCAACATTTCTAGTGTCAACTGGTCGAGAAAATGGAGTCCTTGTGGGAGGCTGTGACAATCACACAAGGTCCGGAGTTCACTGGCCAGTGGGAGTTTTCAGTGACTGCAGCCTCGTTTCTCCTGTGAATTATTATTATTTTTCTACAGGCAGAGATGTTGTAGTGAGACAGACCCCTGGGCCCTGAAAAATAGTTTGTTTTTTGACGCCCACCAGGCTCATATTTTGAGTCAAGCTGCACTGTTCGGAGTCGGTAGGCACAATAGTTTGTCTTTGATTGACTAACTTTTTGCCTCCTATGAAAAAGAATATGTTCCAGCCATCAAGCTGATGATGGACGTTCTCCTCTGCCAGGAAATCTGTTCTTTCAAACAGGTTGCAATAAGGGTGTTCGCATCTTCCCCCCAATTATGCTTCAGCAGGCCTTAATGGTTCCCTTCGTGAAAAAGGTCTTGATTGCAGCAGCAATGCTCTAATTACCATCCGCAATTAAAGCTTCTGCGGAGCCGCCGAGCTGTTATAGGATATCATTGAGAAAAAACAAAACAATTATGCACACCTTCACCCCCCGACTTAAACCCGTCCCATGCCTTCACCCTCCGACTTAAACTCATCCCAGTTTAATTAAATGCGCCTTCACCCCCCGACTTAAACCCGTCCCACACCTTCACCCCCCGCCTTAAACCCATCCCAGTTTAATTAAACGCGTAGATAAAAAAAAAAGAAAGAAAAGTAAACCTCAGAGGGGGACGAAACGCTGGATGCCCCTCGCGTTCCTGTGGCTGAAATCTTCCCGGCCTTAATGTTCGTGCCCCTCGCGGTGGGAGCGGAGGCTTTCCCGCCGCTCTGACCCGGGCCGACGGAGTAATGGGCAGCACGTTGCGCCGAGCACGAGGGGTCGACGACCAACCGACGGGAGGCGAGGGCCAGCGGGCCGGCGGTCTAATGGCTGGGCGAAACCGGAGAGGAAGCGAAGTGCGGAATTCAGTTTGATTTCTTTCCCATGGGGCTCATTTACGAGCTCAGTCCCCAGTTTATGAAAAAGCAATAGAAGGGCCGGAATGATGCAGCCATTTGAATTTTCCCTCTTTTATCTTAGGAATACAATCTTCTGCTTCCGCTACTTTTAACGCACTGCACTGATTTATTCAATTGATTCTGTTTTGGTTCTAGTGAATTTCTCTTAAAGATCCCATGTCATATAATTTTTTTTTAAGGGAAAAAGTATTGCAATTTATTATTAAAAATATATAAATCCAGTGAATTTTTTACCCTTTGAACTAAACGGCACATTTTGGGTGGCACGTTTTTTCTTTTCACATGCTCTGCGTTGATTTGTTAACTGACCCGGAATCACACAAGCACCATCTCCTGCCTAGTGCCAACCATCTCGATGGTGACTACACTTTCACTCTGAAAAACCGAGGAAACAAACATTGCGTTTTCTAATCAGCCGGAGTCGGATGAAGTATCAATGCCCCTGTAGGAACTGCCCGAACAGAAAGCTTTTTATATCTAATGCAAACTATAGGTTATAGGGATGGGTATCATTGAGTTTTTACCGATACTGGTGCTAAAACAATTGACTACATTTAAAATGGTACTGGTGCCTGAGCCAATAGCTTACGTTGGAGCTCTTACTATTGTAGCTGATTAAAAGTGACAGCACATGGCCAGTTAATGATAGTCATGGTTGAAATCTCTGCTTGCTCGTAATTATACTCTATGGTGATAGAGGCTGAGTAAAGAACGAAAAGGCTGGCATTACCACAGAGGTTGATGGAGGGCGGGTTTATGTGAATGACATGGTTAAAAATGATTGGCTGTTTTCACAGGAGCTCTGTAGTGATGTCACAACTGGAGCCAATTCTGAACGGACCGTTAAGCCGATTGCCATTTTTTTGTTGTTGCATAAGAAAAAAAAACACACAGTACCGAGTTCATGTTTTACAAGCACATAATCATCATGCCACACTGCACATGAATGGTAAAAGTAGGTCAACTTCGATTTCTATGTCATGTGACCTTTAATATATCATGAGTAGTTAAGAATACATACATCATTTTAGAAATTTCTGTTTAAATGAGCAGAGTGGCCGATAATGCGACCTTTCCAAAATTCTGAATTGGAATGAAGCGATTGGCAGCATTTTATTTATCGTTCCAAACCACAAACGACAAGCACTTGGAGAAAAGAGTTTATGTTTATGTGTGAAGAAAATGTTGAGCCTGTTGGATCTTACAGTGCACATTGAAGTGGCGCCAGCACATTCTTCCGGCAGAAGGCCACGTTTAGCCTTTGCAGACTTACTTTGAAATGCAGCGCTGTCATCTCCTGCCAACTGGAAGTAGCTTTGTGATCATCAAGCATGACATTTTCCTTGCACCCTCTTTTTGGTGGACTGCAATAAACACGTCTGCCCTTCCCTTTTGGTCTAATTGATTTCCACCCGCTTTGCTCTTAACAGTAGTGGTATGCCATTGCTCCTGAAGGCAAAGTCTATAGTGAACATAATGGAGTGAAGGCTCGTGTGAGTTTTCATACTTCTGGCAGGGATCACAAGTCACTTATAATCATGCATCTGTAAAGCATAATGATTTATTGAGCTTTGCCTGAGTGACAGTATTTATTTTCTAGTTACAAGCATCTATAAATCACACGTGAAGGGTACTTATTTTGCACCATGCTTAAAAAGACCACATCAACTGTCATATTGAAAAATGCTTCCTTCTGTTATAGGTATGCATTCTGCTGCAATGTGTTTCAGTATAACTAAGCCGGCATTATGCTCCCCAATGCATATTTAAATAGCCATGAATATTTGCCTCTAGTAATGTTGCAGTGGATAATATTGTGGAGTCCAGTGAGACATGGCAATGTTTGTACTTGTTTCACATTCCTCCTTTTTTGAACAATCAGAATTGTTTTCTAAAGGTAGTGTGGACTTGACCTGATAGAAACACCATTATCTTCTAAAGAGCTGGTGGAATTGACCTTAAAGCAATTTTGTTGAGAAATAATGGAAACAAAATGAAACTTCTATCTAGCGTGAATTCAGAGATTTTTATTAAGATAACCTTGCTCTGAAATTCATTCATGACTTAACTATCACATGAATAGCACCTTTCGAAGTGGCGAAAATAGATACAGAAAAACACAAACACACACACACACACACACACACACACACACACACACTCACTCACTCACTCACTCACTCACTTTTGTGACCTGTGTGTCAAACCTCAGTTGTTGACATTTATTTTAAGACTTTTGGTGTAATGAGTAGCCCGTTTTATGAATGGACATTTTTTGTTATTAATGAGTATTGCTTTCCTGTCAGTTTAACTCCTTTGCGCAGATGCCAATGATAATACCGCCGGCGGCATCATTTCGCTCAACTGAGACATTCGTTGCTCCTGCAGCCAAACTATTTGTGGAAATCACAAACTCTGTGTTTTAACTTTATTGGTAGACCATTCCTGACAACTCTGCTGAATAGAGAGTTTCTGAGTGTCATTATTTTCCTTAGCAAGTCCATTTAACAAGTCCATTTGCAGCAAAAAGGTGGTGGTCCACCATCTTGGCCAGGTCGGTATTGTAAATGAGAAGTTGTTCTCAATGCCGTACCTGGATAAATAAAGGTCAAAGGTGCTAATACCACAAATTAAAAAACATCTACAGATCCACCACCCTACCCAATTCGCTGAACTTGGATCCCTCGACGGATCCTCTGATGTGGTGGCGTGACAAGGTATTATAGAGGTTCCCATTGCCAAGTTAGCAAGAAAGTACATGTGCCTCTGAGAGAATGTTCAGTACGGCTGGCAACATTGTGACCCCAGTGAGATGCTGCCTTAAGCCAGATAAGGTCAATATGTTAGTGTTCCGTGCCCGGAATCTACCTAGCCAGTGAGGAGCATGATTGGCTGAGGTTATGTATGACAAGGATATGGCCTGTTTTGGCCATAGTACAATGTATATTTTGATTATTGGTACATGGTACCTGTCATTGTCAGTAATTTATTCTTATATTTCAGTAATAGGCTTTGTATATTAGTTGTTATTTATGTCATATATGCCCTGTGCAATGTTTGTTTGCAAAGCCTAAAAGGCAAACAGAAATGTAATTTTTATTTATATGTTCCAATGTTCAATGCCAATAAATGGCTCTTCTTCATAAGGTGCATGTGTATTAATAAATTATGATTAGGCTTATACTATAATAGTGGCATACAATGATCAGAAAAAGACAATTAAATCGTTACTTGCAATTATTTGTATGACAATTAATTGTCAACTAAAATTGCATGACCGTGACAGCCCTATATACAACACTTTATACCACTATTACACTATGTGAAACATCGACTCGTAATACTCCCCATGCCCTGCAAGCCTGTCTCATTCATTACAGTTCATTCTGGTTTAATTGTCGGCTATTTTATCCAATAGAGTACATTATAACCTTAGCAGCGGTATATGCAATGTCTTTTTGGGTGCTTTGAAAAAATTATATAGAGCCCTGCGTAACGGCAGTTCCCGTTTTAATGGTCTGGTATTACGCGAGCGCTATAGAAAACGCGTTAGGGAGGGGAGTATTCCCTTTCCCGATGTGTAAGTATTTTTGCGTCTAAAATGCTGTTGGTCTCGCTGGCTACATATGTATGTTCGTTTTTTTGTCTTTCTAATATGATTGATAGGCCTATTGTTATTTTCACATTTTGAGTGCATTTCACATACTGTAGTGCAATCGTTAATTTTATTTTTGATGTAGGCTACCGATTTTCATTGCAGATAGAACATTTGGCAGCATTTTGCAGATGGTGGAATACTATTTAATTTGCATGTTATCATACATAATATAGGCTGTGGCATATATACTTGTCACTTATGGAATGTAAAATTCTGATTCCAATTTACTGTGCGCTGATATGTGGTAGATTCATGTAAAATTTTCCTTGGAGTCATTATGAATGGGAACGTAAATATTTTATTTTATTTTTTAAATACAGAAGAATGTAATCCCGGGGCATAAGTATACATACTGTAGAGTACAGGTAAAAGTGATGTTTTATTGAGGTATAAGAGTGAATGATTAGGCTACATATTTAGATGTAACACTGTGATATCAATGTTTTTATCTTAAACCATCAGATGGGGCAAATATATAGGCTTTATAATGGACAAAACAAAACCTTATTCATTTTATGACATGTTTCTGATAGGGTTTTGGACCCTTAGATGTCTACCCCCCTATATTGATGAAAATATAGTCATTCCCACTTGAAAATGATGCAAAAGTGAGTTTTGTGAGGCAAAACTGTTGATTTGTAGTTAAATATATTATTTTTTAATTTATTTAGAGCAGTACATAATTTAGCCATTTGGATACATTTGGAGACACTAATGGACAAAAGGGTACACTGCCTATATTTAGCATCATAGACCTTTAGTAGTTCTGTTTATCATCCTCAGATTTTGCACACTTGGACATGGAGTTTATGATCCAGGAAATGTATAGATTTACCTGTTTCACTTTTGTAGCTCTCAGTATTTTGTTGCAAACTAAAAAGTATTTTGTTACTAACTTTTTTGCATTTTTCAAGTTTTTTTGCATTTGTGGCACTTTATTTTGACATAAATTATGAAAATGAACAAATATAAGTTTGTATTGTAAATGGTACACCTGTCTTGTTTCATTTAAGCCATTTGCCAAGTTTCTGTGATGCTCACACCTGGTGTCATAAAAGCTTAAACGGAGCACCCCCTAAATAGGTGAGAATTGACCAGATTTCTCATCTGCGCCAAGGGGTTAAGTCAGTGGTGCCCAATAATGTGCCATGGAGGGCCGAGAGTATGCAGGTGTTCATTCCAACCAATCACTACACCTGCTGATTTCACTGATTAGTTCTCTCCTCTCTGGTTGAAGGAACCACTGGGTTAAGTGAACAGTACTTCCAGCACCTTTAAACTGACACAGTGCATTTTGAATGTCTGAAATACAATAGATGCCTTTCAAAGAAGCATTTCACTGAAACACATAAAATACATTTATTTAGATGTTGGATGTAGATTTACTGGTACTAAACATTAGCCTCATACAGATAGACCTTTACAATGAATTCCAAGGTTTTGTGTTAGCAGATGCCAATGAAATATGTTATAAGCTGAAGAGAGCAGATATGAATGTACATGCAGTGCTTTCTGAGATGCAATAATTGATTGTGACTGGGGCATGTTGCTAAAGGTTGTGTCACACAGAGTGCTCATAATTGGAGGTCTTTGACTAAACAATTGCATATGGAAGTTGAAGAACGCTCATTACTTTCAAGTGTTCCTGTTTGATCTCGACCCTTTTCAATGGGTCGAGAGTAGAAGTACACACCTCAGCCACCAGTACTTCTACTCTTCTCTCATATATTGTGCATGCATGCTGGATTTCTATCACAAGTTCCACGGTCCAATCTATCCTGTTTCACAGAACCCTGGTGCTTCTGAAGTGGTCATTTAAAAAAAAAAATATATATATATATATATATTTTTTTTTTTAAAGTTTTCACCTGGTATGAGAGTTTTAAGTTCCTATGAAAGGTCCGTGGAGCTGCACGGAGCAGACTGTGAAAACAGATTGTATTGCGGGTTAAAAGCGGATTAGAGTTAATTAAAGGGATGTACCTCCCTGTCAGACCCTTGGATCCACTCGCTATTTACATGCTAATGCGGTGGCACTGTGTGAGAAGACGAGGAGGGTGACAGCTCCCATGCATTATAATAATAGAGACTCATACAGTATAATAAGATGAGCAATTTGAAAATGTATCAAACTGAACATACACAGTGTTTCTCTATAATGCCTCTTTTCCATCTGTGTGATAAAACGCAAAAATTTCAGCTTACTGTTGGTTATTAGAAAGCCTTGTACAATATGGCAGCATAAGCAGTTTACACATGTTGTTGAAATTGAAAATTTGTAGCAGTGCTTTGCATATTTTAAGCTGCTGATAAGGTTTTTTTTTTTTTCCACTCTGTGTGAGAAATGCCAAGTTCCCTCTGAACATTCGGGAGAATTTTTTCCCTTGTTGAATGATCATACGTTCTGGTAGGAAATAGGACTGGCACGTGCTATTGATTATTTTGTATTTAAGGACCCACATGCTGTGTCCTGCAGGATGGTTACTTAAGATTTATTTATTTGGCAGATGGTTGAAGGTAGCTTTTGGTGAACTCGCTTACTGCTTTATAGCAAAATGAGTAGGCTGTTGGTGAATTTGATGAGTATTGACATCTGCATGAACTTTGTGTGCTCAATCTCGTATTTTGTGTTACCTGATGTGCGGTTGTTGTTTCTATATTTTAGGCCTAGCGCAAAAGGAAAATGTCTGTGGCCAATGTTCTGTTCTGTTGTATTAATTCTTTCCAGTTTATATCACGTTATTCCACAGCTAGCAAGGGTCATAAAAAGTTATGTACTTGGAAAGGACATCAGGATGACCACTGACTGACCCAATAATAAAGGCGCTCTATCATACTGAGTGACTATTTCGATTGGCTATTGGTTTGTTCAAAGTGCTGCTACTGTGGAGTAAGAAAAAATACAGAACAAAAGTATTTGGACAGTTGCATCAAATTGTTTTTCCTGTGCACTAATCACATTTGTATTTCAAATCAAACAATGACTATCAGGTCATTATTCAAGTCATAATGTGCTGCATCTTTTATTTTGATGCTGGCTTTGCAGAAGTACAATTAACCAAGTAACTGTGGTAAACCAGTGTGTAACTGGTTGCAATAGCATTTGCTAGTACACCGTTTCTATCAATTTCCATGATTCTTATTTCAGTACAAAGCTCTATACAGTATTGTTTCCAATGGGGAAATAAAGTGGGGATATGTTAGAGCTTTCCTTGGATTGATATTACTAGGTACTGTTTTCTGTGGTAACTGTGTCCCATTCTCTTATGAAACAAAAAAAAACGTGTGTTATGTAATCCGTGGAAGTTTCGCTGATCAGTCAGGTAATTTCTGTAAGTGGGCCATTAGACTCTTCTTCTTTAAACATTCTTTTTTTTTTTTTTTTTTTACTTTAAAAAGAGTCTCGCATCACCTTTTTTGAACACAAGCCTGGAAATTAAATGGTTACTGTTCTTGAACCTTTATGATTACAGGCATAACTCTGGTCTCTTCTGGTAGGTAACCCATATGAGTTTGTTTTCCAAGAGTTTATTTTCCAGTATTACTGTATGTAATACTGAAACAACTTAACAGAAACTCAAACAGTGGAAGTAGAAGGTTTTTCTCACCTGCAAAATGATTATTTATTTAGATTATTTTTTCTGGGATAAGGAAAAAGGCTTTAGAGTGATTTGTGTCATCCGGGGATTTCCAGAACACACAGACATAGTGTAATTGTTGTTTTGTGTCATGTCACAAAATAGAGAGCCATTGTTGCTATAACATTGGAATTGTAAAATATTTTCGAGAGATAGAATTGTGAGATTTAACACTGTCAAATGGTATATTGTGTTAGCGGATTTATTGAAAATTTCACCATCAAAAAAAATGCAGTGAATGCAATGAAAATAAACCACTTCTGGCCCAAATACGGGCCGGTGCTCGTCAATGGGTTAATGCTACGCCCACACCATTCCTTCGCAACAAATGACCCTATTAACAGTAATGCACCAAATTATGCACATATGTGTAGGCTAATGTATATGTAGTGTTTAGCCACACGACGTAAACCTTCAGCCTAATTTAATTTTTCATTGGATAGATCGTCAGAGACCACTCTCTTGAAGAGTCACAAGATCCCTGTCCACTCCCAGTTCAGCCTCTCCATCAGTGCTAATGACGAGCTGTCGTTCACACTGGCACATAGAGAGGGACACTGAAACCAAGGGGAGCTAATTGAGTAATTCTGTTGCGCAAACGGAATATGCAAATATGTGCTTTAACCGCCACCAAAGGGACAGTGGAATGGAAGGACTCTCCAGAAAGAAATGAGTTGTTCTACTAGATTGATCCAACTTCCTCTGGGAATTCTCAATGATAATGACATCACAAAAGCAATAATCCTCCCCGGTGTATGCTTACGCATGAGAAATGAGTTCATAATTTAAAAAGAACAAAAGCGCAGGTGAACAAACGATCGTCACGGCACACTATTGGCTTGTGTGATGCGCGTTTGTTTTCCGGCGTTAAAATAGAGTGTAAGCGGACGACAACGTTAATATGACCGGGCCTCTTGATTTAAGCAGTGACATTCTACTGCTGGTATTTTTTTTAGGGCTGCTTGGGGATGGATGTGGGGTGACATCGATGAAGCTGACATGGCAAAATGTTCTTGAAGAACGACGTTTGCTGTTATGTGGCAGTCTCACACTGCCAAGGACTATTAGTGTAGGAGATGATACTGAAGTTTGTTTGTCCCTTTGTTTGGCAAACCTGCCAGCAGGGTGTAAGATTAACACCCACCGCCAACCAAACGCTGGTAGAATTTTGATTGTCGCTGCTTCTACTCTAGCAGCTACTTTGGCAGGTAACCAACCAGGTTGTGTTATCTTATATTGTAAAAGGCAATGTGGATGGTAAAATGTTGAAAATGGCTGCTGACTTTTAGAATCCACAAGCCGCTCTGGCTCGTGGGTGAAAAAGTTAATTTCATGCCCTGCCTGCCAGTACATGGTAGTACTGCTAGTAGTTTGTTCTGCATATGCTAAAGTTTATATTTTATGGAAGTGCAAACTGTTAATTCTATGTGAAATCAACCTCAAAATTACATTTAAAAATGTGTGCTTCTGAAGGAAGGACTTCAGCCAAACTTAAATATATATATATATATAGCCATATGCCTTTTCTGTATTGATGGAAACTGTGAAGGACATTGTATTTGTTGTGCTTAAAAACAATTTGCTTTAAAGGACAATACCATTTCCAATGAATAGTGTGGTTTTTAAAAAGCTGAGTCTTGCTTGATTAATATTGTTGCAGTCTTGGTTATTTCGAACCTGATCGTGTTTCTGCTGTTATTTCTTGTTGTGTTATTAGTCCTCTGATTGTAGCCTTTGAGCTTGGAGAGGAATGTTTTTAGTGGCCTCATGCTACTGGGAAATAAAGCTGCCCTTTCCTTTTAAGTTGGGAATACACTTTTAATCAAACCTGAAAAGTTTTGAATATAATGGGCTTTGGACTTTGTGATTGCATAGCTGCAATGTTTATGTTATGTGGCTGTGAATAGCCCCTTTGTGACCAGTGCCTGTAGAAGCAGCGTGTACTTTGGATTGGGTTATTAACAAAAGGCACAGAAAAAGCTCAAACGTGCTAATGGCATTAATGGAAGCTTGTTATCCATCTGGGTTGAGTACTCAGCTGGCTTTACAGAGGTTGGGCATTGCTTTTCATTGGGTTTTTATGCCCGTCACTTAGTGCTCAGTCTGTAACAGTACCACATAAAGCTTTTGTGAACAGGCCACAGCAGTAAAAAGACTTCAGGTGTTCCTAATGGGTCATTAAAAGACATCCCAGAGTAGCAGGGAATGAAAGCAGCATTCACTGCCTTTGTGTGCCAAACCGATAGAGCCTCTGAGTTAGACCTCTTCTGGAATGCTATTCAATTGAAATATTTAGTTGAATTATTATTACATTTTTTTCTTCAGATTTTTCCTCTTTTCTCCAAATTTGGTAGCCAATTGGGCCCTATACAATTCAATTCCCCCCGTGTAGCAACCGCTAGAGAATCGCCTCTCCAACCCCTTTGTCCGGTAGCAGGAAAGAGGGCGCGACTCCTCTAGCTCCTTGAGAACCCCCGGTCCATGGGGCGCAACCGCTCAAACAGAAAGTCTGCGCCTTGGTCCGCTGCACCACCGCGGAGCCCAAAGTGGAATTTTGATGCAGTCCACTCACTCCTTGACCATGCTCTGTGCGGGAAGACATTTTTCTTTTCACGTGTTAGTTCTTAAGTGCTTTACGTTTCCGTAAGACACATGATTCCAATTCCTCTGTCTGTATTGTGTTATTGCAGTTCGGTTTAATTGGTAAAATAAAACAAACAGAAGAGCATAGTCAGCAGCCTTTGGGTTAACATGCACGCCCGTTGGGGAATTATAGAGGGGGAAAAAACTCCTAGTGCTTCAGGATTCTTTGTTATATTCTCTTTATTTTGTATTCTGTACAAATGCTTCTATTTCTGCTTATCATTGTGGTACATAATAGGACATTTTTTTTAAAGACAAATAATAATTACATGGCCAGCTCTACACCAATTATAACAACAAGTGTAACATCAGGGAGAAACTGTTTTTTTTGGTGGTCTGACATGATCGTAGGACTTGCTGAAACGAATGCTGACCGTCTGGGATGTCGAAAGGTTTTTATGGTTCAAAGGTCATATGGAATTTGCCCAGCTAATTTGCACAGCCTGTTTTTTAAAAGGCAAACTGACCTTTTTTCTGGTAAATTCAGTGGTAAACTTATATTCATTAATGAAATAAAGTAAACATAGTCGCCACTGCATGATCCATTATTCATTACACATGAGATGTTTAGTTATTCTTATATCTTATACCTATAATTTCAGATATCTTAATCTATGTCTCTTGCGGGTACACGACTTGAGGACGATTCGTCCAAACCGATTGATTAAAAATTGATTGCATGATTTGTGCAGTGGTTAAGAATGAAGTCTCAGAAAATTGTTCTCATGGATCATTAGACTTCAATCAGCAACTGATTCTTATCTTTTATTTCTGTGTTCCCAAGATAATGGCCCTGAAAGCTATATTGATCTGCTCATTTTAAAATGGGAAGGTTAGACCTTTTTGGTTTAATTCACTTAAAATTAAATATTTACTACCAGTCACCAATACAGAGGCACCTTTAATTGTCTTCATGTGGATAAAGTAAAATAGAACAGTAAATACTGGAACACAATTATGTCCTTGTATACAGGCACGTACGAACGCACACACGCATGCATGCACACACCATACTCAATAAACATCTTTTCTCTGAGATAGTATGCATCATGCAGTTATGGTATCCAGTATAATACAAACTATGTACTTTCTTCAAGAAAAGCAGTTGTTTATAGATATAAGCCATTTCATCTTCATCATGAAGAAGCATATTTTATTCATTAGCATGAATTTGAAGCATCACAAAGGCATTGATCTGAATCATCGCAGTCTTTGACATATTCCTGTGTAACTGGCAGATCTTTGAGCAGAGTGAGATCGTTGCATGAATTACATTCTCACTTGTCATTCAGTTTATGAATTGATTGAAATGTAGTGGCCAAGAGCAATGTTATTTGCTCTAAATTGATGGGCATGTTGAATTGAGCTGTGTTGTACATGAAATGTATTAAATATTTGCCAGCTAATCCTCATGAAGAGATGGCAAGGCTATGTAGCTATAGTTAAGTGTGTAGTGTATATACTGTTGCTATATGCTATACATTTGAGCTACGCATGTATCTGTGACACTGATTTATTATTATTATTTTTTTAATTTGACCAAATACCTTTATCAGTGCTTAAGTGCTGTATTACATACAGGGTTTTTGACAACAAAATGTAAGATGTTTCGCGAATAGTTTTTGGTCTCTGTGTCCTACACTGCCTGGCCAAAAAAAAAATCGCCGTCATGCATAGTGCCCACTGTACAAGCTAAAGGCGGTCCAACAAAATATTTGAGTGTGCAACTTTTTTTTTGGCCAGGCAGTGTATGATGATAATTGAGCCATTTTTTTCACATCTGTACATGGGCAAAAAAATTATATATATATACTAGAAACAATATTGTGGCAACCTAGATTCTGTAAATAACGTCTGTCATTTAGGAAGGCAAGGCAGGAAAGAGAAAGGACAATGTGTGCAAAAACATAGCAATTGGTGCGGCGTTATTTCTAATGTGCAGTCTCAGGCAGGCGTTAGTTCTAATGTGCAGTCTCAGGCAGGCGTTAGTTCTAATGTGCAGTCTCAGGCAGGCGTTAGTTCTAATGTGCAGTCTCAGGCAGGCGTTAGTTCTAATGTGCAGTCTCAGGCAGGCGTTAGTTCTAATGTGTAGTCTCAGGCAGGCGTTAGTTCTAATGTGCAGTCTCAGGCAGGCGTTAGTTCTAATGTGCAGTCTCAGGCAGGCGTTAGTTCTAATGTGTAGTCTCAGGCAGGCGTTAGTTCTAATGTGCAGTCTCAGGCAGGCGTTAGTTCTAATGTGCAGTCTCAGGCAGGCGTTAGTTCTAATGTGTAGTCTCAGGCAGGCGTTAGTTCTAATGTGCAGTCTCAGGCAGGCGTTAGTTCTAATGTGCAGTCTCAGGCAGGCGTTAGTTCTAATGTGCAGTCTCAGGCAGGCGTTAGTTCTAATGTGCAGTCTCAGGCAGGCGTTAGTTCTAATGTGCAGTCTCAGGCAGGCGTTAGTTCTAATGTGTAGTCTCAGGCAGGCGTTAGTTCTAATGTGCAGTCTCAGGCAGGCGTTAGTTCTAATGTGCAGTCTCAGGCAGGCGTTAGTTCTAATGTGCAGTCTCAGGCAGGCGTTAGTTCTAATGTGTAGTCTCAGGCAGGCGTTAGTTCTAATGTGCAGTCTCAGGCAGGCATCAGTTCTAATGTGCAGTCTCAGTCAGGCGTTAGTTCTAATGTGCAGTCTCAGGGCGCGCGTGCAATGTTCTTATGGATGTGTTTAGTGCTTTACATTGCAATCACAACAGCAATTTTTGGTGCATTTGCCCAAGACAAAGAGTATCCATTATTTTTTCCCCACTGCCTCATTTTCCCTTGCTACAGTGCATGCTTTTTGTATTGCTGTGCAGGAGACTGAGATAAATTATGGGAGATTATAGTTTCACTAAGTCGGGCAAAAAGTTGTAGAGAAATCTGTCTCTTTGTTTGTTTTAGTTTTGAATAATTATTATTTCTGCAAAAAACATATGTAGATTTATACCTTCACAGCCATTCTACAGTGAGGATGCAGACAAACATTAAAACATATAATGTGGGTAAATTCTCCTTTAATATAACTGTCTTGCTACTGGGTTGGAGTGCAATTATTGCCCCAATAAATATCAAATGCTGTTATTTTTCTATCTCTTACCTTTCCTCAGAAGCATATGAGTATCAGTTCTGCTTGAGATGTGTAATTTACTGCATGTTTAGTAATCTGAAGACCATTCGGGATGCTTTAAAACACTTTAATTCTCAGAGATATCCAACAGCACCACCATTAGGGGTGTAATGGTGCACAAGAATCTCGGTTTGGTTTTGACTTCATGGTTCGATACTTTTTCAGTACAGCAGATGAAATGTGAAATATAAAATTGCTTTAAATTTATTATGAAAGTGTAAACAGTGGCTAACTGGCCATCATTTCTTTCTGAACAAACTAAGGCACATTAACAGAAAGTCTTTCATTTAAGTTCCGCGCAACAACAAAAAAAGAGTTCAGCACGTCGAGACTGTAATTGTTTGTTACACAGCGCGTTCCAAACCGAAATCCCTTACCGAAAGTGTGTACCATTACACCCCGACCACCTTTATCTTCCAGCCTAAAATGTCCATATCTTCAAAATTACAGCGCTTCTGTTTTGGCTATAGCTGGCTCCTCACACCTTTAACAAATGTACAAATGCAAGCAAGATTAGCGAGCACACAAGTTTAGCGAGTCATGGATTTCATTGAGATTTGTGAAATTATATTTTTTGTAAACATATATTAGGTAAGGTAATGGAGTATGAATAGTGTTGATTAGTTCTTGCTGCACGTGTAAAAGGGGGCTGGTACTATCAGACTCTGGCTCCCTCCTCTGAAGTAAACTTCTGTGTTCTTTTCCCAGGAGCGGGACGGGATGAGGGCCATCCTGGAATCATACGACAACGAATTAGCCGCCAGCGAGTACTCCCCCCAGCTGACCCGCCGCGTGAGGGAGGCTGAGGACCTGCTGCAGAAGGCCCAGGCTCACAACTCCGAGATGGAGGTACAATGAGCTCCCTTCTCTGCACAGACACGCGGTGTTCGTTAGCGTAGCGGCTCAGGTACGTCTGACTAGCGTGACTCATGCTCGCTGGTTCGTGCACAGGGACAACTGTGACACGGTGACAGGTGCGGTCACCTTGCTGGGCGGTGAATGGATAAACGGAAAGGCACGGAACTGGTCCGCGGCGGCTTCATTTATCTTTTGACTAGGGTGTGACAAATGAACGAGAACTAGGGCTAAACAAGACAGATGGAGCAATATCCCGGCTTAGAAATCATTAGTCCTTTTTGACTGCTCTGAGAGTTGGGACACAACTGAACATGTGGACGGTTTCCAGAAGAATATTCCATATATATAAATATACCTGTTGGAAGGCAATCGGCACCAGCTGGGCTAATTACCAATCTCCCTCAGCTGTGGATGTCTTTAGGTAAAGCTGGCACTGCCCATGGTGGTCCTGAAGGCTTTCCAGGCTTTGGAAACAGCAGGAGAATCTGACAGCAGCCAAAGAGGCTCTGTGCTCGCTGCCCCCCCCTCCAAAACTGCAATACAGCCACATGGTACAAAGGCGCAAGTTGTCTGGCAGGCCAAGTGTATGCTGACTATATTACAGATTACACTTCCACTTCTTAGCCCAGGTAATGAGTCTCCTGTGTGGCCTGGTCTGACTCAGCCAGATTATGGGATCTACCTCTACAAAAGAGCCATTGTTTGACTTGGACCTAACCGTAAGCCCACAGAGTCGCTGTACAGGAAATCGAGACACAGGTACCGAGGTAGTTGTACGTCTCCTCACAAGGGTGAGGCTTGGTGGAGTGGGAGGCAGGAAGAAGGCATATAGGGTCTGTGTATCCCCTTACAAATCAGTGCTGAATCAGTTTTGAAAGGAAGTTCCTCTCAGTTCTGATGTCACAGGACTATTTGTTGGCCTTCCTCAGAGGTCAGAGGATTGTTCCACCTTTTCGGAAGAGGTGTCAGGTATCATGCTCAAGAGTAACAGGCTGGGTAATAGAATTGCCCAGAGTCGGAGATAGATGTACAGTTCTTTTTTTCTTGGGAGGGGTCAAAAAGTGAGACTTCAATTTCAGAACGTAACGAGTGAACGTGAACGTAACCAGTGTCAGATGTAGGACAGTGGAACTTTCATCAACTTTTCAGCTACTCAACAGCAAGTGTGTGCCTTATTTTTTGTGGCAATTTTTAAAAATACATTCTTACACAGAACATAAGCGCAAACAAAAACAACAAGAACTACTGCATTTTTTATTCCAGATGCATTCCAATTCAGCAGCAAGTGTTAAATATGTCATCTGTTTTTGAATATAAAAGACAGTCTCTTCCTCTACAGTATCGCTTTAAATCTGTTTGTTTTCATAAATCCCTCACAGGCATGTCTTTCACCCGTCGCATCTCTTATTCTGTGTAATTCTGTTTTCCACAGATTGTGTTTCCTCCCACATCCTGTCTTTTGATGGCTTACAAAATGTATTACAGAGTATCAGTGTATGAAAAGCCCAGTCCTGCAGGAGGATTAATTCCTGTGAAATAAACCCTACCTCTTTAGATTTTCTTGAAAGTCTGGAACTTACCTGTATACGTCAACTTATCAGGCGCACTCACTTTTGTGTCTCGGCTGCTTTTAAGCAGAGTCCCTAATGCATCTCTCTCTCCTTCTTATGTATGATTGTAGAATTCTCTTTTATTGTAATCTTTAAGAAAAAAATCTACTAAGGCATGGTCATGGAGCACAATGTGATTAATAAGTTGTGCACCTAAGTTGGACCTAAGATAATATTTAATTGATAGAAGCATGCAAACAATGAGGCAACATTCTGATTTTTCATTCAGCATACCTACACAGCTACTAATAAAGGGTGTGTTAAAGCCTGGCAGAATCTGAGAGCTCTTTCCCCCTGAATGAGGACATTCGGTATCTTACTAAGTATCTATGACCTAAGTATCTTTTGAGGTGGTAAGGTGGTGATAAATGGGAATGCTTATTTCTGCTCGTTTGTAACGATGTGTCTGTAATTTGAGTTCCAAAAGTAGTACTGCAGAAATGTGCTAGAGAATATAACATATGCATATGACCCATTAGATGTAATAATTACAGCATAATTGATGCGCCTATTATTTCACGCCTGGAGAAAGCAGGTGTAGCTTCAAGCGCACCGACGTGGCACCTCTTATCGGTGTTCGCACGAGACCTCGCCTGCAAATGGCTGCAATAAGATGGAGTTCCGTGCACGAATAACAATGTTTGGCATGGATGAGGAAATTACGATGATAAAGTGTGTTTTCCCAGGTCGCTCGATCAATGTCTTATTGGAGGAACACAAGTGGTCAATACTGCTGGTATCCTACAAATTGTATATTCTGTCTTTGGTCCTGAGAGAAGTAGTGTCTCGAGTCCCCAATACATCACACACCCACTCCAGTGTAGTCTATACTCTATGCACCCTTTACTGTCAGGCTTACATATTTGCAATATTACCAATCATCAATCACCCACAGCATTGACTGACAGAATTGGACTCGCATGGCTTTTTATTTTTATTTTGGTGGGAATTAAACCATACTGTTGTCATTTGGCCAAATGATTATTGGCCTCTTACTAAGATCTCTAGTTCCTCCTTGGAAAAAAGCCCTTTTACACTATATGCTAAATTGCTATTTTCTTATATAATCAAATCATCCCATGAATATAGTACTGTAGGCACTGTTCAAAAGAAGAAGTGGCTGCTGCTTCTGTGCTTTTCTGTTTAACGCACGTAAACTCAGGTACAAGTTAAATAATATTTTTACTAGGGCAAATAGCACAGGCATTATTGTCTCAGCAATTGCAGGTACTTTGTTCGCTTGGTTCGCTAGTCTGCAGTGGTTGTCCATGCATGGCGTTTTCTCTGCTCTTAATCCTACGGAGACAAATGAAGTCTTTTTCCTCTATGCCTATGCTGGTTGGGATATTACGTCCGTCTTGTATAGGATATATGTTTTGTGATCTCAGACGCCTCTTCAAAGCTCAGCTGATATCCACCTAGTGTTGGGAAGGATGTGATGAATGTTGTAGAAATGTTTGGTCATCTAAGACAGCTCCGGGTCAGCTGCCGATGTTGTTGATGTATTGTTAGATCTTTGCCTAGAGGCAGAGGTCACGTCAATCAATTCTGCTAACCCAAGATGCCCTTTCACGGCGTAGAAAACATCCTGATTTCCAAGCAGTCTGTACATGGAGTGAGTCAGCAGTGTCCATGTATCAAACCTGAGACCCGCTCACTAGGGTTGCGTACGTAAAGACCTCTGGAGCATGTGCTTGACTACAGTGCAGCCTATTGCAGAAAGCTGCCTAATACAAAGAGACCAAGGTTACAAAGCTGAATACTGTGGAAGCTACTGACGTTATCACCTTTGACTCCGCTGCTATGCGCTCTGCAGCTGTAGATACCGTACATATCCTATCAACTGAAAGAAACGCATTATCTACGGGAAAAGGAAATATTCAATGGACCCCTTCAGCAAACGTATTTCAGTCAGTTTTCTGTAAGCTGAAAGCATACTCCAGTGCAGTCTATGCTCTGAACTCTTTGCTGTTCTTGCCAGGCTTACATATTTCCAATATTGCCAACAATTACATCTACAAGGAATTTTAAATATACTGGCAACAATGTACCTTGTCGCAAATGTTGACCATCTTGGGTTTTCAGACATTTACAGCGGGCGAGGCCAAATAATCTTCTGAATGGAATGCCTATGCTTATCGAGTGCACCTATGCCTACTGTGCACTCGATTTGTCACACATTTGCTCCATGATGGAAGCTGTATAGAGTAGCAGTTGTATCAGTGAGTTGAACCCTCCTATTATGTTTGGGGTTAGTTTGACCCCATTCATTGTCTCTTAAAAACCATTTAACATTTTTTTCATCTTGTATGAATTTTTCTAATTTGGTGGGATTAAATGGTAAACATTCAATAAACATAATGCTAAAGTCTTGTACTGATTTTGTATACAAAGGTGTTGTGTGGGATCATTTTGACCACAGGCTCTGTAGCCTGTATGAAACGTAAGAAAATATGCAACCTATTTTATTTTTGATTAAAAAAAAAAAAAAACTTTTTTTAAACTTCACAATCCTTCACTTACCTCCGGCTCTAAAATAAGAAGTTTAACACAGATTTTTTATATTTATGGATAAAAGGGTAGTCAATTGGGAGACATTAAGAAGACGACAAACAAAGTGTCAAACTTTTTATATTACAATAATATTGTGGTAGTTTAAACGATTGGGCTCAATTTGATCCTATACATAAAAGGTGTCATAAAATTTCTACATAATGGTAAATTCTTGAATAAACCACAGTGATTTTCAGCAGCACCTCGTAAGCATTTGTAAATGAATGCATTTTAAAAATGATGTCAAACTGTGAAATTTTGATAATGGTCATGTTCCTGAGGCAGCTGCCATACTGTCAAAATCTCAGCAATGACATACATGCTTTCCACTTGTGAAAATAAGCCTTAAACTGGTCAAAAATGCTTTGCATCATACAGATGCAAATATCCCTGTCACTTTAGAAAAATTCAAGCGTTCTTTCTCCTACTGTGGCTCCAGGGCATTGTAATGCATTTACATTTCAAACAATACTACATGTACAGTAGAAGTCCTGTACATTTTTCCATTTAAAAATAATCCTGTATAGTCTAGTAATGTGCATATGTATTTATTGCAAAGCCATACATGTGATATGTAAATTGCGCTTTGTCTCTATGGAATAAAATGTGTTAAATCGAAATATAGGGTATAACTATGGTATGAGACGGAAATAAATAGGACTCAAACACCCACTGTCAAAAGGAAGCTTGGTAAACATGTGGGATAACTTACTTCTGTGTAGAAAGTGGGATACAACATGAGCACAGTTTAACAAAGATGAAAGTCTCTTCATGTCTGCTTGGCTCAGAAATGTCATAAGTTTGTCGGTGAACCACTAAATTATGTTAGCTGTTATACCCACAATACATATGAGTAAAAAGTATTTTTTTGTGCAGGAATATAGAGGCATATTCTTTACATTTATGGACACGGCGTGTCAATGCGTGTGCATGCTAGCTGTTACTTGTTATCCCACCTCCTAGTATCTACTGCTCTGAAACTGATGAGTCCCAACATACTGTACAGGTGCATTTATATATTCAGCCAAAAAGAAGTGGCACTTTGGGCGAGGCACTTCTACCACTCATTGTGACAGGGAGTAAAATTGGACCCAATGTGCCGAGTCCGCTCAGGTGCTTACCCCCACAGCCGTCTCGATCTTCCAGCCCACAAACAGACGCTGCTTTTTCCGTCATCTTGTTTACCTCTATTTCTTAGCTCACAAACACAAAAAAAGGACATGTTACGTTTAAAGTAAATGAGGCGTGTGAAAGGACGTTTCTACAACCCCAAAAACGAGACCGAAAGCCGACCTCCAAGCTTCAGAATGGCAGCGATGCCCGTAAACCATCCCTGACTGCGCATCACTTACTTTTGCAGACTTTGTCACTCAAATGAATGGTTTTATGACTTCTATTTGAAAATTTGTGTTCCGTTGTCAAACCACAAGCGATGGGTAAGACGCAAATATAATCAACAACGGAATAGAATGACCGCTGAATACATTTTTATCCACTGTGAGTCATATATCCACAAAACATTATAAACAGTTTTTTTCCAACCAGCACCTTTGGCGGTAAATTAAAATATCAACGGCGCAAAGTCATTCATGTTCTTTCCCACCAAACACAACCACTTTGCAAATGCACCCTCCCTGGGCAAGGCTATTTCATTATTACATGGAGGACCCAGATAAAGTCTGCACTCCACTCGATGCTCATATGTCACTTTATCTGTATTTAAAAAAATATTTTTTGTTTGTGTTTTAGTGTGCAGTAGGGATTGTAGCTTGCATAAACGTATAGTGCAACCTGCTTGTAAGAACAGAGTCCATTTCAGATCATGTCATTTTTACAAGTGAAACAGTATATAATTAAGTGGAGTGTTGCCCCATTGCTTGAATGAGCAAATTTGGACAAAGAAAATCACATTTTCAGGCATTATTAACAAGCCATGCGTTTTATTTAACACAAAACAAGGAATAATAAAGAATTACACTGCACAAATGGATTAGGCCTTCTGTGCATATGTGTGTTTTATTAGCATTTCTTCTGGAGTGAAAAATCATTCTTAGAAATGTAGTTTTTCTTCACTACATACAAGTTATTCATACCGCCAATATGCTTACAAATGGGTTTCACTGTATTACGTCTTGTAAAAGCAGGAAAGAAAATAAGGTTATATTTGAGTCTGTGAGAGAAGATTTTAACCATTTGCAACCCATTTTACTGATCTTTGAGTGCTCAGTACAATGAAACCATGTTCGGCTCAGTGCCATTTTGAAAAGCCGGTGTGTTTTGAAAAGTACTGTCATGACACAGGTCAAGTTGGTGCACTGTGCCGCTGTGGAATATCTTTCTCCCTGCGTTTTTGGCTTTGCAAACTCTTACTTACTATACTGTAGATATATCTTTATTATATTGGCACATTTTGCGACACGAAACATACACATTTTCAAGATACACTTATAGCACACACCTCATAAAGCCAGAACGTGGGCCGCGCTGTGGGTTGTTTCAAATGCCATGTAGGTTCATCCACCCATAGGTCCCATCCTGGTGAAGGTATCACTGCACCGGGAACATTGCTTGTGAGCACATTTTTATGGACGAACATTAAAGAAGGCCCCCAAGTGCAAAATGCCATTGACTTTCCCATATAAAAGTGAGCCAAGAAAATCCGACGCCAATTTTGAAAGGTGTGATTGGCGAAACTGAAATAACAGCTATTGCTGAAATGTGTTTTAACACCTTAGGTTTACTAGCAACAAACGTCTTCATACATCTTTGCTTTTTCTCTTTTCACCACTGATAACATTGTAGCATGCCATCTGATGTGCTAAATGTCTTGCCGTCTGTAAAAAATGTGCAATGCCAAAATGTGTTTTTTTTTTTGTGTGTGTTTAAGCTGTGCGCATATATAGTACCTGTAAGTGTCATTATATCCAACTATGGTATTTTGTAGCCTGTTGTAAATATATAAAAAAGCGAAAATGCATATCCTTACCTGTTACTGTAACACTGATGTGAATGGTTGCGTAACGCTAGTAGGACATTTGAGATTAGGTTTTTTTCTTTTTTATCTGACAGCATAAGTATGCTGATGCTTTACTTTTGAATGTACTCTTGTTACAATACATGGCAATTACTTAGTTTTCTTCTCATTAAGAATTATTGTTGTTAAATATGTATTTTCTCATTGTCTTTCTTTGCTTTGTACCTGTAGAAGTACTGGTCCCCAGCCCCATTTGCTTAAAATTATTAAGAGTCTCCTGTTGTCTGCTCTGCTTCTGTCATTCAAAGTTGAAGGCTGAGTGAACTCCAGACCTCAATCTTCTTGTTCTATATACTAGTAACAAGGAACAATCTGAACACGCCATGATGGGCTCCCCTTCAAAGGAGGCTTGAATTAGATTTTTTTTTTTAAATTGGAATGTGCACAGATGCATTGGCTCAGATTCTGTACCACTTAAAATAATATAGATACATAGTGCAACATTGTACAGAACCGCTTAGACGGTCTCAGTGGCAGCTGTGCTCAGTAACGAGTATATTATTGCAGTTGTTAAAACGGAGCAGCGTTTCTGCTTTTTTTTTTCGGAAGAACCTTTTAGCAAATGTGCCTCATCTGGCGAACTGTGTTCGGGTATGAGTTAAGGAGGGCTGTGTACAGGTATGAGTTAAGGAGGGCTGTGTACAGGTATGAGTTCAGGAGAACTGTGTACGGGTATGAGTTAAGGAGAACTGTGTACGAGTATGAGTTCAGGAGAACTGTGTACGAGTATGAGTTAAGGAGAACTGTGTTCGGGTATGAGTTAAGGAGAACTGTGTACGGGTATGAGTAAAGGAGGGCTGTGTACAGGTATGACTTAAGGAGAACTGTGTATGGGTATGAGTTAAGGAGAACTGTGTACGAGTATGAGTTAAGGAGGGCTGTGTACAGGTATAAGTTAAGGAGAACTGTGTGCGGGTATGAGTTAAGGAGGGCTGTGTACAGGTATGAGTTCAGGAGAACTGTGTACGGGTATGAGTTAAGGAGAACTGTGTACGGGTATGAGTTAAGGAGAACTGTGTACAGGTATGAGTTAAGGAGAACTGTGTATGGGTATGAGTTAAGGAGGGCTGTGTACGGGTATGAATTAAGGAGAACTGTGTACGGGTATGAATTAAGGTGAACTGTGTACGGGTATGAGTTAAGGAGAACTGTGTACGGGTATGAGTTAAGGTGAACTGTGTACGGGTATGAGTTAAGGTGCCTTGACCTGGGTTTCAGCCAAGCGGCCAAGACTGGGCTTTGTTATTGAAGCTCAATTCGGGTCTTGTTGAGAGCGTTGCTCACTAGCGCCAGTGCAGTTGGCTCCAGTAAGGGTCTTTCAGCCCCCCTTTTCAATGTAAAAAGGTACCAATACAGTCAAAATAGTCAATAATAATGTTTTACCAAAATAACATGTACTCACAATAGATGCTTTTTCTAATGTCTGATGTCTCCTCATGTGCCAATTTTTTAAGTTATTGTGCCATTTGGACAACATTTTAATATTTTGTGGACCCATTAGGGACACTGCCTAGCCACTGCACATCACTTGTGGGGGGATCTCACCTGCTTGGACAAACCGGATCACGCCTAGGAATGGGTCCCTTTTTTTTACTGCGTTGTCTCTGGCTCCAGGTTTTGTACTACAACACGGCAGCACAAAACTGCGCTTCCGGGGCTTCAAAACTCCATATTTTTTTCTACAGTCTGTGGTTTCAGCCAATTTTGTTTCAGGGTCATATCTCAAAATGTATATTATTCATATAAAAGGGATTAGGGGCTTCTGTTGCTGCCATTCGCCTTTTCAAAGTGTTTGCCAGTGCATCTCCAACCAAAATTATTTCTTCCTGTCAGCTGTTCTTTCAGGGTTGCTTCAACTGCAATTAATAAAAGAAAACCGACGCTATGAACTATGAACTATGAACTAAGTTCTAAAGGGAAACCCTGCGCCCTGTGAGAACACCTCTGTCACTATTAAACAGGGTGCTTTGTTTCATCTTACCATCTTTGAGACTATTCACACACTCCCCCTCCTCACTGGAGATCCTTCGCTTAAAAAAAATGTGCTTTGTTTTTTTGTAGGTTCAGGTCTCCAAGGCTCAGGAAGAAGCCGGCTCTTATAAGCTCCAGGCTCAAACAGTAAGTACAGACCACCACCACAATCTCCAGCACTTTTTGTTTTCTGTGGGCCATTGATCAGTGTTGCTTTCTTTCCCCCCCTGCATAGAGTCTCTTATTTGTGAATTTAGTGTGGGGTGTTGATGTCCTGTTTAGGATGTCATGCAATGTTGCTGTGCTTTACCAGGATTTAGAGTGAGAACAATTTCATACAACATAAACACTATCAACAACATCATATTTCTTTGTTTCTTGAATCTTGGCCCTACGATTTATAGCTTCAATATTCAACACTTCGATTAAGATTAAGTGATCAGGTACAGCCCAGTACAGTAAATTGTGATATATGCCTTCTAGCATCCTATGGGCTGCCTTCCGCTTTGCAATATCCTGATCTGATGGCAACAGAATAATAATTGGCTTGGAGCATGCTGTAGGCCGATGGTGGCGAATGCCCAGTCAGTATAGGACGGCGTCGCTAAAGAGCGATGCTACCTGCAAAAGCACATTGTTCACGCTTCAGCGCCACTTTTAAATTGAAAACGGTGTCTCTTTTGTTCAGTCTGTTGCAGGACTCATTCGGTTGTAAAACAGCTAAGTGCCTGTAAGATATGAGGCCTCTCAAAGACAATGGCTTCACGTTGTAGTCACCCGATCCACGAGCAGGTGCAGTAAATTAGCGGCGTGAACATGGTTGAATGTAATCGACAGTCCCCTCTTCTGTCGGATCAAACTCGAGACTTTAAAGGCCTTGTTGGAACTGTCTGCGTGCTCTTTTGATGCCACGTTCAGAGATTGTTGTTGGTGCTCTCTTTAATTATCAGAGAAGGTTGCATGGATTCAGAGATTGTTGTTGGTGCTCTCTTTAATTATCAGAGAAGGTTGCATGGATTCAGAGATTGTTGTTGGTGCTCTCCTTAATTATCAGAGAAGGTTGCATGGATTCAGAGATTGTTGTTGGTGCTCTCTTTAATTATCAGAGAAGGTTGCATGGATTCAGAGATTGTTGTTGGTGCTCTTCTTAATTATCAGAGAAGGTTGCATGGATTCAGAGATTGTTGTTGGTGCTCTTCTTAATTATCAGAGAAGGTTGCATGGATTCAGAGGTTATTGTTGGTGTTCTCCTTAATTATCAGAGAAGGTTGCATGGATTCAGAGATTGTTGTTGGTGCTCTCTTTAATTATCAGAGAAGGTTGCATGGATTCAGAGATTGTTGTTGGTGCTCTTCTTAATTATCAGAGAAGATTGCATGGATTCAGAGGTTATTGTTGGTGTTCTCCTTAATTATCAGAGAAGGTTGCATGGATTCAGAGATTGTTGTTGGTGCTCTTCTTAATTATCAGAGAAGGTTGCATGGATTCAGAGGTTATTGTTGGTGTTCTCCTTAATTATCAGAGAAGGTTGCATGGATTCAGAGATTCTTGTTGGTGCCCTCTTTAATTATCAGAGAAGGTTGCATGGATTCAGAGATTGTTGTTGGTGCTCTCTTTAATTATCAGAGAAGGTTGCATGGATTCAGAGATTGTTGTTGGTGCTCTCCTTAATTATCAGAGAAGGTTGCATGGATTCAGAGATTGTTGTTGGTGCTCTCTTTAATTATCAGAGAAGGTTGCATGGATTCAGAGATTGTTGTTGGTGCTCTCCTTAATTATTAGAGAAGGTTGCATGGATTCAGAGATTGTTGTTGGTGTTCTCCTTAATTATCAGAGAAGGTTGCATGGATTCAGAGATTGTTGTTGGTGCTCTTCTTAATTATCAGAGAAGGTTGCATGGATTCAGAGATTGTTGTTGGTGCTCTCCTTAATTATTAGAGAAGGTTGCATGGATTCAGAGATTGTTGTTGGTGTTCTCCTTAATTATTAGAGAAGGTTGCATGGATTCAGAGATTGTTGTTGGTGCTCTCCTTAATTATTAGAGAAGGTTGCATGGATTCAGAGATTGTTGTTGGTGCTCTCCTTAATTATTAGAGAAGGTTGCATGGATTCAGAGATTGTTGTTGGTGTTCTCCTTAATTATCAGAGAAGGTTGCATGGATTCAGAGATTGTTGTTGGTGCTCTTCTTAATTATCAGAGAAGGTTGCATGGATTCAGAGATTGTTGTTGGTGTTCTCCTTAATTATCAGAGAAGGTTGCATGGATTCAGAGATTGTTGTTGGTGCTCTTCTTAATTATCAGAGAAGGTTGCATGGATTCAGAGATTGTTGTTGGTGCTCTCCTTAATTATCAGAGAAGGTTGCATGGATTCAGAGATTGTTGTTGGTGCTCTCCTTAATTATCAGAGAAGGTTGCATGGATTCAGAGATTGTTGTTGGTGCTCTCCTTAATTATCAGAGAAGGTTGCATGGGGAGCATGAGCATGCACAAAGGAGAAAATAGGTGTCAATGAATACATGTATATAAAACTATACTGTTTTCTATCCATAATCGCTTTGATCTCTGAGCAGTCGGCCTCTCTCTACTTCTTACCATTTTGGGGGTTTGGCTTATTCCCAATGTTTCAATGTTTGTTCTGGAATGAAAAGTCAAAATTGACATTAGTTTTAAGCATCAAAAAGGCAACTTGGAGCAGAATTTGACAGTAATCACTAACGTACGTTCCTCAACGTGTTTATTCAAAAGCCATTCATTTTTCATTGACTGGTGGTATTCCCAACAGTTTTTGCAAGTTCTTTTTCACTCTGATTTACCTGATTAGAAGCGCTAAATAACTAAATATTTTCAAGTGATCGATAGCAAAATATGTGCAGCAGACTGAAGACGGTCCTTCCAGGATTCCGCAACCCCTCCTATTCTATTAAAATGTGATTAATTGACTTTTCTAAATGTTAGAGAATGGTTGAAGCCGCTTAATTGTTTGTCTTAAAGGAAAGTCAAACCTCATTAGTTAATTACTGAGGAGAAAGTGTGAGCTACACTTTGACAGTCCTGCATTAATTGGTGGAATCAGGACTGGTGGGCCCATTTCCCTGCAATCACTTTCCCAAATGTAATTAATTCCTCGCCAAAGAGGCCGTGCTGAACGTAGCCACCACCCCATTAAAAACTTTGCCATAATTAGAACTGGAGGGAGAGCGAAGCGTTTTTGATTGTCGTGGTGAAGAAGACTAATGCATCTCGTAAGTATAAGGCGTATTTGCCGAGTGTTGCTTCGACATATCTCCAGGGTGTGCTGATTATGTGGCCTGACAGTCTCAAAACGCTTCAAGATTAAAATATCTGCGTTACTCCGTTTACTCCCCTGTGAGTATATTCTAGTATTCACACACTTGGTTTAAAAGCTCCTCAAAGCCGATTGCATCCAGATCCCAGATTTTAAGGATCTCATTATTGGGCTGGATGTAGTGAAATTAGCTTTTTCGGCATTTAGAATACCTTGCTGTGGTTACGCCTGCTGGCAAGGCATGTAAGTGCTATTAATCACAATGTGCAGGGAACGATCTGCACTGGTCTTTGGGGAAACTTATTCCTGCCATTTTGCACGATGCCACTTTTTAACTCGCTTTTAACTAAAAAAAAAAAATGTATCCCCTTATTATTTATTTTCTTGTTTTTGTATTTTTCATGAAGGAACACACTACCATTTGCTGTTTGTATGTGTCCAAACTGAATTATGAATGACCTGCTGAAAAGTCTAGGGACTGGAATATACTCACGTTCCACCATCAAACATCTGCTTCTTGGTTTGTATCTAATCTTTATCTACAAGGGGGAAAAAGATTCTGTTGAAGTAGCTTTTTAGAATAGATTTTTGTTCTTCTGTTGTATGTTACCATCATGCACTGAATGAAATGGATTGATCCTTAGAAGCTGTGTAAGCTTACAAATGTCTTCAAAGATGTCAAAATTTTACTCTCAATCTTTAATGTATTTTCCTTTAAGGGGAAAAAAGGTATTGCTGGGGAATTGGTAAGGAATTATGACGCTAATTTTTGAAACTAATTTTGGTGAAAGGAAAATGTACTTTTATCTTAATTCGTCAGAAAAGCATTAAGCAATCCATTTTGCGGTTGATTATGTTACCCCGCTTGCGGCATCTTGTCTGTATAAGAATGAAGCATGCCGTCCTGTTGAAGTGCTCACTTCTTTCCATGTTATTGAGGTTGGCAGACTAATATATTAACAAGTATGCAGTACCTGGGCTGTGAGATGCATACAAAACAGATCATTTGTTTTTAGAGAAACCACCAGACAGTCAACACTGGCTTCAATTACAGTTTTTTTGTAGATTTTTTTCTGATTCTGGGCTTTTGGCATCGGTATAAAACTACCACAGAACAGAAAAGTGCTGTATCTTTTGGTTACAGGTAGAAAAAGATGCCATGATGGTTTGAGCAGTGTTTTAAATCGAAACTAATCGTAATGATGTGCTGTGTTAGAGCAGTTTTGGGGCTAGATGCTATCTGGATACAGAATGCACAGCCACGATTGAGAGTAGTTTTCGAAGGGAAATAGTGAAATTCAGAAATAGCTGTATTTTACTCTAATTAGTTAGGTATTTATCTTTAATGTAATAATGACCATTGGATGAATAGGTCTGCAGTTAAGGAAATAAAGCAAACCTGTTGAGAACACCAGCGCTAGTGGAAGCAGTTAAAGATGCGAGCCGCCAGTCTGAACTTTAGCACAGGTACTCCATTAAAAAGACACCCGTAAAAAGAACGCAACATGGCCTCATTTTCTCACACAACGCTGAGCTGCTGCTTTGAAGTTCAGAACCGTAAACCACTTAAACATCAATCTGCTTTTTCTTTGATGTGATTCGTTCTCTTGAAGGAACTGAGATACCATGGGACTGAGTGTTCTTTATCAGTGGGGAACTCATCAGCTTTTATTTCAACGTCTATCAGATGGTAAAATCTGGTAAAATCGAGCCATGTTTTACAATTAAGTGTTTTCTCTCCTGCAAGTCTTTTTTGTATTGTGTGTGACAGAAGAATGGCTGATTATTTTTATTTAAAAGAAAATGTAGATGTAGAGCACATGCAATCTGGGTGCAGCCATGAGTCTGCAGCCTGCTTCATCCGGCAACGTATTATATCCCAAACACCTGCGTTGTGAAGTACAGTCCCTTCTCTTTTCTTTTAATTTCCTCTGTGGGCAGTGAAGGCCCTGAAGCTTGTCAGAGCTGAAATACTAAACGTGTCTGGGTATAATGGCTGCCTGGCTGCCAAGCCATAACCAGGGTGTCCTTCGAGGGTTGGAGCTGCTACTGCATACTTTCACTGCCCACTGGGTCCAAAGTAATTATGCCTCTTACATCAGGAGATGGAGGCTGCTGCGTGTATAAATCTTGAGGAACAAGGCTATGGTTCCACAGTTGGAAGCCAAAAGTTCATCTCGCTCGCTCTCGCCACGATATTGTTGGGAGACTCCACACGCAGCTTTACAGATGGGATAAACTCAGGAGCGTCTGAGAAACTGAGTTAGGGGGTAACGGGAGCTTTAATCACCATTTAAAGGCCATTCAGACCTGACACACTTTGCATATGAGCGTGCGAGCGTCTTCTGCTCCACGTCATTCCAGTGTTGTGCTTCTTACCTTTGCCTGTATGAGTGCCCATCAGTCGTTGAGTCTTCCGGTATGTTCTGTCCCGTATGCTGCCTGGAAACGAGAGCCTCGGTTTTTTGTTAGAGATCAGTGCATTCATGTATATGGATGCGTCTCTGTGATTGTGATCATAGCTCTAGCAGGGGCCTGGCGTACCCCTGGCGTACCCCTGGCATCTCAGAGCGATTTAACTCTCTGTATTCTGCTCCCTTCCGCCCCACAGCCCCTCTCACTAATGTTCTTCTGATGAAATGTGACATCCTGTGAAATCCTCCTGTTTCTTGGGCTGGTCATTTTCTTTGCCATTGGTGGAGGGGTGGGGGGGTGGAATGGCAGAAAGAGGGAACGCGTGAGTGTACCATTTTCACCGTGTTCCGCGCACAATGAGAAGACATCGCTCCTCCGGCGTGCGTCTGTCGCCCGAACATAACGAAAAAAGGGCCTGTTTAAATCGGCAGCACAGTGAGCGAGGCTGCTCGGACATGATGTGCTGAGACTGCTCCAAGTCCCCCTCCTTTTTCCTCCTAAGACGTGTCCTGTGGGTATGGAGTGAAATGGCTGCGCTGCGACATTTGTACACAATCACCCCCCCCCCCCCTTAAAAAAATAAAAGCCAAATGTCTTATTAATCCATCATGCCACGCGCATCTTCCCACTACATCTTCATTTGGAGTCAGAAACAAACATGCGCCCGTAGACGGTACGCAGGTGGTCCGGGGAGACCTCTGCCTCGCACCGATTCATCTTGCGGCCGGCGAGCCCCGCTCAAGGCTGAACCCGCGGCCGCCGTGATGAATGAGACGGAGGCACGCGTCCCGAGCCGCCGCCCGCACACCTCGCCCGACGCCTCGCCGCAACAGACCGCGCGTCCTAACGACGTGTTCATCTCCCCGGAGAGCCGGAGCTGGAGAGAGGCCGTTTCGTTCCCTCGTTCCTCTGCAGATTCCTCGCACAGCCTCAAACAAATTCCACAGTTAATGGGACTCATCGCCGCTGAAAGGAGCCCTGATGTTATCTGATTAATTGAATTTATATGTTCTCTCCTTTTAGCTCACTTGATATTATGATGGAAAGGATTGTTGCGAGTAAATTTGTTAAAGCAATATTGGGCCAGAGTATTGGCCCGTGTTGTGAGTCTTTGGACGCTGACACGGTTTATGGTTCATATTTTTTTTCCTCCTTTCTTTTGAACAGTTATATTAGGTACTTGTTTGAGGTCAATGGCCTTAGACCCTCTCATTGGTGCCTTCATTGTTTTATGCGTTTTTGGCCAAAGCTTTTTGTTCTGAAGATGGTGGTTGGGTATTCACCTGTCGGTTTGCAGTGTGGACGTTCTGGATTACTGGGGTCTAACGCACCACACAGCTCTCATCCATATACAATTTTTTTATTGTCATGATTTCAGATCTGATCAAATTGGAACTAATTCTTAAACACACCTTAGCTGCTGGAGCTATCTAGAGGAGCCCACAGAAACAACAGACCATGTGTTGAGAGCACATACTCGTTAGATCTTAAAACAAATGCACTGTACAGGACAATACTGGTTTCATAATTTTTCTAAATGTCTTGCATATATATATATATATATATATCTATATCTATATAGTGTACTATATATATGCCCACATTACTGGTACTCCTGCTGACCTGCAGCAGAAAGCACTTCTAATGAAGAATCAAGTCTTTTCTGTGTAATGCCTTTATTACCTAAGTGATTGTAATATCAAGCTCAGTTTGTGACAAGCGGGGTGTTGGACTACCTGAGGCCCCTGTGAAGCCTTTATTCCTTCCTTTTTGGGGAAGGGGTTCCTCCCCGCCGTGCGACTGCTGAACATTCACAGAACAAAGCCCCGTGAAGCCTGAGGGGCATTTGAGTGGAAACAAAAAATACGATTCAGTCTTGAGATTTGAATGGGATCCTCCGTGTGCGTCAGTATTGTGCATAGATGTGAAAACAGGCCTCCAGCAAAGTCAGCTGTGAAAACAGACCTCCAGCAAACTCAGTGTTTTCTGTATGTCATGACATTTACGGGGCATTAACTCTCCCCGCCGTCTGTATTATACAGCAGCATCAGCTGCATTTCAACAGCAGTGCGTGAAGTAGCCAGGTTTCCCTCAGGCGCCGGTGTGTTCTGAAGTTTATTTCTTAATTGTGTTTGTGTTTCAGGCGGAAATGGAGCTCGACGTCCTGAAGAAGCAGGCCGCCGATGCAGACAACAGCTCCTTCGTGGTGGGGGAGGAGGTCAGCTCCCTCAGGTGAGCCTCTGCCGCACAACTGCATCATGGGAGCCCTGCACACTGTGTGCGAATTGACAGGGGGGAAGTGGGGAGGGGGGGTGTTTCCCTGCCGCTGCTCACGTCGTCCCTTCCTCTGCTTGACCAATCGTCATCCCAGGCTGGGATGTTATTATCCCCCCTCTCTGATATTCTCAGTCTGAATGTGTTTTATAATAAATCACAAACAACAAATCAAAGTTTATACATTATTTCAGAGTGTCGCAATTCAAATCTAGGCTATAGATTAAAAGCCTGTTCGCCATCTGCGCTGCTCAGCTTCCTCTTATCAGGCGTAGCCTAACGTTACCTTTTAGACGTTAGATTTTTTGATGCCATTGTTTTTGCCGTTTTTATTGTTATTAACGTGCTATTAATTATATTATGTCCTAATTAAGCAACCATAGTCCAACGCCAGAGTTGAACCTGCAGCACCTAGCTAGTAGCCTAAGGTCAGGAATCTGTAGTAGCCTTCTAGCTCTCTAGTCTACGGAGCTTTATCCAGCAAACATTCTATACTATAGCATCGGGACAACAATGTCAACTCGAGACTATTAGGCTATTAATAGTTATCAGGTTTATTCACTCTTTGTAATTTTGCTTGCAAACTTTTTTTGTTGTTAAATACCCGAGATTCAAGAACGTCCTGCACATTCAGGTGAAGATGTGTGCCTGCATATGTTGTAAGTGTGCATATGTTGTAAGTGTGCATATGTTGTAAGTGTGCATATGTTGTAAGTGTGCATATGTTGTAAGTGTGCATATGTTGTAAGCGCATACATGCACAAAATCCCCCCCTCTTTGTTTTCTTCAAATTCACACACTGTGTACACACAAATAACTTGAACATAATATCATGTGCTCTTGTGCACCTGGTCAATCTCCTTGAACGTATAGAGCCATTAGTGTATGCTGCAGAAGGAGAATTCAATGACATCTTAGTCGTACTAGTCAGCAGTGAAAGAAGGACAGGTGTCTAAACACTAAAGAGCTCTAAACACTGCAGAACACGACTGCTTCTTCATACCATTGAGGTTGTGTTTTTTTCACCCTCTCTAAGCCTAAATGGCTAAAAGAATGCAAGTGAGCGAAGCGGCTGTGTATAAAATCCCCATTTGGCTCCCAAGCGAAGCTGGAAGGGAAGATGTCCGTCATGACGGCACGCATGCAGGCTGCAGATGCTGTGCCATTTTAGCTTGTTTTTTTGTGTTATAATGTGGAAAAAGTGTACCTGGTCAACATCCAACATTGCGCTAGACTGGTTTCATCCAAAACAGAGAAGCTCTTCGACAACTCCTTTTCCATGTGGTGGAAAAAATCGAAATGCTAAATATTCGTTGAACTCGTGGGGTGGGGGGTGGGGCTGAAATGGCAGACCTGTGAGAGCGTCTCTGCTCAGATTGTAATTAGGCTGTAAATTCAGCCATGTCCATTGATATTCACATTCACATTGATATCCACATAATCTCCACACCTGTTGTTCCAGTAATGCATGTAACCGTGCGCTTGCCTTGGCTTTGTTGTGTCGCTACAGCGTTTATGCTTGCACACGAGACTCCTGGCAGGCAGCTGGCATGAGTGTACGGTGCATGAGGCAGAGAATAAAGCCCAGATGCATCATGAATCTGACTGCTTCTTCTGGTGTGCCTCTCTTTAATGCTTGTACAGACATTTTGTACATCACAAAGACACCGGCATAGTGTCCAACATCTGTAGAAAAAAAAGTAATGGCTTCAGCTAAAAACTTGTGTGCAGCCAGTAAATCCCCTTAATCCTCCAATAAAACAAACAAACAAACAAACAAAAATAATAATTGAAAAATACTTTTTAAATTATTTATTTAATGCGGAAGTAATTTGGCATAGTAGTTATTGACTACCTTCCAGGGGACTGTTAGCATCAACTTTGTCAAAAATAAGCAACGACTTTGTAAACGCACGTTGAGTTTAGCCGATATTATCCGAAGCAGAGGTGCGATTAAATGTAGCTCATAACACGTAGGAACAACATGCATCGTTTTGAAACCTCGCTGCCGTGACTACCGTACCTTTTAAAATTCCAATACAACCTGTGAAAAGGCAGGTATTGAAGAGCTGCTCTGTGGAAACACAGCGTTGCGTTTCACAGCAGCTACTGGTGCTGTTAGGAGGACAGTGTGCTCGCTGCAGCTGCATTTGAATGCCCGTAGAAAAGCAGTGCGTGTCTTAAGATGGAGGAGAGAAGCTACGGCGTCACCGGAGCGTCCTTCAGTAGGTGCGTTCGACATCAGATTTATGAGCAGAGCTTAGAAATGCCCCTTTAGCTACATCGTGTAATGCAGAGCCGCGCGTGATATAGTCCGTGCTGACGGAGGCCTGACTTAAGGGGGTTCTGCGGGCACGAGACTTTGTACAGATGTCATGTAGCTATCTAACTGTTGTGTCCCATTATTTGTCATTGCAGAAAGAAAGAGTAATTGTGACTCCTTGCTTTATTGATCAGTTTAATATCCATCTAAACTTGAATACCGATAGCACTGTGTACGGCCTAATGTCTGTATGATAGCTAGCTGGGGAGCATGAAGGTACTGTAGGCCTCACTACCAAATACATAAAATATAAGGTACACTGAAACAAAGTATTGAAATTATGTTATTGACTTCATGCGCTAGACCAAAACGATGACTAGAATAAGTGCCTGTTAAGTCTGCCTGATCTGTTTGGAGATCTCTCCAGTAGTGAATGAATCAAACTGATTTATTGGCAAATGCGAAGAGGCGTGTAGCTGGCTACTAGCCACAGGTAGTGGTCCTGGCCTTGATGCCACTTTACTGTACACATGTGAAGCATTTCGATCAAGCATTTGAGTATTATAGTATTTCTTGCCAGATCAAAATGTGTCATTTACTTTCCAATAGCTTTTAGGGCACTCATGGTGCTCACTTGCGCTCACATTCATTGTTCTAATTGACCAGCTCTTGACCGTAGCCTTGCTTGCTAACGTCCCCTTCATTCATGTGTCACAACCTGGCACTTTAGTTTTATTCATTTCATCTCCTCAAAAACAATCACTCAAAAGTTGATATGCAATAATTATTTATGTATTTAGATAAAAATTTTAATTTTGGGAACATCACGCCTCACCTACAGTGTGTATACACGTAGAAGCACGGTGGACCATTTTATCCCGCTCTTGGATTCAAATGAAATGTACTCTGGGGTGACGCACGTGAGCATTCATTTGTGCAAGCACTAAATTAAGTCAAATCCGTTTGACCAGACGGGGGAAAAAAAACAATAAGATAATATTCAAAACGTATGTGGCTGATGTGATCCATTTAGTTACATACATGTGTAGGTGGGTACTTCACTCAAGGCCCCTGTGAAGCAAAGCAATTAACAGGCTTAACGGCTCTTAAGCAAAGAATGAGATTAATGTGTCGCTCCGCTATGAAACAGACTTGAGTGCGTGTAATGTTCGGCGGAAGTGTGTTCAGGACTTACTTTTATTGATAAACACGTTAAATACGGCAAAGCATAGGGGTATTTTAGAATATATCCGTGCTCTTGTTCAATTATTGTGTGCCTCCCTCAGATTGGCACACGCGCACAATGTTTTTTCCGAGGTTTGTTTTGCTTGGTCTCGCACTGATGAGGATGAAATGAACGTGCTACTGTTCACTTGATTGCCGCTGAAGTTGATGTGTGTAATTACTTGATTGGGGAATGATCTTGTTTACTGGACCGGCGCCCACCACAGACTGTTTTTCTTTGCATGGAACGCTCGCCTGATCGCTGCGACTCAAATGATTCAGACAGGCCTCCATGATACGCGTTCGCCCGCTTAGACGATTCATTGATTGGCACTCAGTGCTGCCTAGATGTTCAATCAGGTAAAAAATCAGCCCCTCAGATCGCGCTACCCTTTCCTCCCCACTTGGCTAAACGAGGAGCGCCTGTGAGATTGAGGTTAATAATGGGGCGAGCAAGCGTCTCCACAGATGAAGAGTTTCTGTCTCGCATTAAAGACACCTGAATCGAGCACCTTTCCCGGGACTCCCGGCCTGCTAACGCGAGTAATCACAAGCGAAAGCGCTACGTTATATTAGACGTACTCGCGCTAATAAAAATTGCCTGCGTGGGAATGAGAAGAGGCAGTGGAGATATCCACGCGGTTGTCCCACGACGAATTGCATTACTTCAACACGGAAGCTCGGCGTTATCTAGCATGCCAGTCATACCGTTCTTCAGAAGCATTGATTGAAGTCCTCTGTAATGGGACTGATGTTCTCTCATAATTATCTGAGAAGTGACACTTCTTCATAATTGCGAACGACTTTCCTGTTTTTCTCATTAATTAACCGCCTTAGATGAATTGTGCAATGCTGAGTTTTTTTTTGTAATTGAATAAATTGAATGGTTATATTGTTTGACATCTCAAGTCATTAATTGACGGTTCATTTGGGACTTAGAAGTAAAGCAGGAATAATGTACTGTTGAGAGCATTTTAATTGATGGAGCTGCATTTAATGGGGTGTAATAAATTTAATGAAAGGGACCAATATAATGTTTGTGACTGTTTTAAAGAACAAATGACTTCAGTAATGAACATATAATTAAGCTGCAGTATAGAATATACAGGCTCCTTTCCAAATGCAAAAGGTATATATTTAAACTTTTTATTTAAATTAAATTTAAGAAGATTACTAAAAACCAATCAAAAGAAAACCACATACTACAGGATGTATACTGACGGGTGACAAATTAAAGGAAAAACCAACATTGTGCCTTAGTAAGGTGTTGGGCCACCATGAGCCACCAGAACAGCTTCAGCGCGCCTTGGCATAGATTCTACCTCTAGTCTAGCATAGATTCTAGTTTCTGGAACTATACTGGAGGGATGGAACACCATTCTTCCAAAAGATATTCTCTCATTTGGTGTTTTGATGATGATGGTAGTGGAGAGCGCTATCTAACACCAAAATCTCCCATAGGTGTTAAATTGGGTTGAGATCTGTTGACTGCAAAGGCCATAGCATATAATTCACATAATTTATATACTCCTCAAACCATTTAGTGACCTCTTGTGCCCTGTTGATGGGGGCATTGTCATCCTGGAAGAGACCACTCCCATCAGGATAGAAATGTTTCATCATAGGATAAAGGTGATCACTCAGAATAATTTATTTGTATTTATTTGCAGTGACCCACTCCTCTAAGGGGACAAGTGGACCCAAACCATGCCACAGCATAACAGAGCCACCAGACCCCCTAACTGTAGGGGTCTTTCCTTTAATTTGTCACCTGTCTGTTGAAGCCTGAGAGAGACTGAAGACTGCTTTGATTGGAGAGGCTTTTGGGAACAAATGGTATTTATCCGTTTCTGATCGTGTCCAAACCCGGGGTTTTCTTAAAGTGTTTTCCGCTCTGCCGGAGACCCTTAAGAGCAGGGTTTTCCACTCCGGCGCTTTGTCGTCTGTGAGAAATGTCTCTGAGCGGCAAGGTGTCCCTGGGGGAAGAGCCACGCTGTAGGGGGTCCTGAGCATTACCAATACGGCTGTGCACAGTTAATCACCGCCTTACCCTTGAATTCCAGGAGAGTAAAGAATATTACGGGGGTATGGGGGTGCAGTGACAAAAACGGAATAAGATTGATTACACGGCCATTTGAAAGTCGATGCTAAACGTTATGTTTTCTGTTTCTGTTTTGTGCATACATGGTTAGAGAGTCCAATGCTGATTGCAAGTGGAAGGAAAGTGCTCTTTAGAAATGGGCAAACGGTCTAGCGCAAACATGAAGGGCCAAACACTAGTAAGCAAGTACTGGATAGCCGCCCTGGGTGGCATTTGGTTTGGATAAAGGCCTCTTTGCTTCTTTCAAGTTCGTGTGGTAGAGCTTGAAGTGCCGTTCCAGTCCTGGCTCTCTAACCCTAGCCCCCACCCTCCCACCGCGACACGCGGCCGGGGCCACGGCGGCACGCAGGACGCTGAGAATGAAACGTCTGCCGTTTCTCGCTCACAAGGGGGCAGTGTCTTCACAAGCGTAGCCGTTACCGCCCAGGAACTCCACTCTCTGTCTCTCATCTACAACATAACCACGGTCTGAGGCCAGTCACCTCAAGCACTGATACTGATTCATCAATAAGTGGGAAAATCACTACCCTCTCTCGCACACAGCAGTCCTTTATGTTATTCAATACATGTAGATGTTAGTGCCACCCACCCACCCCCCGTAAAATGGAGATGGCCTCTTTTCAGCCGGCAGCAAATGCTTTTGGAGTTGGAAACAGAAACTTTGATTCATCACTGTTCTTCTTTGCAGACAGAAGATTGAGGAGCTGGAGGCAGAGCGCAGTCGCCTAGAAGAGCGCAATAACGTATTGGAGATGAGATTGGAGAGACACAACCTGCAGGTACAGCATATGCGAGGACTAATTAATGAAGCCAAACGTCTTATTTTTCTTCTCCCGTTTCCTCACAGCAAGCAGGAGTGATGAATAACCTTTGCCCCGAAGGGTCTGTCTAGAATCAGCTCGATGAGTTTCACTCACAGATTCCAAATTTAATCTCACCTTCTACTGCTATCGTATCATTAACTTGAACCATGCGTCTCGAGCTTAAATAGTATTTCACTGATTACATTCTAAGTTGAGCTCTAATATTTCATATTTTTCATATTATAACGTTTTCTGTTTACTTGTGTTCTTGTGAACTCTAGCTTGCCGTTTGTTGTGTAGCATGTGTTCCACATGTTTCTCTAGTGAAGTTGTAAGCTGCTGCAACTACATTAGAGCAGCATTATTTAAGTAAATCTGACTCTCAGTTTATCTTATAAATACCAGTAAATAACAGGTACAGTATATGAATCAATTGACACACTGGTTTTTTTGTTTGGCATGGTGTCTGCAGGTAAGACAATACTCAACTTTACCGCAGATTAAAACTTCATTCACTTTCATCTTCTCAAAGAATCACTCAAAGTTGATATTATGCAATATTTAATTAATTATTTATTTAGAGAGAAATATGTTTATGTTGGGGTCATCATGCCTCACCTACAGTTTGTATACACTCAATATAAATACAATTTGTTCTCCTCCGGGATTAAAATATTAAATACTGAGAGAAAAGGAGGGATGTAAGCCCCTTTAAGGATGGCAGTGAGAAATCAATGAGCTATCAGGGGTGTTTTTGGAAGAAACTTGTATTAATCTAGAGATAAGAAACTAGGTGATGTAGGCATAGGTTTATTAAGGGCTACAACAGGAATTGTAATGACCAATCAGAGGTGTAGTCATTCAAATTGTGCGCCTCCGAATCAATGTTATAGACAAATGGCAGTGCAGGTAATTGAGAATTTGGGAAATTTATAGCATGCAATCACAGTGCGAGTTACTGTGCTTGTTAAAATAATGAAAACGTGTGCGGTGTTGACCTGAAGAGGTGCACTGTATGTTCTTTACAGCCAGAGCTTCTCTTTCACATAGATGTTCTTGTCATTGTTGAAAATAATTGCCTCTTTCGACTTGATTGTATGTGTCTGTAGTCTGGCGAGTCTTATCCTTACAATTTTAATTTGTACTTGTTTGTGAAACTTCAGATTCCCGCAAATTCATATCTGGCTTTTTTTAATGCTCATTGAACCAGCATTGATTGGACAGTCTTGTTTAGACGCTTATTTACAGACCATCAAATGAGTTTTTAATGCATTGTGTCGGGGACAAGCGTGATAGACTGAGTTCAGGAGCCATTTAGCACCTCTACTGCTCACTTTACCATCAGATATGTCACAGACCTCTTCTAATTGGGCCCTGACTGTGGGAGAAAATGGGAGCTTTGGGGATGTTATTGGGATGGTTCATCTTGGTGTCTAATGGCTTACTGACTTTTCCTCATTAAGTGGAAAAACAATAAGCATTTGCCTTTTGTTGTGCTTCTCCTCAGAGAATGGGATCTACAGGTTTCCTTTTATTTTTATTTGATGATAACATTTCCAGTAATATCTGAGTATTTTCATTAAATGGAGTGTCCGAGCAATAGGAACGGTCTTAGTCGCGTAAAAATACAACTTGAAAGTGTGCGTGCGTGCGTGCGTGCGTGCGTGCGTGCGACCGAGAGATACTGTAGGGCAGGTTAAAGTAAGTAAATTAGACTATAACAAAGAGTGTTCACCGCTACCAATATTGAGTAAAGGTAATTCAATTTCCAAGGTCATCTTATTTGGCTTGATGGCTTCATTGAAAAGAGCTCTTTGGCACTCCCTCGGATATTTCACATCTCCTTTCCTACAATACATTGAAAAATCAAAGCACAGTGGCCTTCAACAGAAACACAAAGCACGCTTTTGCTACTGTGGTTGCTGGAGTACCTTTTGAAAAGGTGAGAGGATGTAAACTTTTTCTGTCCTGAGGTAAGATTATCTGTATCGTGACATTTAAAAAAAGACAGGTTGACACAAAAACATATTCCAAATGTCTTTGTAGTTCAGCAATTGGATCTCATGATCTTATCGTGCGAACAGCAATACCCATGTGCACTGGCCCACTTGGACAGCTGTCTTGCGATAAAGGCAAGCATTGTTACGCTTCTGACTTTTAGGAAGTGCATTTTCCCCAATTTCCCAGTGTTACCGAACCAGTCATATTTGTAACTTTGGCTGTACAATGTACAGTGTCCTCCATAATTTTTGAGGCAGACATATTTTTTCTTGATTTGGAAAAAACAACATTGTACTCCACAATTTTAAATTTGTAATGAAACACATCTGGTTAGAGTTCTGATTCTCAGCTTTCATACATTTTCATTTCACCACGTAGAAATTACAGAACTTTTTGTATGTAGTTCCCCATTTTAGGGCACCATAATATCTGGGACATATGAATGTTATTTAAATGAAAGTAATCATGTTTAGTACTTTATCGCATAGCCTTTGCATTCAATGACTGCTTGAAGTCTATGACCCATAGACATCACCAGATGCTGAGTATCTTCTCTGGTGATGCTCTGCCAGGCCTGTACTGAAGCCATCTTCAGCTCCTGCTTATTTCGGGGGAAAGTTGCAATAGGTTTTCTCTTCAGCATATGAAACGCATGTTCTATTAGATTCTGATCGAGTGACTGGATTGGCCAGTCAAACATTTTCCAGTTTTTAGTTTTGAAAACCTCCTTTCTTGCTACTCAAGTTATTTAGCTTGAACTTGAGTAGATAAGATGTTTCTGTACACTTCAGAATTCATTATGCTGCTGCTATCAGCAGTTATGTCATCAATGAAGACAAGTGAGCCAGTACATGCCAAAACCATAACACCCCCACCACCATGTTTCACAGATGAGGTGGTATGCTTTGGATCTTGGACAGTTCTTTTTGGCCTCCACACTTTGCTCTTGCCTTCACTTTAATACAAGTTAATCTTGGTCTCATCTGTCCACCAAATTTTCCAGAACTTTGCAGGCTCTTTTAGGTACTTCTTAGCTTTTTACTTTTTCTTCATTATGGTGGTCATTTTTCAGTATTGATGTCTTCCTTGGCCTACCAGGCCTCTTGTGATTACTGAGCTCACCAGTGCTCTTTCTTCTTAATAATGTTCCAAACAGGTGGTTTTGGTAAGCTTAATGTTTGGGCAATGTATCTGACTATTTTTACTTATGTTTCAGCCTCATAATGGCTTCCTTGACTTTCATTAGCACAACTCCTCGTGTTGAAAAGGAGCAATTGAACACAACTGTCTAATCAGAAACACCTATGAAGCCATTTGTCCCCAAACATTTATGGGAGTGGGGGAGCTATGTATAAATGTACTCTTCTTTCTACATGGTGAAAACAAATTGTATAAAAATGCCCTTTAATACGAGCTGAGAATCTGCACTTTAACAGCATCTGAACTGTTTGATTACAAATCTAAAATTGTAGAGTACAGTACCAAATCAATAAATAATGTGTCTTTATCCCAAACGTTATGAAGGGCACTGTATATTTGTCCCAAGAACACCATATTTGATGATGTCTTTGAACTCTGCGTGAATTCTATAATATGGCATATATAAAACTGTACCTTGAACGCATCATGCTGTTCTTATGTCTGCATATTCCTTTCAGAGATGGAAGGGGAAATAAACTGCAGGCTTTTTCATTGAATAGCTTTTACTTCTGTCTGAATCTCTTACTGCCCAATCATGTTTATGGGCCTGAAGATCATATTGCTTTGCATGCAATTTAGTTGATTTCTTTCCTTTAATGAAGTAATGCAGGTGGACTTAATCTTCACCTGAATTAGACTTGTATTTTGACCAGTATCTCTGAGTGGATTATGGCATTACACTGACAGTTCCTTTTGCGGATCATATTTAAGAGTCCATGGAATCTTTAACTCACTTAATGTTGTGGAATTTGTTTTTGGTCTTTTTGGTCCATAAGTTTCCAATTCTTATTGATCTCTGCTTTTACAGAGTGTGTGGATCATAGCATTGAGCGTTCATTCCCCAAACCACTCTGGCTCACAGATTCAAGGGAAATTGTAATTCTTATGGCTGCAGACAGTTTAATGAAGTTCTCTGCCACCTTGAACAATAGACACCTAGAGAGCAGATGTGTTCCACACATAAACTGCTATCAACTAGAGTGGTAATGTAGGAGTGATAATATTGTGTTTAGGGTGGATAATGGCAGTTATAGAATGCATTCTGTTTTATTTTCTTCAAGGGCAATACTGAACAGCAAACCTCTGTTTGAGAATGTATTTTAAGAAAACTCATGATAACGAACAAGATTTTACTAATAGGTTCCCAAGTGATGGCTCTGTCACCTCCAATGTCGCCTCGATGCCTGACTGACTGTTTATTAGAAATTGGTTCCCTGATGCTGGCATTTGAGTTTTACAGGAACCACATATCTAAAGAAATGCGATAATCAGATTCCTATCCTCAGACAAGTTTGCCTGGGAGCAATGGAAACCATATGTTTATGGAATGATTATAGGTTCTTGTTAGTCATGCACCAGTTATGCTGTAGGACTGCCTTGTGTTTTTGATGATTTTGTACTGTTAAGAATAGGGATGCATATTTAAAGGAATTTCCTTTCCGCTAGGCGATAGCAGCATTAACATAATCCCCCTTGAAATGGGAAAGGCGACAGTAAAACTAGTAGGCCTAGCCTAGAACAGTCAACTTAAAACATAGGCTATTCTGTTTTGAATAGGCTCCTCATATGCATAGATAGACCTACGTATTTTTATTCAAGAACATTTAAGCATATCTACGTGGTCAGGAGTGAGTCGTGTGTCGTTAAATCATGATTACATTTCACACAAAAACTCCCGTTGATACAATTACAACAAGACCGCAGATTGTTCCGTTAATTGTTTAATTTGAAATCTTATCGATTAAATTATTATTAGCAATAAATTGATAGTCGATTAATTGCTAACATCTCTAGTTAAGAACTGACACGGTGGTTTATTAACAGGGGACACTACCCTTTTCATACGACTAGCACCGTGTTTGTGTAAAAAGGCTGTTGATTATAATTTTAGTTGTAATATACTTTTATGTTACTGGTATGCTACTTGCACCCCAGTCGTCATCTGCAGGCCTTTGTAACATAATGTAAACCTTTTTTGAGGCGGTTTATTATGCACACTTATGGATAGAAAATACATTTAAATACATGCGTATGAGTCTGTTATTTAACAGACAAAAATAGATTCTTACACCCTCGAACCCGTTTCCACCCCCCTTTGTGTGAGGGGTAAGCTTTTGTTTTACCTAAAAATATGACATGTCTATTACTGTTGGGATGTAAATAAATACAAATATCTTTTGAAGCGCTGCGCCAGTTTAACATCAATCTGGTTTTCTGAGGTTTGTCCACTGTTAATGTACAACGAGGCAGACATTGAGGCCACAATAAACCTTTTTCTTATCCATGGTCTGAACATGAACATTTTTACAGCATCTCTCCAGTGATCACATGCAGATCTCAAACTCTCTGTTCAAAGTCACGTCACATCATATACAGATTTTTCTCGAGTGCATGTAATTCTGCGCTTACATCTTAGATGTAAATACATTATTTTTGCAGACTGAGCTATTTATTGTGGGAACTATTTTTAACTGAATTTGAATTTGTTTCTGTTTTATCCGTGTGTTGGTGTTGCATCAATGCAAATCTCGCTTGAATGTGTGTGTGTGTCTGCTCATACAGCCGAAACGGCACCCGCTGAATGAGGGTATAATTTAGCATGATTATCCTTATCTCGTCGTGCAAGAGTGACTGCTCTGATCGATCTGCCCACCTGAATGCTACTCTAGTGACACATGAAGCGTACTCGGTCTCTAATTCTGCAGCTCAGCTGGTAGACTACTAAGTGAAAGGTGAAAAGAAGTGGTGGCTTATAGTAGTCACTTCGGAGTGAGCATGTGTGGGACATCCCCCCCCACACCCCACCGTATTGACAGAGGCATTTATAATTATAATGTACATCACAGATTTGTGGTCCAGAAGACATTTATCATTGTGAAAAAAAGGAAAAAACCATAGCGCAGTTGTGTGTCATCTTTATGTGGTGGCGCATTTCATAATGGAACCCAGTTTTGGATATGAAGGAGTGGCTCAGGAGGTAGAGCGGGGCGTCCGCTGATCGCAGGGTAGGCGGTTCGATCCCCGGCTCCTCCTGTCCACATGTCGAAGTGTCCTTGGGCAAGACACTGAACCCCAAATTGCTCCCTAATATCTGCCGCCATTGGTTTGTGAATGGGTGAGTGAGAGGCCATTGTAAAGCGCTTTGGATAAAGGCGCTATATAAGTGCAGTCCATTTACCATTTAAGTATTCTTGTGGAGGAGTAACTTCATAATGATGTCTTTCTACAGTATACCATGTCTGACGTAGCAATTAAGCAGATGATTATGAACTAAGTCCACGATTCTGTGAGCTTTGTGATATCAATCCGCTCAGTTTCTGCAGAGATAAAGTAAAGTGCTTATCCACCCTATGTCCTTTCAATGAGCGCACTGACTCCACTGACCAAAAATAAATAAATAAAAGCACATCACAGGAAATTCCTGAAGTGAAGCAAATTAAAAAAATATGCATTCTTTAAGCTCCCCAAATTGGCTGTTAAAAAAAGAAGCCAAACTTAAAGAAGTGTGTGTGTGCTCCGCAACCGTGAAAGGCCGTTCACAGCCTCAGTCAGGGTCTGCTGGAAAGGTAAGCTTTCTCTCCCGCCTGCCCTCCTCAAACGAATCTCCCCCAGGAAACTGGGCAGAGAACCTCCTTCGCACAGGCCTCCGTTAATCCTTTCAGGAGGCATCCAGGCGAGACGGGAGAGAGGAGCAGGCCCCCGAGGGGAACCCGCCCAACCCCTTCCTCTCGCCGGTCATCCGTTATGGAGAGGCGCTGTCAGGAGATGGCCTTGCACGTCTCAAAGCTTCAAACCACAGCCATCTTAATGTTCAGATACTTTTGTGTCTGATAAGGAGGAGGCATAAATTCTCAGCAAGGGGCCAGCATGCTTCTGGAAACTGGAACTTCAGACTGCTCTGACGGCGGGGCGCTAATTTGAGTGTGTGTTTGTTTCCAGCGAAGGGCTGTGGGAGATGAATACAGCGCAGGTTCGGTTCGGTTCTTCAGTTGGAGCCTCTCGTGTAGAGAGCTCACCTGGGGTTTCACATTGGAAATTGAACTAGGAAGCGCTTTGATTTTCTTCTTGTTTTGAAGTGTTCAGGTCTACAGTTTGGTCTCACTCCAGTGCAGATGGCACCTGGCATAGTCTAGAGATATATGCTTTCAATGCACATCTGGCAGTGTCCTCTGGTAATATCATACAGTACACAGAATCAAGCTGTTTGCCAGTGTGATTGTGGCTGGTTTGAGTCGGTTTGCCCAAAATTGCTAGTTAGAGAGTTAAAAAGTTGATGTACCCAATATTCTTTTCATGTAAAAATTGTTTCCATCAACCCACAATATATGAATGTGTAAAAAATAAATAAATAAATAAATAAATAAATAAATACAAATAAAAAACAGGATTTGAATAAGAATTTGAAGGATGTTCTACTTTTAACTTCTCTGCAGCAAGTTCTGAATAGTGGTAATGACAATGTCAATATTTTGCGATTGTATTACAAAATACAGACAGTGATCCATTACTTCAAGGCATGTAGAAAATAAATGCATTATGAGAGTTTGTTGTTTCAGAAAAAAAGTATTTTAAGCTTGAATAATGGTTATCTACAAAAGCGTAGTACTACAGTAAGTATGAAGGACAGTACAATCAATGGGCCTCATTGGTGAGGCGTTCCTGTGCGTACATTTACGAGTTCAGACAAAGGAATTTAGAGCAAGTTTGTACAAAAAATCTACGCCGGATTCATCAAACTGCGGAAAGGCAGACTTGTTTCTATTCGTATAAGTATGCTCACATCTTATATGAGCCGCACATTGATGGGGTGATAGCCCTTTCTATTCATATACACTAACGCATCATTGGATGGAGCCTTGTAGCTTGTGTGTGCAGTCTATGGCACCGATAACATTGGTCAGGTTGGCAATTTCATAGATTCTTTACCTCTACCTGGCTTTTGCATCCTGTAGGGGAACTGTAGTTTTCTCCAACGAATGCCGTACACCAACTCCTCCAACAGCACAAGATCAACGATTGCAATGCTGGCTACAGACCTTTGTAGCGTATAATTGATTAATAGGTGTTTTTTTGTTTTCCATATCAGACGAGTCGACGCCTGAATTTTTACAAAACCAAATACATCTTGGAGGAAGCAGATAAGCATTGGTTCTTGTCAGAACTTAGTCAAGTTCAAAGGATGCTTGATGCTTGTTCATTAAATTTCATAAAGTATTTATGCATATAAAAAGCTGTGTTTTCGAAACATCAAGATTCAAATTAGATTCAAAGATGCCAGACATGCATGGCTATTTAAACTTAGAACTGGGGATTCATAGGTCTTACTTAATAGACCCTGACCCTTAATAAGCAGGACATTAAATGGTCTTAAACAGCCTGTGTAATGTCAGAAAGATTGACTGGCTTGTTGCTTATATTGAAACAAACCATTGCAGTTCTGTCTGATTTTAGGTGTTGTTTTTTTTTTTTTTTTTCATATCTATTTGTACAGGATTGTGATTGGTGCAAAACAAATACCATGACCAATCATTTGTCATCTTATTGGTATTAGTAAATCAGGCCCTTAAATACATACCTGAAAATGATTGTTCCATACATTAGCAGAGTGCTATGCTCATGGTGATAAGGGGTAGACTGATGCAGCTGTTCCTTTCTGAGAATACATTTTATTTTGTGCATTCAGAAGTAGTGGAGTCATCCATATTATTTACACTCCAGCTGCCTTGTTACTTTGATTGGTTTATTTAGATTCCCAGCCCTACGATGTCAGACTGTTTCTTAGTAGGTATGCTTCTCTGGGAAGATATTAATAGATAAGTGACTTATGGGTCATCTCCAGAGTTCATATTTTAAGACTCCAAATGTTGATAGGAAAACGTATGAGGCAAAGACTGTAGGTGTTCTTTATTCATCTGCAAGGTGCTGGACTCGATAAGATCACGCAGGTCCTGCACATTTTCTGGCCACACTCATGTTGCCAATTTCCCATTCCACCTCATCACAAAGGGTTCTCTGTTGGTTTGAGATATGAGGACTGCACAGGCCATTGGACTAAACTGAAGTCACTGTCATGTTCGTGGAACCAGTTTGAGATGAACCAGGCTGGATTATGCTCCAATAACTTTTTTAGTTCTGCTTTTATTGAGTTGAGCTACTGTATCGATAATTGATGTTCCATCAAAGGCACTTCCTCGGTTATTTACAGAAGCTGGTTCGGTCAAACTTGAATTGCTTTGGTGCTGTGTTTGACAGAAAGTCAGTATTTTCTTATCCCGTTCTTCCTCTAGTTTAGTTACAGATCAAGGTAATTTAACTGCAACTTGATATTGTAAATTAAATGAAATGGCTTCTTATTTAAGCTACACCACAATATCTTTACCACTCAAATGGCTTTCCCTCTCTCAAAGATCAGCAGTTCAATGAAAGGCGAAGCAGACATAAGAAGGTGGCAGTGTTTTATATCACAGCTCACAGTTTTATTGTAGTTATCGCCAAGCAACTGGTATACAGGTATTTTCTCCCGGGAAACAACTCATAGGAAAAATGTGGAGCTTTCCCATCATGCGATAAGTCTGCTTTTACACCTGAGACCAAGAATTAATATCTTAGTGTTATCGACCTTGTGCTGTATTGTGCTTTTTAAGTTCAGAATTTGCATATGGAACCACAGATGTGTAGCCTTTTTGCCCATTGGAATGAAAAAAATGTTGCATCTCTAAAATTGGAGAGAAGTGCAATCGCCCTCTTCAGGAATTTGTCATGTACATATGCCCATTTTAATGGTTACGGCGTAATTTAGTAACTGCATTACTTAATGACTCTGCCAAAAAAAAACTTTTTTATAAATAACCTTTTTAGAGTCTGAAGCAGGTAATGATATAAAAGCTTCACTAATGCATATAGCAGTATACAATTAGAGCATATTAACGCTGCCCACTGTGTTACAAACAGAGGTACAACTCGAGTTATTACAAATTAGGCTGTGCAGCATTGTGGCACCATTGTAAATCACCACTACACTTTTTTAAATGGTTTACCGCCCTGCTCCCCATGGCCTTACTTTTTATGAGCAAAAGGTGCCCTATGATACAGCGTGCAATGAAAAGGTCGAGAGTGAAAGTGCGCCAACAACATTTGTACCGCATGAGGTGGCAACAAACAGCTGAATGAGCAAAACGGCAGCATTAATGTTTGTTTTACATTTGGGACTAGTTAAAAAAAAATAAACCTTTCCTTATGCCTTGTACAGAACCAGAAGATTAGATTGGCTTTACAATCGCGTCACACAAAGTTTTATCAAGCAGGAAATTAGAGTCAGAGTTTTAGCCATCCTATTTTTGAGAAAGTGTCGTGTTGACAGGGAAGCTGATTGCTCCCACACCTGGGCGACGAGTAAACAAGACACCATCGCAAGCTGTCTCGATTGAAGAGATTTCATTTTCACCACATCTGTCATTTGTTTTATTCAGAATTGTCCTCGTGACAAATCCATTTTGAAGCGAAATGTTGAATCTCGTCTCGGAAAAAAGTTTCAAAAAGTTTTTCTTCGAATTATTGCAGTTTTGTCAGATTGTTATACTGACTGCTTGCACAGGTTAGCCATGGAGCTCTTCAGAATGCTTACCTACACAAAGTTTAATGGCAGTAACTGTCACCGAATGAATGGAAATGGCCTTTAAGTTCTGTCCAATGTCACAACGATCTCGCAGTTATGTCACCTGCTTCACCTTGTAGCTAATAATTCCCCCTGTTAGGCCCGTATGTGTGATATTCCCCAGCCTCTCATGCCTTTGTTGTGTGTGGGTCATGCAGCAGTCACTGTGGCAGCAGGGCTTTAACTTGGTGCAGCAGTCTCGCTTTCAGCAGCTTTGCATTCTGGGTGTTGAGGCCGCTGTACTCCTGTGTCAGCAGCCGAGTATCGAGATCATGCGGGAATTGACCTTGTAGACATTTGAAATTGCTTGATTTTGTCCTGTGTTTGGTCTTCCCGATTCATTGTTTATAGAAGTAGAAGTCAAATCTCATCATCTTGAGGACCTTTGGAAAATACTTTTCACCTAATATGAAGACCCGGAGGCCGAATCCACAAAACGATTGTGATTCTTTAGCACTAGAGTTGTGGCGATTGACAATACATTAGGGGTCACAACATTTCACGAGGGATGGCGATATCTACTCCTAGAGCCAATTTAATAAACAATTTTAAAAGATTATTTATGTATGGCATTTTAGATTTCTGGAGAGGTATGTTCCTGTTATTTGTTATCATTCTTGTTTTTGGCACACACACACACACACACACACAGGCAGTGATGTTATCTCTTCACAAGGGCGGACACCATGTATAATATCACAGAACAGTGAGACATTAAGCTGACAACCTAAGTTTAACAGTATTGAGTCTCTAGACAATTTCTGACCTTGCCATTAGATCAGAATGTTCAAGCAGAGTCTCACTAACAATAACATAGCCGTTTATTTTCCCGGCTGCCTGTTTTTCTCTCAGAGGGACAGACAGAGAAAGATATTTGGTTTGTATGAATGCAAGCACATTTATACTACATTTGGGTAATAAGGATTATATAGAAAATTATGTTTAATGGAGTGATTTTCTCCATGTTAACATACACACATTGTCAATCAGAAAATCCCCACTACACACCCGTTAAACCATCAAAAGTAGGAGGAAATAATTGCGTACCGTCCCCAAAGCAATCCACAGCGGGTGGAAAGTGCATGCAACTGTACTACAAGGGAAACTTATACACAGTGTGCTGTCTGGCACGTGCATATTTGCTGACCCTTTAAAAAAATGTGTGTTCATGTTTTGTTTTTGTTTTTTTCTTTGTTTTTTGGGGGATTGGTTGCCTGTAAGCTTAAATTTCTTATTTGGTCGTTGCATGTCATCAAATGTAATAACTGTCTCGTTAATGTGGGTGTGCAGCGCGTTACAATATTAGCCAGCTAGTTTATTCTGACCTAGTAATGTATCTGTTAATAGGCTTATAGACTTGTTAGCAAACAAACAAACTGGGGGGAAAATATCAAAAGAATATGTATTTTATTGACTGAAACTTTGTTGCTGCTGGATGGCATTAGGTCAAGGCACCATGCATGGTGCATGGATGTATGAGCCTCACAACCTCAGATCGAATGCCGGTGCCGACTGTAGCCGGTAGCTCCCATCGGGCGACACGCAATTAGTGACTGCGTCGCCCAGGAATGGGAGGGTTCAGTGACATAGGGTTACACGTTCATCACTATCTAGCGGCCCCTCTTGTCGAACAGACGGCCGTAGATTGCAGTCAAAGCATTACATTACATTCATTTAGCAGACGCTTTTATCCAAAGCGACGTACAGTAAGTGCATATAGAAAGGTCATCGAAGTAACTACAGAAAGCCACATATGAACGTTTTTTTTCTTCAACTCTTTTCTATGCAAGTATAGCTGTCGTCTGCAATGTGTAAAGAAGCAACTGGCGACACCATGTGTTTCGGAGGAGAACTGTGGATGTGTACAATCCCCAATCGGGAGTGGGGTTCGCATCATGCGGCTGATCGGATTAGCCGTGGGGCCAATGAAACGGTTAACTCTTTTTGGTGCGGCTAAAAACGACTATAAAATGGTCTGTGTTTAAGGAAATTATGCGGTGGGGACAATTTTGCGGTCCCTACTCACCGGTGGGACATGTACCCCTCGTCTTCACTTACATCTATGCCCATGGTCCATTTGCTGGTCATTTAACTGATCTTGCTTGTGGCTAGTTGGTTCTTTTTGTGGTCATTATTACTACTTGTGGGCCTAATTCAAATAAAACCCTGCTAAAATGGCAGGTAAGCTTCCAATTAGTATTACTGAATCAATCGTCAAAAAATAGGTGTGCTTAAAACCAGTGTTTTACTTCTAGTTGTGCATTCGGAGATCACCAATAACTTGACACGAAGAACCCTTTGCGGCTACTGACGACTGAGATGCAGCAAATCAATCTGTCGGTATTGAAACTGATTCAAGGTCACACACACTCGCTGGCTGTAAGTGGCTCATTTGACATTCTCAATGATTAGTTGACATGTGCCGTTCTCAAATAACTATGTCTAGGTCCTAGTCATGTTGTGTACACATTCATTTGAGATGTATGTAAACACTGAGATGCAAGGGTAGTTTTGTTTCAAGGAGTCACTGGATTAAATGATTGTCAGTTATGTTGTGTTATGATTACGTCTCTTCTATCTGAAACGGTGACTCTGAAGCATGCACTGATACAGATTTGAATGTTGTATGAGTGCATATTTCTTTGAATGTGTACAAACCACTTTCCATCTATTCATGAAAACAGATCATCTTCTATTTTTATGGGGACCTTCATGCTAATTTATCATGCGGAACAGGAAATGATATCTTGTGGAGTAATCAGGACCTGCGCGGCGCTGTCATTACCTGATTACCTGATTACCTGAAGGCTGCTCAGGCTCACATTGCTGCCTCATTAGCCATCTCCTTCTTTCACAGCACTAAACAAGTTTTGGAAATAAGCTCAACTGGTAGTGCCTATATTGCTTCGCAAAATCCAGAAATGCCAGGAAGCAGGGGAGCCGTTCCGCTTTGTTTCATGTTGAAAATACGGTTCAAGGTGCGTCATCGTCATTTGCGGATGAGTACGTGGCTCTGTACTAATATTGGCTCATTACAACATTTGGGCAGCAGGGAATTGACTTCTTCGTCCAAATGCTGGCACTTGAATGTTCTTAAGAAAATAAGAAAAGCACACACACAGTGCCCACCAGAATGTTTAGGACAAATACATTTGTTACTGATTTGGCTCTGTACTCAACAATTTTAGATTTGTAGTCAAACAATTTACATGTGTTTGAAGTGCATATTCTCAGCTTTTATTACAGGGTATTTTATGCATTGTGTTTTCACCATGTAGAAATGACAGCACTTCTTATAAATACCCCCCACCCCACCATCAGAGTACCATAATGCTTGGGACAAATGGCTTCAGAGGTGTGATTAGTCAAGTGTGTTCAATTGCGTCCAGTAGTGCAGGTATAAGAGAGCTTTAAGTATCTAGTCTTGATTCTATGCTTTTGGCTTTTGTCAACATGAAGACCAGAGTTGTGCCATTGAAAGCCAAGGAAGTCATTATGAGACTGAGGAATAAGAAGAAGAAAAAAACAGTCATATAGGCCAAACCTTGGGCTTACCAAAACCAACTGCTTGGAACATCATTAAGAAGAAAGAGAGCACTGGTGAACCCAGGAATCGCAAACGGCCTGGTAGGCTAAGGAAGACCTCTACAGTTGACGACCGATTAATTCTCATCATTATGAAGAAAACCCCCAAACACCTGTCTGACAGATCAGAAACACTCTTCAGGAGGCAGGCGCGGATCTGTCAGTAATGACTGTCCACAGAAGACTTCGCCAACAGAACTACGGAGGCTACACTGCAAGATGCAAACCACTAGTTGGCCTCAAAAACGGCCAGGTTACTGTTTGCTTAAAAAGTACCCAATAGAGCCTACTGAGTTGTGGAAAAAGGTATTGTGGACGGATGAGACCAAGATGAACTTGTATTAAAGTGAAGGCAAGAGCAAAGTGTGGAGGCCAAAAGGAACTGCCCAAGACCCAAAGCATACCTCCTCATCTGTGAAACATTGTGAAACATGGTGGTGCTGGTGTTATGGTTTGGGCATGTATGGGTGCCACAGGTACAAGCTCACTTGTCTTCATTGATGATGTAACTGCTGATAGCAGCAGTATAATGAATTCTGCAGTGTGCAGAAACATTTTATCTGCTCAAGTTCAAGCAAATGCCTCGAAACTCATTGGACGGCGCTTCATCCTATAGCAAGACAATGATCCCAAACATACTGCTGAAGTAACAAACGAGTTTCTCAAAGCCAAAAACTGGAAAATTATTGACTGGTGAAGTCACTCACCCGATCTGAATCCAATTGAACATGCGTTTCATATGCATATTCTTAATGAGAAAGCTTAAGGCAACTGAAGAGAAGAGAAAGGCAAGCCCCTGAAACAAGCAGGAGCTGAAGATTGCTGCAGTACAGGCCTGGCAGAGCATCACCAGAGAAGATACTCAGCACCTGGTGATGTCTATGGGTCACAGATTTCAAGCAGTCATTTCATTGCATGCAACGGATATGCGACACAGTACTGAACATGACTACTTTCATTTACATAACATTAATATGTCCCAAAAAGTACGGTGCCCTGAAATGGGCGGCTATGTATAAAAAGTGCGGTAGTAAAATGGTGAAACAGAAATGTATAAAAAATACCCTTTAATAAAATCTGAAAATCTGCACTTTTACCACAGGTGGATATATATGGATAAGATAGCTGCTACATGAAAGCTCTGATTTGCAGGGTGGTAGTTGCTTCTGTAGGATTCCAGACACTGGTAAGATCTATGCAACACACATGGTAGCCCATGGTAGCCCAACACCCTGTTAAAGGTCTTTACAGTTTTTTTATTTTTTTATTTACTTCCCATTTATGTACTTCTATGTGCAGAAAATGTTTTTATATTGTTCATCACAGTATGCCCCTAAGTCACTTTTATATTAATGCCATATATTGAGTTGTTTTATATACAGTGAATGCCAGGCTTCCGTCTCCTTCTCAGTGTTGCCTCTCATTAGCAAATTGCTCTGGCGAATCATTAGTTTCATCTCACATCATCGATTTTCTGCTTAGTCTTCTCTTTCTTCCACATTTCTGCTGTCATTTTCATCTTGTAGCTTTAGGCCCCCTGGAATTTAGTGTGGTGTGTAATCAGGAACCAAAATGGAGACATTTGCTTTTGCACATGGCTTGATTAACAGGGAAGATATAGAGCGGCTTGACAACTAAATGTATTGGCCATAAACATTTTTTGTTCATAAGTGCAGATAGTAAAGGGATTACTTGGAGTACTACAGCTCAGCAATTAGAAAAGTAATTTCCTTTTGAAAGTGAGGAGCTTTGAGACGAGGTTCAAATTTGAATTTTACCTCCATTATGCGCTAATTTTATCCTGGGAAATATTCTCCGAACCCCAACAACACAGGAAAAAGAAAACACTTACTCGATAGTAAACCAATAAAAATGTAATCGGTCAAACATAAAAGTAACATCCATGACATAAATAAGCAATGCTCTTACTCAGACAAATGTAATGAGAACCAATGCAATCATGAGCAATTCTGCAATTGAGCAGCAGCGACAGAATCAATTGGCACCCTCACACCGTTGTAAAGGCCACAATCAGAGAACGGACACCTCCCTACACACTGTGTACTGGTTGTATAAATCTGTAATCACCACCTCTGGCTCTGAAATGATGATGCCAGCTATCTTATGTCTGATACTCAGGAAACAAACACAGCAAATGACCCACAAGCCGTAGCTTTTGGAATGCACACGATTGGTGTCATGCAATTTGAAAAAATAAATAAATAATAATATTTTGTTCACCATCGCATTATTAACCCATCAAGCTGTTCATGATGGCATTGCTACTGCTTTGAATAACAATCGGGCATGTCTGTTGGATTTGAGTTTAGAGTTGGTACAGTAATCTCATCTTGTCTTCAACCATGCCAGATTCGCTGAGACGGATCCTTCTTTGTGTTGATGAAGAAATGGAAAGCAATAGGAGCATACCAATTCTGGAAAATATAACCAGAAGAACGTCCGACAGGTTATATCTGGTCCTGGTTATATTCTGCAATACAGATGGAGCATGAGCTCTTTTTCCTTCAGAACAGCCAAAGCTTGTTCTCGACCAAGGTGCTTTCCTTGAAAGTCCACAAAAGCTCACCTGTCTGACTGCAGGCATCTCACCATCTTTTCCTCTTCCTTCTCAGGGTGACTACGACCCGGTGAATACCAAGGTGGTCCATTTCCGAATGAACCCCACCAGCCTGGCCAAGCAGGAGCGGCAGGACGAGGCGGAGAAACTGCGGGAAGAGTGCCAGCGCCTCAGGGATCGCATCCGCACGCTGCAGGCAGGGGGCGCTGTGGTGACTGAAGAAGGAACCTTCAACCTCCCACCCTCTCAGGAGGTCCTAGGTACTGTACAGCGAGCACCTCTCTGACCCCCTACTAGAAAGGCATTTTGGGCACCAGGTGGGTGACTTTTCAGCTGCGTGGCCCCGTGGAGAGTACCAAGGTTGCCCTCTAGTTTAATGAGCTTAGAAGTAAATAATGTGCCATTGTTTTGTCTTTCTTTATTGCTACATTGAATTGATAAGCGGTGCTTACATTTACACGCTTATGCCGTAATGCGCTTTTACCCCATGCTGTGGCTGTGTACTCGAGCATATTTGCTGTAGCTTGTAGTACTGATTGTTGACACATGGGTTTTTATTTGTCAGGTGATTTCCTGTGGCTGCTGTTGTTCAATAAGTGTCTTGCCTAATTGGAATCGTTAACTTCAACAGCTATGGGACCAGATGGTTTATTAGGGCTATTCTGTCAAAGACACTGGAAATAAAACCCGCTATCTATTAAAAAGTGCAGGAGAGCTTTATCCAATTAATCAAGCTTGAAAATGATTCTTCATTTTCAGTCCCAAACCATGCAGTGAGGCCAAAATTGATCAAGCTGTGGCACGAAAGGATGAATTTCTGGGTCAAATAAGCCCAGTCAGATTATTTAATGCCTCTATTGATCCCTGTATTTTTTTATTCATTTAATTGTTTAAATGTGACTTTCAGAGTGAGTGAGAGAGAGAAATCGTATGGCTCCCTACTGTAATGGATCTCTGCTCTAAGTGCTGTAAACTTGTATGCTGAATCTGTACTATGCAAAGGGAGTTAATGTTCCTGTTGTGAGACCCAAATGTCTTATCTGAGCAGTGTGACCATAACATTAATTGATTCTATAAATCAGATAACATCAAATTTTATTTATGTAGCTTTTTTACAAGTACGTCATAATATTCTTCACAGCATAATCCCGATTTAAACCCCCACAAAGCAACGGCAACAGTCGTGTCGTGGAAAAGCAATCACCAGGTCGGAGAAATGATTCTTTGACAAATGTGGCGCTTTATTCCAACGGCCCTCAGGGAACTATGCCTTTGGCAAGGCAAGTTCATCGAACACATATGACTATAGCAGTTATACAGTATACCCATCCTAACGGGGAAGGTTCTTAGCAGTGGAAAATTACAGAATACTGACCTTCAAAGAGGAGAAACAAGACCAGTTTTCTTTATCTCATTAGTTGCTATGCAAGAAGAAGAAGTTCCTTGTCAAACACACAGTCAATTAATCTGTTTAACACAATTTGTTCATCTGTTATTGTTTTGCAGCAGGCCAGAGGACCTATTATACTTTGTATAGCAGTAATTTAGCTCGTATTATGATATTTGTAAGCCATGACAATAAGAACAGTCTTTAAACTCAATTTCATCTTCTACAATGGCAAGGGAAAAATGCCATTGGTTCGACCTTAATGAAGGTAACTGAGCAGATGTGTCTTTCAACAAATTTAGCATATCGTCCTTGTTTTAAAAAAACAAACAAACAAAACAACTATGATAAATCGTTATACAGCAGAGGTTTAGTGGTGATCATGCCTCATAGTCTGTCGAACATTTTATGATTTAACAACGCAATATCATTTATAGTTCTCCATATGCCAGCGTTAATAGCGTAAGTGCCTCCAGTGGTTGTCTCTGCGTTTTTAAACCAGCTTGGAATCCATCCTCATATTTTACACGCAGAAAGCTAGCGCAAGCGATAAGACGGAAAACTAAATATTTAATTGGAGTGGAGCAAGTAGCCGTTACACATTTCTTAAGGGGTAATTTATCATCCGCAGTTTGGGTAATATTTGCTGTGACAGGCTGGTGTCTCATTAACAGCAGCGGGCCGTGAATAAACAAACAAATGCTCTCGCTTGTAATTGGCAGTCTCTTTCTCTCCGTTTCATTTTTATTTTCCTTTAACAGTCAGGACTGTCAGGACCCAACTGATGTGAAGGCCAATGTTTCTCACAGTGCTCGTTTCAATACGGGGATTTAGTGGGTGACTTGACAGGATTCTCCATTGTCTGGTAACCCAGGCATCGTGCTCACAGATGCAGGCTCTTTTTGATGCGGCGTAAGCTGTGACATTGAAGATAATTATAGTCGTGTGCATTCCCGTTATGTTTTCGGCTTATTGGGGCATTATTGAGACATTACGCGCCATTTAAAGTGGAGGTGATCCTGCGCTTTTATGACTAATTGACTAGTTGCGTTGCTGTCAGCGCTGGATTAATTTGTGGTCATCTGCTTGCTCTGTTCTCATTCTTCTCTGCTTTTATCTTCGGTTTTCAGCCGCTGCTGTCGCAGGCAGCGCAAATATCTGCAGCGGTTTTAATCAAGCACTTTAAAAGTGCTCTGAATCCTTGTGTATTTTTTCATTTTCTGATTTTATTTTTATTTATTTTTTTACCTCAGAAAGCAAGGTTATCCCTGTTGCATTTTATCAATAATTGTGTCTCTCCAGGCAGCTGTAGAACAGTCTTTCCAGTGCACAGCCCGTTATTATCTTATGCACTCAACGTCTACATTGAAATAAGCTGGTGCCTTTTTCTGGACATGTGTACTTGAACAAAGAGTTCTATATCTCAAAGAAACCCCTGGTGCTGTACCATCAGCAGCGGGCCATTTTAATAGTCCTGTTAATGCCCAGCGAAGAATATCTCAACGGTGCTTATTCTGCCCTCCTATAAAACATGCCTTTGATTTCTCACTCCTTGACTCGTGGAGAATCAAGACAACGGGAATCAAGCCTTGACTTTCCTCGGTCATGCAGAGGCCAGCCCAAATCAGAATGGGAGAATCCATTATGCAATTTTGTTTTTAATAATAATGGGGCATATTTTTTGTTTTACAGATGAATGTGAAAGAGATTCAGTTAATGTCCTTGCTGTTTCTCCAGGTTCTGCTATGTGACCATCCAGGCTTGTTCGGCATTAATTGAAAGAGTTTAGAGTGCAATATTAAAGCGCTGCACACAAGTAGAAAGAGCCTTCCTCAGATCTGTGGACAGGTGATTTTATGCAGACTGAGGTTTTATTATTTCTTTTTGACTGTTGAAAATTTTAATGGGCACACCTTAAAGATATACTTTCTCCTTGCCTTATTCTCTCATTCTGGCTCTAATGTGATTCTGAACATTTTTAACGTTAGATTTTTATAATTTTAGCATTTTTAGAGGATGTTTAACATTACTGTTTGTGACATTAAGTCCCCTGTTTGCCACGAACACTTCACTTCAATACACCACTATGTAGCTGTGGAAAGGTGACCAGAAAGTTTGATAAAAGAATATGATATCATCACATCCTTCTCTGTTTGTATGTGTATTCGTACACAGTATATAGGCACACAGATGCACACGGCAGTTGTTTCACTAGGAGCCGGTAAAGTTCAAGAAATAAGTATTTTTTTTAACCATTTAATGGTGACTTGTCTCATGACAGTTTAGTCTCTGCACAATGTGACAGATGTATTACAATGACATTTTCATCAGAAAACCAGTTAAGGGATCAAGGGAACATTTCTGACAGAAATTGACGATTCTATTCTTATGAGATTTCTTCTGCTTCTACTGATGGGGTTTGAATTGGCGTAAAATGTCGTGTTGACCATATTTCTTATATGATACAGTTACAGGAAGTGTTTTGACGTGCGTCTTCATCAAACTTAACATTGAGAAAGATAGCTGTCAAAATGTTTGCGTCCCACCTTCTTTATTTCCTTGGGTTTTGACAAGCTCTATTTTTAAGAAAATTACAAGTTGTCCTGTTTTTTTTGTCTGTGGAAAAACTTTTCTCCAACTAAGCATTTAATTTGACAGGAAAGGGCATACAATTTATTTTAAAGTAATGAAAAATGTAAAATGTTCTTTGAAAGCTTAAAAAAAAAGCTTGATATCATCTAACATTCAGGGATGGTGACATTATCTTGAAGGAGACTTCTGGTGAATAACTGAAATACTTTCTATTGTGTATCATAGAAACTTGTTGGAGCGATAATTGTAATGTAGTCTAGATGGAAACCCCAGTGCTAACACCTGGATCTCAGCCTCGGAGAAGGGGAGTGCTTTAATAGCCTGAAGTGTTGAACAATGGCCATTTTCCCCATGGAATAGAAGCACATGGTATAGGATCAGGGGATAATTAAAAAGAGCCTTTTGCCATCAGCCTCTGCAGAGGGAAAAAAGGTGTTGAATCGAGAAGCATAATTTTCACGATTTTCAATAAGTAAATAGACTTAGAAAGAAGGCATCGGTTCTTAACATAATTTCTTGTCGTGTCTTTGGGGCGATGTTTGGTCCGAAAGTTCCAGTTCTCCCAGAATGCATGTGCAGGTATGTGACAGATTCAATAAGGTAATAGACTCAGTGACCAGTTCTATTTTAAGCAGAAAATATCTTTACGATTTTTTTGAGGCATGTTGTTCATTTACTTGGATTGTATTTTGAGTAGAATTGTCATCCTCTTCTGCTATTCTCTTTAAAAGATATTTTCTCTGTTTGTAAGTGACTTTAGTGAATCTGAGAGGAAGTGATGTCATGTTCTGGCCTGATGGCCACAGTGGAGTTCAGTTGGAGCCTCGAAGTATGGGCATCCCTGCGGACTCAACCCTGCACTTCATCAGAGCTAAATTTGTGTCTGATTGATGGATTATTAATAGATGTGCATTCCTCAATTTGTGTGGGATCAGCACCTGCACAGTCTTTATCAGTTTCTATTACTGTAGTGTCACCTACAAAAGCTGAAGCATCGCCCTTTGTCCATGCGCTTTACTCCTGAGAACCTCTTCGGTTGGAGGGCTTCACCTGCGTTATTGCAACGTGTCATGTGAACAAATCGAGCATCGGGATATGACGTTTTCAGAGGGCTCCACTGACAGGGGGAAAAGTTAATGAGGGAAGTGTGACCTGGTGGTGGTGCTGCCCTCACATAACAAGTCACCACACAGTGTGCACAGTATACAAGAGTGCGTTTCAGAAACACACTTCCCCTTAACCTTGGTCATTGTTCAGAGAAGGAGACGCTGTTACATTGTGTGTGCGTGCGTGCGTGCGTGCGTGTGTGACAGAGAGAGAGAGTGGGGGGTTGGTTGTACAGTGTGACTGTTTTGCTTGCATATGCTACTAGACTTTTCAAAATGCAAGTATAAAATATAATTTAGGAGCACTGGTGCGAGTGGACACTTTCTCCATAAATAGTGAAAATTGTTGTTGATATGCAATTTTATAGGAGAAAACATATTACAGTAAATACAACCAATTATGAAATATATCTACTAACCTGGGTAGGAAATGAAGCGAGAGTATATATTTCGAGTAGACGAGTAGTTTATATTTCGTATTTGCTCATGAGCATCCACAGACCTTGTTGTGCACACATATATATATATATATATTTAGAAAACTACTTTCTACTAAAGTACGCCAACTGTGTATATCCGCAGAAAGTCTTGACCAAAGCACGCCAGTATAATACTGGCATGCCTTGGTTGAAATGACAACATTACAAAAGCAGCTGGAGCAAAAGAGATTGTTTGTATTGAAGATTAACCCTAAAAATTTGCTGGACGATGAGAGCGAACGGGAGAAAATGTAATGAATGTGAAAAATATAAAACATGAAATAAATACTTTAATAACGCATTTTAGTTTGTGCTTTTCGATTTTTCAGTTTAGGAGCAGATGCTCCTTGGAAAAATGCTTACTGTGTAGTCTGTGTGCTTGCGTGCTTGCTTGCGTGTGTGTGTGTGTGTGTGTGTGTGTGTGTGTGTGTGTGCGAGAGAGAGAGAGAATGAGAGCTGGATATTTACAGAAGCAATTGGGGTTAAGGCCCTTGCTTGAGATTACAGTGGCAGTGCTCCACCTGGGAATCAAACCTACAACCTTGGAGCTGCAAGCCCAGTTCCCCGACCAAGCATTATAGGTCAAATTCCGCTGTATTTATTTATTTATTTTATTTTTCATGTTTTTGAGAGGCATGCTACCTAACCTCGTATCTTAGTATTCCATCTGGTATCATTCAGTACTGTTTGCTCACAGCATCACTTTTTTGTTATTCCAGATTTTAATTATTTCTAAATATGAGTAGGATTCTTCCACAGTTTGTGGTTTGTGGTTGTGTAGAGGGCAATCATGATAAATAATGTAGTAAATGAACTACCTGCAGTCATTGTTTTACGGACTTAATTATTCATTTGCTTTTCCCTGACGGAGCTGGCGTTGAGAGACCGCTAGTGTGTGCACCTTTTGAAAGCAAAGTGGCTTATTAATATTTTCAGGAAACTACATCCAAGTTTTAATGAGCAGAACTGTCAGTTTGAACTTTTCACGCCAGTCAAAGGTAACCCTGCGGAGCGTAACGGGATGCATATACGTTTGCTCAAAGGGATATATCCAGGATTATGTGCTATTAGAGGATCATCTGTGAAGCACTATGAAAACAATAGCTTTTGTTTATGTGGACTCATGGTTGGTCATCATGGCACACAAACATATCATTAGTTAATCAGGAGGACTCAACTTTTGGAAGTGTTTTACTGTAAAATAAATCTGAATTCTCTAAAACAGACATATCGATATCAATCTCTCCATATTTAAATTATAAAACAAATCTTGTTAATTGCCATGCTTTAATGATTACTGCCACAAATTAATTAACTGAAGGTCTAGCACATTACATTACATTACATTATAGGCATTTAGCAGACGCTCTTATCCAGAGCGACTTACAGAACATTTCTTTTTGCATTTATACATAGTATCCATTAATACAGCTGGATATATACTGAAGCAATGCAGGTGAAGTACCTTGCTCAAGGGTACAACGGCAGTGTCCGGCCCGGGAATCGAACCTGCAACCTTTCGGTTACAAACCCAGTTCCTTAACCATTATACCACACATGGCAGCTATATCAAGTAACCATCCATTAAAATGGGATTTAGGACTATTTGTGACTATAAAGGAACCCTATTCTGTGAAAACCTGTAAAAAGATGGAACATGACATCCTCATATTGTCTCTGTTGTATACTCAGAGATGACCCAATGTAACTGCTCATTTGAATGGAATGTGGAAAGCTTTCTGATTGGTCAGTGCATGGTCACACACTGTGGTCTATGGCTCAAACGATACCTTGTTTCACTATGTAGCGCTTGTGTGGTAGTGTTCTTTAAATATTTAAGGACTCTTTATGATCTGCGCCGGTGCTAGTGTTACCTTTTCCTGAGTGCATCTGTATCCTCATAGAGCCCTCGCGCTGAAACCAATGAATCCTTGAAAAGATGGACATACTACTGCTCCTACTTGAAATACAGTTGACATAAAAAAATATGTAAAAGACATATACATTTACAGGAACGCACTTAAAATCTTGGGAGGCACTTTTTTACTTGACATTAATCGCTACATTAATTTAGCAAATCCTTTTTCTCGACTTACAGTATAAGAGAACATCATAAGCGCATTCATATGACTTGTATGAATAATGGTGGTAGCCTAGGCTAACAACATGCCCAGACCCGTGAGTGTATATATATATATATATATGCAACATCACTGAAGTACTAATGTAAGTTATTCTATGCTAACCAAGAACCAAAATACAAGTCCTGAATACATAAACGGTAGGTTACATACAAAACAAGCCGTAAAAACTAAAAGGTAAAATATGAAACCATAAAATAATGTGTAATGGAAGAAGTTTTTTAATCAAGCTTGGTGGCAATTATTGCTCTTATTGAAATTAGTATATATTATTATTTATGCCATGTTTAAATTGTTATTAACCCAACGTTCCAAAGTGTCAGTGTAAAGGAATGTAGCCCAAAAGCCATCTCTAATTGATAATTTATCAATTTACCATCTCTAATTGATTATAATTGTAATCAAAAGATTCACATCCCTTAAAGTTAAAAGGGACGTCTAAATTGAGATCGTACAGACAAACCTACTTGGTTAATGGGAAAAATTGAATCAAAATTTCAAAGCCATGCGTAGCAATTTCACAGATTATTGTCCCATGGTTTTGAAACCTATTTGCAGTATAAGACTGATATTCAGGGTAATGTATCGCTCTTGATGTTTTTCAATGTCCATTCTTTTTCAGAAAAGACGTTCCGTCTCAAAATCTTCTAATAATAGTTTTCGAATCACTATAATCCATTAAGTTACACTTGTCTTTTATGATCCTTAGTGTATTCTCACCATGCATATGAATACATGTAGAAATGAATGTCTGATAGAGCTAAGAGAAAAGGGATCGGGCTGACAGGGTAAACGTGATAAGTGTGGATTCAAATCCTTCGCTACTGTTTATCTGGAAGTGTACTGAGATTGACTTCTTATTCTTAGAAACTGTTCATATGCCAACATATAAAATAGCTTTCACGAGATTAGATATTGAAGTTGACCTGGGTTGTTATTTTATTTTATTTGACATGCTTACAGTATAAGAGAACATAAGCACATTCATATGACATGACGAACGAATGAATGAATAATGGTGGTAGCCCTGGCTAACAACATGCTCAGAACTGTGAGTGTGTGTGTGTATATATATATATATATATGCAACATCACGTTACGTGGCGCTGTAATGGTGACATGTAGTCCAGCTGTCTCTCGTGTTCGTGTTTGTTCATTTCAACGTGTTTTGTTGTGTCGGGCTTTTGTCTTTGTTTTTTTCATGCGCTGTGTGTCTGTGGTGGGACGGGGAAGTGGGCTGGAGATTTTTTTAGGGCACTCCTGCAGCTCGTTTTGATAATATTGACAAATTGTCTAGTCGATATAATTTTGTTTGTGGTCGTCACCATAGAGACTCATTCGCAACATATGCTCGGGAATGTCCGTTGGATCTGCAGACTTCAGCAACAAAGTTTACCATCGCTCTTCACCAGAGTTTAAGATTTCGGGACTATTCCGGGAGTGCAGGCAATCTTCAAAAGGCAACCAGGGAAGGAGAACATAATGCGTGGGAGGAGTGAGGAGACGACTGGGAAGATTGACGCAGTTCGGTGCTCTGTTTCGGCGGTGTACAGAGACCGCGGCGCTGCGTGCATGGAGGAGAGTCATGGAGGCGGAGTTTGTGGGTTGGACTGCTTGGTGACACTGGACATCTCGGGACAGCGGGGGCTTTTTTGAATCATGGCTGTATTGCACTTTAATTCACTTGACTGATGAAATGATTCTGTTGGATGTCTTTGTTTGATATGTTTGTATGTTGTGTAGGGGTGCAACGGATCACAAAACTCACGGTTCGGATCGTATCACGGTTTTGAGTCACGGATCGGATCATTTTTCGGATCAGCAAAAAAAAAAAAAAGGGAGTATATCTTTGCTTTCCATTTATTCTGTAAAACACTTAAAGCAAGGAACTTTTGCCCATGGTCTTAAATGAAAACAACATTCAAGATGTCCAATGTTTAAGTAAAATCTTAAAATATATAAAATATTCAATACTCAATTGTTAAATCAAAGTGCAATATGAGGCATGATACCTTCTTCCTTTAAACATGGTAGTGAATGAAAAAATAGCCTGTGTAAACGTTGACGTTAATATTATACTTTAGGTGAGTCTGGCTTGGTTAACATTAGCCATAGCCTTGGATCAAGACGGTCAGGCTTGTACCAACAAGGCTAGTTAGCCATATATATAACGTTATAATTAATAATTAGAACAGTGGTGTTAACATCACTAGCCTTGCCTTATCCATATGAATAACAAAATTAAATACCCCGGGCTCCATTACATATTGTTTGACGAGGCGAAGCACAGACTGGAAAGTAACATAGCGTTAAGGAGACGCTCCTTCTAACGCTATGGACCAGAGCTAAGTTGTAATCATAAAACTCCGTTTTTTTAAAAATAGTCATGCACACATTTTTACAGTGCATACGGCAGGCCTTGTTGACGGATTTGGAAGAGATTTCGTAGCTCTGGTTCCAAAAATGAACGAGTATTTAATGTGTTAAATCCGTGAAAATTACATTACAGTGGGTGAGCTGGCTCTCAAACTGTCTCCCCCTGCGAAGAGGGGCGGGGCTTAGCGATAGGTCCAATGCGCTTCAGAGTAAAACACAGCACGCATCTGTCTTTTCACTGCAACTCTGCATCGAGATTTAGGGAATTATTACTTTAAAAAGTACTAGCGGCAGTAAAACTGTAATTCACTATGATGGTTAAATTTTGCAATTAATCCGCGGTTCACATGCGTGCCGAACCGTGGGGGGCGATCCGTACGGATCACGGATCAACTACGATCCGTTACACCACTAATGTTGTGGGTCTGCCCCACTGTCTATGTCTTTTTTGTTGTTGCTGGGGCTACAACTGAAGTTTCCTAGCGGGAAAATAAAAGTTATTCTATTCTATCACTAAAGTACTAATGTAAGTTATTCAATGCTAACCAATAACCAAAATGCAAGTCCTGAATACATATACAGTAGGTTACATATACAAGCCATAAAATATGAAACCATAAAATAATGTGTGATGGGGAAAAAAAGCTTTTTAATCAAGCTTGGTGGCAATTAATGCTGAAAAATACTTTTTAGCTTTGTTCTTATTGTAATGAATACAGATTATTATTTTTGCCATGTTTAAAAGGTTATTAACCCAACCTTCTTAAGAGCAATGAGTACCTGGGGTTTTCCTCTTTTTATTTGACATGCTTTCAAATCCACTAGGAGCTGTCCCAAGCAGTTTTGTCTCATTCTTATCATAAGATTTGTATTTTACTGTGGAATTTGACTTAGTGAGGGAGTTAGGTTCATTTTCTCTTTGAGGGTACATGTCAAATGTATGAAACTGAACTCTTAAAACTCTTAGGTTTTTTTGCCATTTGTGTTTTTTTTGTTGTTCTAGTTTTGTAATTGGCAAAACTGGTACGTTTAATCTGCTGTTCAGACATTAATGCAATATTTTTTTTAAATGTTCTATTAGTAGGTGTTTTAATACATTATTGTAACATGATTTGAAACATTTTCTAGAATGTGTAGTATGCAGTGTTCAGGTGGTTAAATTCAACGACGTTTTGTGGAAGCAAGAACAAACTACGAAAGTGAACGATATGTTCAGTATATCCATGGCAGCGAATACAGTCTGATGAAATGAAAAGGTTTTCTGTATTTTTACTATAATCACAGTGCGCATAATAATAGAGATAATGCAAGTGAGGAGGAATGAAAGAAAATTGCAGACAGGAGCTCGGGTTAATTTCATTGTCACGTAATTATTGATTCTTTACAAGCGGCTTTAGAAAACACACTGTGATCAGCATCTTAATGGCAGTGAGGAGTCTGCATTCATTCCCTTGCAGTTTAGTTTCGCTTTAGAAACATTTGTGTGTTCTTTCATTTATTAACATCATCCTCAACACGGCGTTCTCTGTCAAGTGTAATGGAAATGGCGTAATTGTTGGTGTCTTCAGTTATTTTGACCAAGCATACCCAGCCTTGAACATGAGTGATATAATAGTGTCTGTAGTCCTTGTTTGAAATCCAAAGAAATTACACACTGTTGCTTATCGATGACATTGATTCTTTGGTCGTGTTATACATACAAATGGTTCTCGATTACATATAATTTGAGGTTTGTCATGTCACCTCATGAATAAACCATGCAATTTCAGTCACCCTTGGTCCTCCACAGTAATAATAGATCAAGGCAATACTATTGTGTCACGGATCCACTGTGTGAACTTCAGAAAATCCGGTGGGGAGCATACAATACAATAAATGCATGCTTAACGTGTTCCTATCAAAGACGGTACCTTCTGATGAACTTCACTTTGGAAAGAAAACTATTCAAAATAATATATTTCCATAGCTTGCTATAGAATGTCTTCCGGACTACAAATTAAAACGGCTTACAGAAAACAAAACAAAAAATCTGAAAAATCATGTCATGATACTCTTTGTGGTGTCAGATTATTTATTTTGGGATTAAATGGATACTGCATGCATGGACAACTCTCAGCAAAAGGATTGTATTAGGTCACAAGTCATGTGGTTGTCTTCATTTCTGAATGAAGTCAATGGCCTAGCTTGGGTTTGACTGTGATCACACTTTATTTTTGTGCGTAATTACTTTCTAAGCACTCCTTCAGGGCATTATTTTTTTCAGTTGAAGCATTAAACCTCTCTTCCACATTAGGAGCATAATTACCTTATCGTAGAAATGCAGAGTTGTATAACGGCCAATTATGTTGGCAACTGTTTTTATTTGCTCAGTGTTTCGTATATTTGAAACTAGAAGTCACATTGCACATTAACATTGGTAAAATGAATGTTAGGTTTGCAGTCAAATGTACAACAAACAGTTGTACAGAAATGAATTTGTGTTCAATTACTAAACATTAAAGTCTTAAATGGTAATTGTTTGATGTGTGCTGGTAAATGTACAATGTACAGGGTTCTTCCCATCATTTTTGAACAGAGCAGACACATGGGTAAGGGGTGGTGGTAATGGAGGGGGGGCAGTGGAACATTTTCATACCAGATTAACAGTCATTTCAATTCAATTCAAGTACATTTTATTTGTATGGCGCATTTTACAGAGAACTGTCACAAAGGGAAACTGAGCAAAAAACCAGGCCTCAACCCCCAACCAGCAAAACGAGGTAAAGAACTCCCCGGTAGTGAAGAAAAAACACTCAACAGTGGCGAGAAACTCCCCAATAGGAAGAAATCTGGGAATGAACCTGGCGAGAGAGGGGGTGCCCATCCTTCGCTGGCCGACCCGGTTTAAACTACGGGTGGAATGGATGGAAATAGACTGTAATGAGGGATCTAATAAAACTAGCTGGTAAGTAGAAAGTCCAAAGGAAGGGATGTAAAATGTTCAATTCAAAGGGGCGGGGTGGTGCATTTGGGCGGGGGCATAAATCAGAGGAGGGACAGGACTGGAGCAGTAAGAAACACACACACACACACAAAAAGTATTAAGGCCCGTCCACACCAACAACGATAACTATAAGGATGACAATGTGAGCATCCACACTGACGAACGATAACGCCTCTCTGCGATGTCATCTGCCATTTTGAATGTGATGCCCTGTAAATTCTGATGGATTTTGATTGGCTGTCAGTGTTTCTATTGTTCATTAAATCGCTCTGAAAGTGATCCGAACAATATTGTTTGTCACTATCGTTGTCGTTATGATTGTGGTGTGGACTCCGCCATCCACTTGAGTGAGAACGATTTTTAAAATGATATATTTATAGATATCGTTCTTGGTGTGGACGGTCCTTTGGGCTTAAGATCCAGAAATCAGGTTTAGGTTCAAGGTTTAATTTATAAACTTTTTAAAAACTAGTTGAAGTAAAATTATGAAATTAAAATTCCAAACTGGGCTTATTGGTAGTGTAACGGTGCACATGTACAAAATCTTGGTCCGGTAAGTACTTGACTTCACGGTTTGGTGCATTTTCACTACAGCATAAAAAAAATTATATACGAAATATAAGATTGCTCTTCATTTGTTGTTAAAATGTAAACGACAGCTAACTGCCTATATCATTTTTGCTGAACAAAATTAGGCACATTAGGGGGAAGTCTGGAAGTGAGTTTTGGAATTCAAGTTCCGCACCGCCATTAAAGCAAGACTAATTGTTTGGTTCGCAGTGAGTGCCAAACCGAAAGTCCTGTACTGAATGAAAGAGGTTATATATGTATATGTATATTTGTTACATAGAGTGGTGCACCGCCTGTGTTACGTTCTTTGGGGAGAACCTTGATGTTGTTTCACATAGAGAAACCTTTATGATTTGGTAACTTGAAATATATATTTACCCTCAATTGAATTATTTGATTTGTGTAATGATGAATTTGGGCTGGCTCCGTCTTGTTGGGAAAGAAGAGGAGACGGCGAGCGATTAAATATTTGAGGGTCTGCCTTTTGTTTCTCAAAATACTGTGAACACTGCGATAGTAAAAGAAGATGGCAGCATTCTCATGTGAATTCTCATGGAAAAAGTCTTCCCATTCAGCTTATTGGAAACATTCTTTACTTTCTCTACATTCTCTCTATTTGCCTGATTTGCAATTCATTTTTCCTCTTTATCTGTTAAGAATTTGTAGGAAATGATACTGTGAATAATTTATCAATTTCAATTGATGTCAGGAGCATTTTGTCAGCTTTTTCTCTTCCAATGAAGTCATTAAATTAGTGTAATTATTCGTAATTGATTTCAGTCTAATTAAACTAATTTCTCATTCCTTTATCCTTGAAACCATTTTATTCTGCCATCTGGCTTCAAATTGTGAAATCAGGGACTCATCCATCTTGCGTGAACTGTGCATCTTTGCTTTATACATTCTACTTAACACAAGTACCTGCAAGCTATAAGCTATGCTTGATGGTACTAGTTGTGCAAGCTGCATGTCGTGAGTCGGCAGCTATGAAATCCTCCATGTTTAGGCTTACTGACTGGAGTTATTAATTCTCCATGTTTAGGCTTACTGACTGGAGTTATTAATTGAGGAAATCACTGACTTGGTATACTTATTGAATAAGATTATTCTTAAATATCTATTTTTCAATAAATATATTTTAAACCACAATCTATTAGTCTGTAAATTGTTATTATTGATCTGCTTTTTTTGCCAACGCTTTCCAGACATGCAATTAATGCGAAATAAAAGAGCAATTTGTATGGCCAGTCCATTATTTCAAGATTTAAATTAGAATCTATCATACATATAAGGCTTTTTAAGATAGGGTTGTGACTACTAGTTTTATTACATAAAGCACCATTTATCCCACACCTTCTTGTTGGTTGAATTTGTAAGCCTTTAACTTATTTTTTGTAATTTGTAAGCCCGGGACTTTAAGCTTTCTTAGGAACATTAACAGAGCTCGGTGCTTTTTGTGTAACCTGGTGGCTAGAGAATGGCCAATAATCTGAAAACCAGCCTCGTCTCTACTGCTCAGTGACAGCAGACAGACTCTTTTACTGGGGAAGTCATTTATAGAAAAACCTTAATTATTGCTAAATGTGGAATCACTGAGCATTCCCTATTTATCTTTCACCTCGAGCAGTGCCTGACAATACCTATTGTTTTATTTATCCGCACTTTCTCGTTTTCAGCTAATTGCAATCTGGTTGCAGTTTTTTCCCCCCCGTTAATCCTTCCTAAGCTTCCTGTAAAGTAATATTAAAAGTGAAAAACAGAGAGGTTAATTGACAGTGCCGTCTGTGCGCCCTTGATGGTGTACGTCATTTTAACCTCGTCAACCATGTCCATTTTGGATATGTGATGTTTGACTGGAAGTGGATTCTGTGTGGATTTATGCGATTGTTATCTGGTGCTGTCTTGTCTTCGCTTGAGTAAAATGTGTGTCATGTAAGAACACTTGGATTTCTTTTGATCAAAAAGAAAAATTATATTTACTCGCTTTGAATGTCAGAATGCTGTGTCTCACACACACAACTGAAATGTCTCGTGTCTCTCACACACACAACTGAAATGTCTCGTGTCTCTCACACACACAACTGAAATGTCTCGAGTCTCTCACACACACAACTGAAATGTCTCGGTCTTTCACACACACTATTGAGATTTCCGTTGTGTGTGAGCGCGCAGCTCAGCCTCTCACACACACTGTTGAAAAAGCCTCGGCTCTCGCATAGGTGATAATAGCAGAACTGGCAGTAAGTGAAGGCAAAATCTACTCTCGCTAGCTCAAGAAGGAACAGTTGCGATTCGCCATGTATTTCTCTGCATTTTTATTATTTGATGAAGTTTTTGTGTTTGTGGAGGTTGAAAGCCAATGAAGACCTTGTTATTTTTTTATAAGGTCAACTGCTCAATGCTCTGCCGTACACGCCACCATTGAATGTGAATGTTTTGTGATCTCAGGCTCTCCATAATGTATGTCTCGCTGGCATTTGGGGTATTCTGTAAGATGTTCCTGATATGTCCGTTTCATTCAGTGTTAGGAGAATGTAATTGGTTGAATTCCCAGACGGAGTCTATGTCTGTAAAGACTCATTCGGGATATCCCAAAGGAAGAAGCAATTCGCTGCCAACTAAATCCAATGGATAGACATTGATCTATTTGCTCATATGATTTATCATATCGAGGTCGCCCTGGAAAACCAGTAGTACTGGGAAGCGGGACACGTTGGGAAGGTTCGTTGATACTAGTATCATACTGATTCAATAAGGACCAAAAGCACCTGTAGATTGCATCTAAAGCACCAGAGCACTCTTCTTGTCCTGGTCCGTCGGATACAGATACAGACCTACTGACCACATCAAGCGAGGCTGAGCTGCGCGCTCACACACACAACTGAAATTTCAATAGTGTGTGTGAGAGACCGAGACATTTTAGTTGTGTGTGTGAGAGACACGAGACATTTCAGTTGTGTGTGTGAGAGACACGAGACATTTCAGTTGTGTGTGTGAGAGACATTTCATATATGTGTGTGAGTGTACCTCTCACACACACTACTGAAATCTCAATAGTGTGTGTGAGCGTGTCAAAGTTAGATTTTTGTTACAAGGGGCACTTCATAGCAGGCTGCTGGCTGCAGTTCACTTCATGTAATAATATTTAGAAATTAAATTTAAAAGGTTTAATTTTTATTTAGTCTGCTATGAACAAAATTTAATCACGACAGCGCTTAGAACTGTAACTTTTGAACAGTATTTGTTTTATTAATAAGGAGGTTCTGTAATGACGTCCATCTCTCCGTTTGTCCGTTCGTCTGTGTCAGACGTATCTGGAAAAGTAAATGGCCGGATTGCCATGACATTTTCTGTGCACATTCCCAAGAGGAAGAAACCTATTGTTTTTGTTGACCCTATGACCATTCCTGTAGGGCCTCCATCAGGCCAAACTTTAAATTTGTGATCGACATATTGTGTAAAGTAATGGCTAGATTGCCATGCAATTTGCTGTGTACATCCATGCTCCGAAGAGGAAGAAAACAACTAGATTTTTGTGACCGCATGGCCACCAACAGGTCAAATTTTCAATTATAAATTACCTAATCTCCTGACCTGTTTGTTGTAAAAACACAAAACTTTCTGTGCGCGTTTATGCGAAGAACGATCCACACCTTGGTGGAGGTCTACAATCTGCTGCTAAATGACTCATCAGAATTTTATCTATCAGCAAATCTGATCAATTTCGAACCTTCCAGTATATAGTATAGACCTGCAGCTGGAATTAACCACCACTGATGTAGATCAGCGTGACGCAGCGCATCTGGAAACAAGCTAGAAACCAGGGAACTGGGAGGCACAGTTCTAGTGCGGTAAGCTTCAAGACTCACATTAAACATATAAAATCGATATAAAAGTTTAAGAAATAACCCGGCGTTCCCTTTTAACTCCCATTACCTTGCAAACCAAAAGACCTAACTCCCAGTACCTTGCTAATCAAACCAATTTGCATGATTAAAGAGGGTAAGGAAGTGGCTGCCAATCACACCTCACTGGACACTGGTTTATAGCAGCAGCTCTCAAATGAGAAGTGATTTTTTGTTAGCTGTTTTCTGACATAGCCTATATGTCATTACGCTCATCACCATGTGTTGCTAATTTGCTTCTTGCAGTTTAACAGGCTGAATCAGGAGAAATGACTACTGAGAGAAGCTGTGCAAAGCGCTGCAGTCCAACGGTGTTGTTTGTTGGGGGATATTGTCAGTGTGCCATACACTTGTGAGCACCAGTGACAGTGCGCCGTTATTTTCTTCATACGGTTAAACTTGGCACACATTAAGAGGCATAATATCATGACCCTCTTGTACTTGTACTTGTACTCAGAGCGCATTTATCTTCCTTTTGAACTGCTGTTAAAGAACTGCAGACGCATAGCTATGTTCCGTTTATGAATAAACGTACCCTTATTCCAGAAACATCGTGTTTGTATTACTTGCTACCTTTACAGGAAATTTCATATTTCATAAAGGAAACATTGCACAACAGAATGAAGCAAAAAATATAAAGAAAAAATACTATTAATGAGTTGATGCATTGTTGCTTTGTTTTTAAGGTTACAGCAGATCAGTATTTAGCAGTTTCTTACTGAAAATGCCCAGCTCTAATAAAAAGTTTGGTCAGGAAACAAAATCTATTATTTGCATCGATTCTTATTCCTTAAGTAAATTACATTTATTTTATTTTATTTATTTGGTTTTCCAAAGGCAAGATGATCAATGTGTTATAGCATCACTGAATGCCTTTTTCAGAGGGAATTATGTCCCAAATGCTTAAAGGAACAATATATCATTTGAAACCCCAACTTGTGTCCACAAGGGAGAACTGCAGACCCGACCCAAAGCATGTTCTCAGTCAAAACTCCGCCCCCGTGTGTGGCTGCCAGATTCTCAACACAACCTGTCTCTGTGTGCAGTGGTGGTACATTGTTTAACGTAGTGTGACGGGAATCTGGCTATTGTAGCATCCATAATGTCAAGTGATGAGTTTTTACGTCAGACTATAATATATTTATATAGAAACTTTGCTATATATTATAGCAGTGCATTAGCTACTCAGATTGCTAGTGCCCAGTGAACATTTTGCATAGAAAAGTGGGTGAAAAGGCGTTCAGGTGAAAACCTGGGTACAATAGTAAAACCTGAGTTATATAGTTAACCTAGTCTGTTTATGTCAAAACATCTCTCAACCTAGATTTACGCCTGTCTAGATTCCAGCTTTTGCTCACTGGATGACGTGATTTGTTTTATGTGGGCTAGCTGTGCTATATGCATATAGACTACCGTTAGCTTGACAGCTAGCGTTAATTTTCTTCATGCAGCTTGGAGAATACTTTTTCAGAAAGCTCAGCAACCAGCTGTTCATTATATTTGTGAGAAGAAGGTTGGTTTGCTACTGGCTCAGGAGCATTTGAAAGGGCAAATTTATAGTCAAGATTTTTTTTTTTTGAGGCAAAGCAGTACTTTTACTACTTTTACTTGCATCTTTCTGCAAGCACTGTGGATGTATTATTTTTTTAATTTTATTTTATTTGTCTACATGAAGAAGTTACGTATAGAACCTTTTAACCTGTGTTTCAGCCGGCATGGCTTATAATAGATTTTTGAGGTACTCTTCCAATGGTGCTCTTCTCGAATGTGATGTGTATTATTATAACGCGTTGTAATTTTATTCAAGGATTACACAAATGTGCAATTGATTAAAGATACAGCAGTACTTTGGAATACAGTTTATTTCTATTTCTGTGAAGAAGTGAGACCTGTTGAAGGACATAAAATCTACCAAACTGGCAGTATAACTCAGCTTCACAAATTGGGGATAAAGAATATCAAACCCTCAATGATCTTACTTGTTCTCTTTCCCCTAGATTTGCGCAGACAGATGGAGAGTGCAGAGTTGAAAAACCAGCGTTTGAAGGAGGTTTTTCAGAAGAAGATCCAAGAATTCCGCACGGTGTGCTATGTGCTGACAGGCTACCAGATCGACATCACGACAGAGAACCAGTATCGCCTCACCTCTGTGTATGCTGAGCACATGGAAGATTCCCTGCTCTTTAAGGTACGAAAGTCGCATCATTTTTTTTGTTCTTTACTTAGTTGATCAAGGTTTGTCAATCATTTTAACAATTACATTTCCCTGTTTTATTCTACTGTAGCTAAAACGGGTTTGCTCCTGTTCTTGAAACAGCGTGTAAATAATTCAGAATCTTATTTTTAAAAATAGTTTATAATAACAAATAATATTACTAAAACAAATTAATTATATACATTGTTTCAAAATTTTTCTAAATGGTTTCAATAACTCATTCATTTCCACTGGCTGCAGGAGTATTAAGTTGTTTTATTTAACAAGCAGTAATACACAGTTTTACAAACAGTTTGTTAGTCGCATCAGACTTCAAGTGGATACACTCAGAATTATAAATTACAGAAATGTCAGCTGTAGTCAGAATTCTAATTTCTTAAACAGGTCAACAAGAACTTACTTTTAACTGTGTTAGAAATAGTTTGCAAATACAAACCGGCAGCCTGAAACCAGAAGTCTTCTTGTGGCTAGCTTCGCAGAGGTTTAGGTAACCTATCTATGGTTAAAATTGTTGGTATCAAGCTCTGTTATGTGCTCGGTCCACCACCGCAAAACCAAAAGAGGATAGAATTTTCTTTCAGCAGCACTTAATGTGCTAACAGCTGTTTGCAGTTTGACTGAATCTTTGCTTGTTTGCTTTTACCGGAAACTGAAATAGAATTGTAAGAACTGAATTAAAATGCATACTAAACTTTTTGAATTATATTACAAACCATTGCTTTCATTGCGAAATGCATATGAATGTTATGCAAATCAACTTCATTTGTAAGTACAATAATTCAGTTTAAACATTACACATTCAGTTTATTGAAATACAAATTCCAGTTAAGCAATTAAAATTCAATTTCTGCTGGCACTACTTTCTGCCCATATAAGACTGTCTCTCTGGAAATTCACATCACCAGGACCGCCAACAGATTTATAGCTAGACCTGTCATAAATGTGGTTGAGCAAATGGTTAAATCCACTTCCCTGACGTCCAGTCCTATTCCTGTTGTCTCGCCACTACCCTGCTCTTGTTTTCGCTTGGGTCTGGCACTCAGGGCTAAATGAAGGGGCTTGTGTTCTACTTGATATTCGAATGCATGTTGCTGCATTGAATATTCAGTACGTAGCTTTACGGGCATTGATCTTATTAAAAAGAATTTAAATCTTAAAGTAGGAACATTCAATACATATTAGGTCTTAGACCATGTTAGCTGTTTTTTCTAGTTGCAACTCCTCGAAATGAATCGCAACTGAAGTATTTTGTATCGATTGCAATATCAGGTAACGATTTACATTAACTAATATCTTCATGAAGCATTCATGAGCATCACAAAAGCATCGTGTTGCAATTACATAGAGCATTATAAATGCATTATGATAGGTTTTGCATATCATGTCACGATGCTGCTGTCTTGTGGGCCACAGAGCATATCCATGAATGCACTCTGAAACTGATCCATGACAGTCTTAATACATTAATTTCAACCATTCCAAACAATATGTATACATACAATATTTGTGTATGCAGTTTATACATCCTGGGATCTGCAATAGTACAGTTGACACAAGAGTCAATGGCATAAGAATGCTGTGTACATAATGCATTGATGATACATTTTATAAATCTTACATAATACTAATTCACATTACACTGTTTGTGAATGGTTTTAATATTTAAAAAATGGTATGTTTGTAGGCTGTATATTTTAGTGCAATACATAACTGGGAGTGCATTATTCATAATCAATTGAGGAGACTCATGCACACCCGTGCCTAACTTTTTCTGTGAGTGCATCATGAATGCTTTATGAAGATAAATAATCATTGCTACCAAATATCGTTTAAAGTTTTTCTCTCTTTAAAGTATGAATATTCACACACCTTCTGTGTAAAATTGCTTAGAGAACAAAGACAAAGTTGTATAGAAAATAAAAAAGCCCTGTATATCAAATGTGATGCCAATTGCACGAGCCTTGCTACATGGGGAAAAACTTACGACCAGCTGTCCTCTATTAAGGCTGTTCATTCTGAATCTCACCTAAAGGGGTTTCATTTGCTTTCGATTTTCAGTTTAGCTTTTACAAGGGCAATTTTAAAGGCTAAGCGCCCATCTTGCTTTATGAGTCTCTTAAATAAATGCTTTTATTAAACTCTTCCATCTGCAGGAAGGACACTGTAGGATTAGGCTTGCATGTCTTCTGGAAACCTAGCGCTTCTCATAGAGCAATTTTGTTTTGTGAACCCCATCACTGGTGGAGCACAGATGCTTTGATCGCCCATAGCTTCAGTTCCATTAACACAACTGGTTCATAGCCCACCAAGCATTTCCATGCGTCCTTGTTAGGGGATAATGGGCTCTGCTCGGAAAATTGAGCCCCACTTGTGCTCCTAATCCATGAAGAGACAGCAGGCCAGGAAAAGGGCAGCGATGATCTACAGCTGTTGTCTAAGTCTAGTTTAACTCTCGCAACTCTTGTGCTACACGGTAGTGTTCTTCACATACTGTATTGCACACATAGTACTTATCTACTACTCAGATGTCTTCTCACAATTCTCATTATGGCTGCTGGTACATGTTTAGTCCAGTTTAGTCCAGTTTTACATGCTGGATATTGTAGGTGCTGGTTATACTCTCTAAATCTGCACAATACTCAATCTCACTAACTTCTCATTGTACAATAGTACAAGTTTTCTGGAACATATATTTTTCTCAAAAGTAATGTTTGTAAAATTAAGAATCTTAACCATTAAATGAGTGTTTCTTTGCCGTTAGTTGGGTGAGAATTCTTCACCACATTTCACAGGGAAGAAACACTGAGAGTAAACATTTCCTATAACTGTTGTACCTACATTAAACCTTGATTTAACCAAAAGCCAGATTTATGCTTGCCTCAAGCAAGGCTATTGTGGACATACACTTGAATGCTACTTATGTGTGACTTTTTTGCTGTCAACTTTGCTGCTCACGAGAATGAAGTATAATTTGTGTTCAAAAGTCTGTCAAACGGCCACCGCAAGGGGGCTGTCGGGTGGCTTTGTGTACGGCAGCAGCAATGCACCCCAGTTTGAAATGGAATTGATTCCCAATAGTGACCAGCAGCTTCACATGGTTGCAGCTGGCTGCGCTAGTTTCAGAGGACCCACACGCTAGCCTGCACTTTCCTGGAGGGAAGCAGGATCTTAAAGCGGTGCGACAGGCCAGCAAATATGATTTGACATTCCAGATTGGGAGAAAATGTCAAAAAAATAGTGGGTTTAAATTATGTTCAAAGTAAGGCATATAACTGAAACATAATCCATTTACTTCAGTTATGTGCTTCCCTGTATCAGTCCCACTGTGACATTCCTTGCTGTATTGGCAGTGACTGGGCATCAACCTGTCATGTACAATTGTTTCTTAACAAGCCGCGAAACCTCAGAGGGTTATTGCAGCCTCTGGTAAGACTTGAAGTTTGAATGGTTTAATAGTGTCTTCAAAAGAAAAGTCAATGATTTTAAAGTGTCAGGTTTTTCCAGCACTTTATTTCTTTCTTAGAAATCACAATAGTGACATGGATCTCGGACATCAGATGTAGATATATGCGTTTTTCTTTTAACCCAAACTATGAGCCTTTTATGTATTGGCCAGTCTAGTCTTTGTGGCCGTTTATACAGTACATGCCCCATATCAGTTACTCTGGACCTGTTGTGCTTTTGTCTTGAAGAGGGTAAGTCATGGTTGTGCTGAGAGCCTGTCAGGTCTCTCTTGGTTCCTATTTGTATATGGTTCAGTTTACTATTCTGTTTTCATAACTACACCATGCTATTTTCTCTTATTTTATTGCTTTATAAGCAAGTAGTTGAACTACTGCAGATGTGTTCAACTAAGACGAATGGACGTGCTGACTCTTCTGCAGGAAAATGTATAGGTTAACAGTTTGGCTAAATGCCAATATTACTTATAATTTAATAGTTGCATCCACATGGCATGTAGAGGATGCTTCTCGTACGACTGAGCCTGAAGGTTGCCATTTGCACCTGTCAAGAGCTGTACTGTATTACAGTTGGTTTTTGCATTCTTCTTCATAATTTATGATTAATACAGAGCAGTGGGTGCAGCGTAGGTACAGTAAGATGCTTGTTGTAAGATGTAGGTAGTAGGGGTGGGACAATGCACCGATGCATCGCGGTGCATCGATCCGAATGTGTAAATACAACTGCATCGATCTGTAAGATTCGAATCGATAAGCATCGATTAATATCGCATTTTAAATGAATGTGCACATGTATTCATTTATTCAAAAATTATTTAATATATATATTTCTGAGACACGACTACTTTTAAAACTGTTTTGACCAGCTTCAATCCATGTTTCTGCTCCAACCCCCACGTAAGCGTGAGTTGAAAGTAGGGACAGGCGGGAATCAAGCGACAATGAGACGGACAGATCTGAGCGAAATGGCTAGCTGTGTGCTCGCTGAGTGAGACAAAAGAGACAGAAACTTACAGAATTTGCGATGTTCCGAACAGAAAATCAGTGGTATGGAAGCATTTCGGGTTTAGAAAGAAGGAGGGTGTACTTGACAAAACCGCTGCAATATGCAAGATCTGCCCAGTAGAAATCAGATACACAGGCAACACCACAAACATGATAAACCATTTGAGCCGACGATACACAATTGACGTGAAGGACAGCAAGCGGGTTAGCAAGCTAAACTCGGGAGTCATTGACAGTTTCCTGGAGAAATGGCCAAACAGTTCTATTTTTTTGTATAATTGTTTTTATTAGTTTTTATACACATACCGTGTCCAGACAGTTAATTGTAAAGCTTTCTGATATTTAAATTTAAACCATTTTCTATTCAAAATCAAGTAGACGTTAGAGACAAAAAACTAAAATAGTAAGACTATTTCCAATGTCTTACGTTCAATTAATTATTACTACGTTAACTGTCCGATTCACAAAATGAATGTCGTGGAACCTAGATACACCATACCATGCAGAAAATATTTGAGTGAAAAATGTATACCGGCTCTGTATGAAGAGGTGAAGAAAACTGTTCGACTGTCCTTGCAAAACGCTACGAGAGTAGCTTTAACTACGGATGGATGGGCATCTTGCTCCACCGAAGTTCTAGATCGTACTAAGATTTAGGAAAGTACTATGCATGACACTAACCTATAGGCTATTTCATTTTTCTTGGCCCAGTTTAGTAATTGTTATACATTTTGCCATTTTCATTTTGTAAATAAAGGAAATGTATTAGGGTACCATGTCTGACACTGTTTGAAAAACAATAACCTAAATAGGGCAACTTTAGAAAATACACTGTTAGTCATGTTTATTGCTGCATTATTTGCTGCAGACAGCTGCAAAATGTATGGCATGCCTTAACAATAAACATAATACTGTGAACTTGGTGTAAGGTTCTAATTGAATATTTAATTACTGCTGAATGTATCGGTATCAAATCACATTAGCATACCTATTACTTTTTTTAAAGTATCTAAATTAATCGAATCGAATCGAATCGTGGTCAAACGCAAGATATTATGATGCATCGAACCTTTGCCTAAAGAATCGTAATCGAATCGAATCGTTATGGGATTGAATCGTCCCACCCCTAGTAGGTAGGGTTTGGGAGTGTAGAGAATGCTGCCCCTGAACTGGTTAACCTGCGTTAAAATGTCTCATCTCATGCAGTACTATCTTACATCAGCTTGACCCAGACTTTGACCATTTTTTAGTGTTTGGTTTGAACCACTTGAAGTCATCATAATAAACTTTAAGTCATCATCATGAATTTGGTTGAATTTTGCGCAAAATATACACTTATGTCGAATAACTTTTTGACTATTTGATGTTATGTAGCTGGAAGAGATACTCTGCACTTTCCTCATCTTTCCTGCCTGTATATAGGCCCCTTTTACACTTATGTGACCTACGTATATATCCGATTTCCTCACAAATCTAATATGTCACATTCGATGATTGTGGTCTGAGCCAAAGCAAATGGCTATTGATTTGTCAACCTGATTCGAGCCACCTCTGAAGGCGGGCCGGTTTGGATGCCACTTCTATTGGATTTGAATGTTATCGTTCCAGTGTGCATCTTCTCTGCTAATAATTGTGCAGGAGTCACAAGACATCCTGTTGTAGAGCTGGTCATCAGGCTCAATCACAGAACTATATAAGAACCCTGATTTTATATATAATATATAGTTCTGTGGGCTCAATGGTGTGCAGGTTGATCTTTTCTAAACAGAAACCATGCAAACATGCACAGGTATACCCAACAAGTTCTGTATCAGAAACCATTACCTAATTCTTTGTTTTATATTTTAGGCAGAAACGTCAGTGAACTTTGTACCAGCACACACAGTAAAAGAGAACTCTTGTAACTGAGATATTATGGAATTATTTACAAATTATAATTGCTTGGTGCTGTTTTCAGAAATGTTGCCTTGTTTGTTTTAACTTCACAGCCAATATGAATTATGTTTAGAAGTGTTTTAGTTAATTAAATGCATTTTTATCAAGTTGGACCGCAGTTTAAAAACTTCCAGCAAGTTTGATAATTACATGCTCTCAAGTGTTTGGAAAAAAAATCAGCTAATGACTTTTGGAATGCAAAGGTTTCATAAGTCAGGATATGCAAAATGCATCGGAATGCGAAAGCTTTCATTAACAATGCATTGCTGTGTCTCTTGTGTCTGAGCTGGTGGAAAATATCTGTAGATGGTCTTTTTTGTCTCAGCTACTTACTGACTGATATGCTAAGATCTCTGACATGCATTTTTCAATTACATTTCAAGGTATGACACTTATTAATTCAAAGACACGTTTAGTTAAGCGATTTTTAGAAGATTTAAAAAATAAATAAAAAACTCATTGAGCCACTGGTAGCAGCCTTTTAAAGTTCCTAACTGTACTTTACATATGCCCTCTCACACATACCATTTCTTGCAATAGAAAATGCCCCAGTTAAAGTTCATGACTTGGATTTGACTTTTAAGATTTGTCTTTGACTCCTTTATTAGACGATAATAGGGGCTGTCTTCCTGCATAATTTCTCATTAATGTTAAAGTGGCTGAACGGTTTATGGGATTCACCTCCTTTCTATTTTATATCAGAAATTGGTACTCCGTTAGTTTGAAACTTAGTTTGTCCACAACTTAAAACCTTGTAAAAGGGGATGTATTCACATTCTGTTTGGGGGGTGGGGCACACAGCGGGACACTGCTTTGGGTTGCTGCTGAACCCGCTTTTGAGACAGGGAGTCGTTTCAAATCTGAAGCTGTACATGGCTGTGATTGGGCAAACTTGTCATAGTCCCCGTCACGTTTTTGTAGTTATTTGCTTGTTTTTTTTAGTAGAGCGTGTTTTTAGCGGCAGCTCTGTTTTCTCCTAGCCTCCTGCAGAGAGCTACAGCCGGCTGGTGGGAGCACTTCTTTAATTGCATTCAGGTCGTGTTCCCCTCTGCCTCAGCACAAGGGTTAGAGCTGCCAGGCAGGGATTGATGGATGTGCAGGACTGGAGGGGAGTATCGACTGGTGAGTACGTAGCACAGCATTGTGGAGGCAGTACTCTTTTCTTTGAGCAAGCCACAGATTGCCTTTGATCTGATGGGAAGACTAATTAGAATGTTGGTGGAGGTCTATACTGTTGCCGCAATTCCCTGGTGAATGCAGCATAGAGTATAGATCTGTGATGGAGATATTGTATACCTTCCACCTTAAAATAGTTTCCCATAATAACTAGTCTTATTTGCCAGTCCTTAGTGCATTTGAAGTGAAATAAATTTCCTGCTTTGGCAATTTTTTATTTATTTTTGTTTGTGCAAATATCAAATGAAAATTGATTGCTACTACACAACAGATTATTTAGAACTGTCCAGTCTCGCCTGCATCTATGCCTACCCATTTGTGACATAGTGGACAATAGCGTCTATGTGTGAGTTCATAAATATATTTCTTCATGATGTAAAATTAGTATTCCGTCATAGCAACAAGATAAACCAAACAATAGCCTGATCATATGCCAAAAAAGCGTGAAAAGCCCTGCTCATTCAAATGCAAAATAAACATGTGAAATGCTTGTGTAATTATACCACGTCATTCAATATCTGATAATAAATATGAAATACATATCCAATCCTACCATTGGATTTACACATAGAGATGTGCCTTTCAAAATTCAGTGGTCATTTATTGTCTGGGACAATCTTTTTGAGAAATACACACCAGTTTAGAAAGTTATCTGGAACCTCTGCGCGCAGAACCCCATATGCTCTAGCTGCAGCTATGAAGTATTTCACCTAATTCTGCTTTTATTCACTATATTTTGTGACAGTTTAATTAAAATTCTTGAGGGGCCTAGCTCCATACCTGTCCGCTCACACAGTTTACCCATATAAAATTATTTTCTTAATTATTTGTATGTATGGTGCAATACGGGAAATCAGTAAAACAGTTCAGTAAAAGTGTTATAAATAGATTAGCTACACACATAGGCTAAAGAATGGCAGAGAGCACTTTCTGTTTAGTCTGAATAAATAATTAGTCGTAAAAGCTGGCATATTTTTTTCATAGATCAACTCCTAGCGACCTGTACTAGCCCAGCTGACATTGGTTTATTAGCTAGCCAGGTAGCAAACGGTTATCTACATATCTGTTTTAGCTGTAGGTAGTTGACTATTTTTATACGGCAGCTAAATCCATACAGTTTGTTGTTTTCATACAGGGTTTTTTAGCTTCAAATAATGGAACTAGGATTGACAGGTATTTAATCCACTCCAATTATCTTAAAATCACAACCGAATGACATTTTTATCCAAGCGTTAATTTAATTTCTGGATTGTATTAAATTGTGTTTACCTATAACTTTCCCTATTTAAAGTCCACAGGAGTAGATGGGGCCCCTGAGCTGTCCCCCTGCAGCTCTGCTGTGTAATTACACTATTCTATGAGACTGCTCTATACCCCATTTTCTTGTGGAATCTGGAACTTTTTTAAAAATGATAATGTGGTGAATGATGCAAACTCATAATTAAGCTCATGAATATGATGAATTTGCCTATCAGTTTAAAATGGAGCATGTTCTTTATCAGAATCCACAGTCAGGAGCAATTTAGTGTTTTTATTGCATTAGTGCACATCCATCAAACCATTAAGCTTGACAGTTTGAGATTGCGTAAACATTTCTCCCACCCAAGAAATAAATCAATCAATAAGGTGATATGGATTAAATACTCATTTACATTTCTAAAATTATTATATCTTACTTGCTTCTGGGTAGAAAGTATTTTCTCAAACTATAGCGTCATATGCCCACACAGTTATAATAAATGTCATGCCTTTAACATTGTCTTTATAAAAGAAAAACAAGAATTAAATATCCTGCCATTTATTCACTGCTATTATCTGTATATACAGTATATTATTACCTCCATCAGTATATTAAATTTTACATATCAAATGTACATATCACATTTTAGAAGTAAAAAATCTTTAAAAAGGAGAGCCAAGGGTACAAGGTAATATTTAATAAATGATGAATGGGGATTTATGCACCCTGAAAGACTGACATAGATATGCAAGCAGTGCATAATTACAGTTCTTTCAATACAAGGGCACAGTGCATAAGGACTGAGTACCTCCGTCTGCTTGATTTCATATTAGCATGTGCCGAGCATGTCCTACTTATGTAATTCTATTAGAATGCAAATGTACTGGGGCATTGTAAATGCTTTCTGTTTGAAATGGGCTTTTTGAGTTGGAAGACCTCTGATCACAGAGCACAGCCCACTCGGTCTCATTCTCCTCTATCGAGCCTGCAGGTTTTGCTCACTACCCCCACCTCCCAATAGTTTAATTGGATTACATGTTCCACACAGTTACAATAGTTTTGTTTTATTTTCAGGTCCTCCTGGCTGGTTAATTAGACTTGGGACATTGAGAATTGCCTTTGCTGCATTCTTTCTTTTATTATTGCATTTTCGAAGATTATCTACTCTACAAAACTGATTAAAAAGCGATTATCAGAGCAGTGGCTGGTGAGGAAATTGGAAAAGCTGAAAATGATTTCATTTTATCTTAGCTGTTGTGTGTGCAAATATTAATCTGTCATGTACATATTTCAAAGCATCCAAGAACATGACTCAAAGTTGAGAGAGCGCATTTCACCTGATGTAAAAAGTGATTTTTGCAATGACGGACTGAAAACCTCATAAGATTCTAAGACATGTATAAATAACACGTTCCTTTTATTACACAAAGTAGAACAGTTTGCATGAACTCTGCAATGCATAGTAATTAGTTTGAAGTGATATTTTGGTGCTCTGCATATTATACGCATTTTTCATATACTTTACATAGATTTTTTTTTATTTATTTTTGACTCAATACAGTATTGTCAGGTTTTTTATGCTATAGTGTAGGGGTGCAACGAATAATCGACGTAGTCGACGAAAATCGATGACCAATAACCTATTATTCACAACGATCCCGTTCACATTCCACATGTGCCCTTAACTTTACAATCTTAAACGTTACATCATTGTCGTCATGGCGACGTTTACGGAGAATGTGTTGCTGTCAAGTGCACGAGTTTAGAGAACACCGAAGAATTTGATGCTTTCTAAATCGCAAAAAATTCTACAACTCCTGTCTATGTGTGCGTGCCCAATGTGTGTTGCATTCAAATTGATTTGAACAATTTATGGGTTTGTCTGATCTCATTCGAACTTGACTTTTGGAAAAAGTGACAGCCCTAATAACTGACATCTCCATTTATCCTGAAACTGGACATATAGAGGGGCAACATTTACTAGACTGCATTAATAATATTAAAATAATCAAATCACTGCAACTCTGCATCGAGATTTAGGGAATTATTACTTTAAAAAGTAACAGCGGCAGTAAAACTGTATTTCACACTATGATGGTTAAAAACGTAGTAATTAATCCGTGGTTCACATGCGTGCCGAACCATGGGGGAGGCGGGAGGGGGTAATATGATAGTCCAGTAATACGTTTTTTTTATTGCATCCGCACTATAAATTAAAAATGTATGTTGTATTGATGCCAGAAATATGCTTTGATTAAGGGAATACTGCTGTATATTTGTTATATTGTATTGCTGCTACTTTGCCTGTTCTTGGTTTTAAATTTTGACAGAAAAAATGGAGATTGGAATTTTTATTTATCTTTTGTATCAGCAGCAAAGTATATTAAAATAATTATTTTTGAATGAAGTATTCATCTTTATTGTCTTTATTGTTAGTCAGCACATACCTAAAACAACCTCAAGCTAAATTTAAAAGCTGACTGCTAAATAATAGCCATTGAGCAATTGTGCGATTCATAATCTGAATAGTCGATTATTAGTTTCAATAATCGATATATTAATCGACTATCAAAATAGTTGTTAGTTGCAGCCCTACTATAGTGTATATCGATGTGATTCTGTCAAGGAATATATACATTGTGCATATCTTTAATGTTTTTCTAAGTTAAGTAGGCACATTTGTAAGCAGACATAGTTCTGTAAGTGTTGTGTTATAAGACTCCTTTAGTGTTCATTTATTTATGAGGGTGTCTAGTACCACAGGTCCTGGGATCCTGATGTTTGTGTCCAGGATTCATTATTAAAGGTGTGTCCAGTATTGCAGGTGTGTTGGCACCCGATTGCAATCGTTAGGGTCTTTATTATCACACAGCTGAGCACCACAGGTGATTCAACCCTATTGTGGTTGTACACATATTTTTATTAGACGTCAAAACATAGCATGTGCTGGAACCCTATTGTTCTGTTATAGTAGCAGCAGTGGTATTATTATGTTTTAATAATGATAATAACAATTCTGCCTGTATTTCAAAGAGCTGGTACACCCACGATGAAATTAGGTAGGATTTTGTTGGTGGGTGAACTCTTGCTACTTTTAAAATTTGGTACAGATTGGCACTATGGGACACAACTTTGACTTTTACGAGCCCCTTGTGAATGAGATAGAACATTTTGTACATGGGTCTTTCTCATGAGAAATATATTTGCCTCAAGGACCCATAAAGTCCAACATTATTATACCATACCATTTACCATTGTGTATTGATTCAACCTTCAGGAAAATCAGTGTTCCTTTGCAAAGATTTCAAACTTGCTGCAAAGGCATCCTCTCATTAGGAACATATACTAAGATGAGTCACTACCATCTTGAATTGGCCACCACCTTGACTTTATTATACCAGTTGCATTATGTATCGCTGTTTTAACACTGGCCACTTTATACTGTTTGATTTACATGGAGATAAATGCAGTGTCACCTCATTTTCTTGAATGCATATTCAAGTGCATTCTGCTTAAATATATAATAATGTATTGTGTGGGTGCAGTCTTGGTTATATGACTATTAGGTGTGTGGGTAATAGCGATGCCTGCCACAAGTGTCTACCTCATTATATAACTGCAGCAGTAATTGTTCCAAAATTCACTGTGCCTGCTTTGTATGTCTAAGGAAGATTTATGGCATGGTGCCTTTTTTCATGCTTATGGTTTGAATCAAATGGTTTTATAAGGTTTCCTCACTGTTTCAGTGGCACACTAAGATGGCGTTTGAAAAATGCTCGTCAGTTTGATGAGAGAGAAAATTGACATGAAAAAATGAATGTATTTCCATCTCCTGCAGGGGAGAGCATGAAAATAGTGTTCTCCATGAGTCAGCAGGTTGTGTGAATGATGGCTGAATGAGAGAGAGGGAGAGAGAGATTGATCATCTGATTTAAGACATTAATTTGAGTGACTTCATGGAGCAGAGTAATATATTTATTATTTATGCTCAGAGGATTAGGAGACTGGCTTGAGAGGGTAGCTGAAACTCATGTGTGAAATCATGGCTTGTTGTTTTGAAACGAGAAAAGCAAATTAGTGGCATTTGTTTTAAATGTTACGGTAGACAAAAACCCGACAATCAGGATGAACAGCTTGGTCTTATAGGACATTTCGTGAACGATACTTCCCGTATACTCCTCTCTATTAAAGAGAGCGGCGAGAGCTAAATATAAGCAAACTGCGTAGCATTGAAGTCTGGGTTCAAAGTATGTGTTTCATGATTTAAATATATTGCTGTGTGCTGAATCTGAGGGCATTTCAATTTTTAAAAAAAGCCTGTTTTTAGATCTTTAGATCGCTGAGAACTCCCATAGTGCTTACCCTTTCATAGGTTGTGTCTCAAACAGAAGGCAGCTGCCTCGCCACCTTACTGCCTCGCTGTCTTGCTCCCTCTGAAGGTAGCTCTAAAGGCAACACATTTGGGACTCACTTTGAGGGCAGGATGATGTCACGTGAGTTCAGTATTTATGTTTGTTAGTTTGCCCGCCATTTAGCTGGCTAGTTCATGGAAAGCTCACAGGGGCTTAAAAACTTTAGGTTACTGTCGTAACCCCGGTTCTTTGAGTAATATGAGCGAGATGTCTCGCTATGGGATGTGACCCTCCGCAGCCCTGACAGAAGTACCTATCTCAAATAACCAATCCTGATTGGTCAGAGAAGCGTGTCCCTCCGCTGCGTGATGTAGTCCCCCCCACTACAAATACCGCAACAGGAGGACACGCCCGCCATTCTAAAGCCCGAAATTCCTTCTCACCGCCCAGCAAGAAGGGTTGTCTGGCGAGACATCTCGCTCATATTACTCAAAGAACCGGGGTTACGACAGTAACCTAAAGTTCTTTTTCATAATCTGAGCTCAATGTCTCGCTATGGGATGTGGTTACTCCCGAATTGCCAGACAGCTTTATCGAACAGCAACCAACCGATGGGAGGGTCCAGATGTCCAGATGCTAGGTCTGAAGGACCGCGCTGGCAACGCACGGGCCCGACACATCCAGCATGTAGAATCGGACAAAAGTCATAGGCGAAGTCCAACTCGCCGCCGCACAAATGTCCTGAATAGACACCCCCCTGAACAAGGCCCAGGATGCAGCCATGCCCCGCGTAGAGTGAGCGCGCAGGCCCGCAGGCGGGCGCAACCCCTCATTAGCGTAGGCCAAAGTTATAGCTTCCACCAGCCAGTGTGAGAGGCGCTGCCTCGAAACAGGCTGACCTTTCCTGGGATTAGCCCAGGAAATAAAGAGCTGGTCGCTCCGTCGGAAGCACTGAGTCCTGTCCACATAACAACGTATGGCCCGGACCGGACACAATGTATGAGCCCGCTGGTCAGCAGCTGGAGCTGTGAACACAGCGAGAGAAATCGGGGAGCATGAACCCACCACCTTAGGCACAAAGGCTGGGTTAGGTCTCAGCGACACCCTTACGTCCCCTGGGGCAAACTGAGTGCATGATGGATGCACCGAGAGTGCATGAATATCGCTGACCCGCTTCGCGGAAGCGAGCGCCAGCAACAACATTGTCTTAAGAGACAAATGCTTCAAACTAGCACCCTGTAACGGCTCAAAGGGGGGACCCTTAAGCCCCTCCAAAACCACCGTCAGATCCCATGGGGGCATAAGCGGCCTGGAGACTGGGAGCAGTCTACGGGCACCCTTCATAAAGCGGCACACCAGAGGGTGCTGACTCACTGTTTTGTCCCCAAAGCCCACGTGACTGGCGGCAATGGCCGCCAGATACACTTTGACTGTCGAGAAGGCTCTGCCATCATCGATGAGGCTCTGAAGGAATGATAAGACCACCGGAACAGAGCACTGAAAAGGGGCGTGATTCCGATCATGGCACCACCGCTCAAACACCCCCCACTTACCAGTGTACAAAGACCTGGTAGAGGGGGCCCGAGCATTCTGAATAGTGTTAATCACACTCGGAGGAAGGCCCGCAGTGGTCATAGAGAGCCACTCAGGGGCCACGCCCACAGTTGTAACCTGTCCGGGTGTGGGTGGAACACCGTCCCCCCCCCCTGTGACAACAGGTCCCTGCGTATTGGCAACTGCCAAGGCCGGGCGCACAGCAACTGATAAATCTCCGCCAACCAGTGCATCGCCGGCCAGTGTGGAGCTATCAGGATAAGAGAGTGTCTGTGTTCCCTCACCCTCGCCAGGGTGGGAGGAACCAGCGCCAGAGGGGGAAACGCATAGAGCAGCTCGTGAGGCCAGTCGTGCGCCAGAGCGTCCAGCCCCAAGGGGGCCCCCCGACTGTGTAGGGAGAAGAACAGCTGACACTGGGTGTTCCCCTCCGACGCAAACAGGTCCACTTTGGCGCGGCCATAAATGGACCAAATCTGCGTCACCACGAGAGGGTGTAAAGTCCATTCTCCGTATACGGGCGCACCCCTGGACAAGAGGTCCGCCCCCACGTTCAGGGTCCCCGGGACATGCGTTGCCCGCAATGACAGGAGACGCACACTGCTCCACAGGATCAGTTTGCGTGCCAATATGTGTAATTGACGTGAGTGCAAACCCCCCTGGTGATTTATGTACGCCACCGTGGTCGTATTGTCCGTCCTCACCAGGACATGATGACCCCTGAGGAATGGGAGGAAATGTTTCAGAGAGAGAAACACTGCCGAGAGCTCCAGAAAATTTATGTGATGTCGCTGGAGACCCAGGCTCCAGCGGCCCCTCACAGATCTGCCCTCGTGAATGCCGCCCCACCCCTGGAGGCTGGCATCCGTAGTGACCACTTTCCTGGACAGGACGGTGCCCAGGGGCACACCCTGAGTCAGAAAAGAGGGTGCCCGCCAGTGACGTAGGGCCAACACGCAATCCGACGTCACCAAAATCCTCCGTGCGCCATGACGCACGGGGTCCAGCCTGAGCGCAGCAACCCAGCGCTGAAACTCCCTCATGTGGAGGCGACCGAGGCGTATTACGTGTATAGCCGAGGCCATCAGGCCCAGCAGGCGCAGACACACCCTGAATGGAACGTAACAGTGTCTCTGAAAAAGAGCAAGACATGCCTTGAAACTGTTCGCCCTCTCCTCCGAGAGGCGCGCAGTGAACGGCATTGATAGCAGCTGTAACCCGAGGAAGATTATTTCTCGACCCGGTGAGAGATTGCTCTTTTCCGTGTTTATCACAAAGCCCAACTCTGACAGATGACGTGTGACAAACTCCGTGTGCGACCTGGCCTCCTGCTCCGAGCGCGCTAGGAGAAGCCAGTCGTCCAAATATGTGGCCAGGCGTATTCCCCCCCGCCTTAGCGGGGCGACCGCCGCGTCCGTACACTTCACGAACACCCTCGGGCTGAGGGAAAGTCCGAACGGGAGCACTCGGTACTGATAGCACACTCCCTGAAACGCAAACCTCAGATACTTTCTGTGGGCAGCGTACACTTTTATATGGAAATAAGCGTCCCTCAGATCCACTGATGTGAACCAGTCGCCTGGTTTTATTAGACGCAACAGTGATGCCTGTGTCAGCATCCTGAACTTGTATTTCCTTAAGTGACAGTTCAGAGCCCTGAGGTCCAAGATAGGGCGAATTCCTCTCCCCCCCCGTTTGGGGACGAGAAAATATCTTGAATAATACCCGGATTGACTCTGCTCGGGAGAGACGATCTGAATAGCTTTTTTGTCTAAAAGAGACATTATCTCCTCCTTTAGCACGCCAGCTAAACGTCCCTGTGCTCGTGACTGTATTATGCCGGAAAAACGAGGCGGCACAGTGTTGAACTGTAGCCGGTAACCCCGCTCTATCGTGCGTAATACCCACGGATGAGCCCCTATTTCTCTCCACTTTTGAATGTGAAAGCACAGTGAAGGGGAGAAATTCGGCTGAGGCTTTGCCAACACGGGAGGGCTCATAAGCGGTAGTATGGCTCCCTCCAGTGGCAGAGCGAGAGAATGTCCCTCGGGCCGTACTGCGCATGCGCGAACTCGCGCCGCAGCCTGGGTAAATTCCTCCGTAGCCGGAAGTGGGATGCCCATCGCCGGCAACAGAGGGACAACATGCCCGGTGGACATGTTGCTTATGTGCAAAGCATTTATTTTGTTTGTGCTTGCTTTGTTTTGGGTATTTTTCACACATTTTGTTTTCAACTTTATTACCTTGAATAAAGGCAGAACATTGTGTGTATGCGCGTGCTTGTGGACATGTGAACACGGCTGTGCAACGGCAAACAGCCCGGTGACAATGTCCCTCCTCGTCTCGTCTGGCCCTGGGGCGGAGATCAGCGACTGGAGATGCGCACTTAAAACACTCTTTGGTGGAGCCCATGAACGGGGAACTGATGGGCGCGTCACCTGGAGAAAAGGCGAAGGGGGTCAAGTAGCCTTCTTCCTCCTACCCTGCGCAGCTGAAGCGGCCGGTGAAGGCGGCGGGGCTGCGGGCTGAGCGCCGGGGGGACCCTTCCAACCAACCCGAGGGGCAGGCGACTGGGATCGGGCCGGGGAAGGTTGCTGCTGCGGCCTCTTCGGGACCTTAAATCGCGCAGATTGAGCAGCGGCCTGGGCGAAAGATTTTCCCCGGGGCGGGGGAGACGGCGAGGGGGCTCTACGCGGCAGGCAGAGCGCAAACGCCTCGTTATCTTTCTTCCTCGTCTCCGCTCTCTCCTGCATGGAGGTCAGAGCTGAGCCGAAGATACCCTCCGGTATGACGGGCGCATCCAGGATGTCATCTCGCTCTCTGTCAGTCAGCCTGGCGAGATTGAGCCACCTGGCTCGTTCCTGGACCACGAGAGAAGCCATAGCTTTCCCCGTGGCGAGCACAGCCACCCGCTGGACATGAAGGCACAGGTCCGAGATCACTCCCGCCTCGCGCCAAACCGCGGCGCTAGGTGCGCCGTGGAGAATGTCGGCTTGGTAAGCGGAGAGAAGCGACAGCACATTCAAAGCCCTCATCGAGAGCGCGGCTTGCTTGTACGCTCTCTCGGTCAAAGCAGACTGAAGACGCTCCGATTTAGCGGGGAGGGACGGACGTCTGCTTGAGCCAGCCATGGCGCCACCCGGGTACAGATGCGCTGCAACCGGGGACTCGACCGGGGGCATGGCGAGGAGACCCAGGGCTTCCATGTTCTCGGTGTCGAGAACGGAGGCACCCGGAATCTGGTTCCTTCCGCTGTACGGCTTGTCGCTCCACATCTTGGTGAGCTCGAGCAGTAAGTCAGGGAAGACGGGAAGAAGCTGCTTGGCCGTGTTACCGCCCGGTGCTAATAGCCTGCCCTCGTAGCGAGAGCGCAAGGGCTGTGTCACCGGAGCGGGCCAGGGAATACCCATGCTCGCTGCCGCACGTTTGCACGTGTCGAGCAGGACCACAGGAACCGGGGACGAGGGACTTGCGTCCCCGCCGTCCTCCGAGCCCTCAGAAAGCAGCCCCGGCTTTGCAGCCGGCACCGGAGTGATTAAGGCCTCATCGTCATCCTCGCTCTCTGAAATGAGAGGGGGATAATCGAAGTCATCCTCTACACACTCCAGCTCTAACACATCGTCGGAAGGAAAGGCAGGAACCGGGGACATCACAGACAGGGTGGCCCAGTCGGTGTGCACCTCCGGTTCCTCCTCCACCATGGGCTCCTCTTCGTCAGCGGCTACCGGGGCAGCGGCCGACAGAAGCGGGTCCTGGTCGGACAGGCTGGCTTGGCGAGCCAGGCGGCGTCTCAAGCTTTTCGTCGTGAACATTTTACAATGCACACACGAACCGGGGACGGATAGGGACAGCCTGGCGTGGTCAGTCCCGAGACACCTCACACACACGGAGTGCGTATCCTTCCCCGAAATCCGGGCACCACAGGAGCAGGGCCGGGAGTCTCCTCTGGCATGAGGAGCAGCGGACGCCATGGGGGCAAAAAACACCGGCTGGTGTGCGGGTGTTTTTTACGGTAAGTGCTAGCTAACTGGTGTGTTAGGAGCAGGTAGCTAGCTAACTGGTGTGTTAGGAGCAGATAGCTAGCTAACTGGTGTGTTAGAAGCGAGAGGCTGATAACTGGCGTGTTAAAAGCAAGATGCTAACTGGTGTGTTAGCAGGAAACGTCGAGGGGAGCTGGCGTGCAAAACCTCGGCGAATATCGTGAGCTGAGTTAGCGTCCGTCGACAGAAGCTAATAAATAATTAATTCCGTCTGTGGACAGTTAAACTAACTTAGGCTCGGGTGAGATAATGCTTCTAGGTGAGAAGAATTTTTAGAATGGCGGGCGTGTCCTCCTGTTGCGGTATTTGTAGTGGGGGGGACTACATCACGCAGCGGAGGGACACGCTTCTCTGACCAATCAGGATTGGTTATTTGAGATAGGTACTTCTGTCAGGGCTGCGGAGGGTCACATCCCATAGCGAGACATTGAGCTCAGATTATGAAAAAGAACATCAGATACACTATTCCAGTGTATTAAATAATGAAAATGCATTTTTAGATATAATTACAACACATTATGGTGTTTACTGTATATTCACACTGTAAAAAAAAGCTCCCCTACTGCCACCCAACGCAACTGCCGGTATTCATTTAACAGAAGTGAGAAGCCTGAGGTAATCACAAAGACTTATCTTTCCCGGAGAAGGATACATTAGATGCTGCCTCCAATTGCGTAATTGTTTGCTAACTTTGGAATGAGACGCGCCTCGATGCCTTCCTGCCTTTAAATGCTGTCTTCGAATCCATATTGACGGAATTTCCCCGATTGGACCGTTGTAATGCCACCGGCAGGGCTGTCTGTAGTGATCTGTCGTCTCGACCCGCACAATTAAAAGCAATGACAATTCCCCAAATAAATTATTTGTTTGAGGGAGAGTCTGTGATTAGAGGGGAAAATAATAAAAAATATGAACATGTAGAGGAGACTAGCAACTTGCAACCAATGTCAAGCTAGACGAGAAAAAAAACCATGGCCGCAATTATTTTGGTATGTCCCAAGACACAGGCCAGCCGAGGAAGGATAACGTCATTGTAGTTGTTGTATTTGGTACACTAATCTGATTTGTTCATAACTACAACATTTTTAACAAGTAATGAAAAGTTGCATGTTGATCATTTGCTGATGATGTGAATCCTGGTTACAGAACGATTCAATGCTTCATTTGCTTATATGAAGCTGTTGCTTTTCCCGTCTATGATGAAATGCGCTAGCATAGCATTTAGCAATATACCGGAAAAAGGCGTTCAGCGGGACTTCCGCTTTACCTCCATATAGCAGTTATGCAGATATTATGGAGTTAAAAGTGAAAGTGAAAACTTTACTGGCATCCAAAGGGCATAAGCAGTGTGAATGTAGCCAGCCTGCATGTGAGATCATTTTAAGTCTTCCGACACTTTCCATAATACAAATCTTTTCTGTGGTTGACAAAAAAAAAACACTTGCAAAAAAAAAAGAAAATACGCTTTGGTATTTAATAAAAATAATATCTGTTTTTAAGTTGCTTTAAGCACAACTGAACTTTGGGTTGTGTAGTTACCTGTCCATGATATGAGTCCAAATGGTGGCGAAATATGGTCGTTAGTTGCTCTGTGCCCCCCTGGGGTGATAATCCAGAATAGGGTATTTGACGATCTCCATTCACTTCTATGAAGGCAGCTAAAATCTCTCAAAATGACACTTCTAGCACGTATACAAATGCAAATAAAGCGGATTCTGACAATACAAACAGTAGCCAGTCATCAGGTAACTACACAACCCAAGTTCTACCAAAGTTCAGTTGTGCTTTAAGAAGCAGCAACTTTTACATTCAACCCATATATTATATTGTTGAAACATGAAGTGCAAAAAAAAAAAGGATTTGTTCTCTTGGCTGTTTTTTCCACTCCATTAGGCATAATCAGTATTGAATGAAGCTTAAAACCATAGCTGAACCACATTTAGTTTAACAACATTTATTGAAGTTATTGAACAGAATGCAAATCATCTAAAATACACAATATATATTATATATATTATCACAATAATATGAGACAAAAAATAGTTTTAAGATCTTGCATTTGAACAATCAGTTTTATTATGCCCAAACAGAATTTCTTATTTATAGGTTATACTTATTTTATCGGTTTGTCATTTTGGTGTGCCTGTCAAGACATGCCCGTGTAAAAGTGGTAGAGTGATATTATTGTTTAGTAATTCATAAAAGTAGATCAGCCAGAAACTAACAACTAATATTGCCGTTGTAGTAAGCAGGTTTGCGTGTGTGCGCAGAGCACAAGTTTTGTTGTGTTTACCTCTTTCATTTTAATGAATAGATTCAAGATATATGATCTTTCATGTCTTGTCATTGAAGTAAAAATTGTATGTAGCTATTTTCATTCATACATTTAGACAAATTTGTCAGCTAACACGGCTGTCCATAGTTCCTAGACGGTTACCTGTAGTAGATGGGACTTTAGCTCAGCATCAAAACTTTGATGTTACTAAATATTATTTCATGTTTCCATTCATATTTTTTTCTTTCTAATGTTAATTTCAACAAAATCTGATCATGAAAAGTATGAATGCTCCCACCCCCACTTAAGTAGGTGACTAAGTCTATTGCAAGGAAACCTGGTGTATGATTTCTTCAATAAGGCCACTATGCTCTGGTAGTTTGAAGATGATAAAATGTTCCATTGTCAGTAGCCATGCAAGAGACGTACAGCTTTGAAACTAGAATTCAGTAACTTATAGCAAATAACTTCACATTTTGCTACAATTCACAAACCAAGATGAAAATTGTGGTGAGATTTTGTTGGATGGATTCATGCATTTTTTATTTTTTTTAACTTTAGTTGAGCAGGTAGGTTGCCCTGCCTTCTTTTGAAATGTATGATTTTCCACAGGCTATTCTTTCTCAGTGTAGTTTAATCAGACCACTTTTTTTCAAGCACAGTCCATCTGAGTGCATTTTTAACAATCCTGACATGCACATCTTTCCCTCCATTATTATCGTAATGATGCATTTATATACAAGCATATCGGCCCCTCAAGCTGCTGCTGATGGATGAAAGTATATTTGGAGCCCCCCACACGCCTCCCCCCCCCTTGAGACAGTCCCTTTCATTATTTCAAGGTCACATTTCTTTCATATCTGCAGCAGTCTGTTTTGAATCTCACTTGACTGCTTTAGGAGGTTTTCGTGCACTTCACCTTCTTCTTAATTTTATGGAATGGGCCGAAAGTATAGGTTTAATTTTCTGTTTTGTGTTCGGTCTTCCATGGAAAAATGTGCTGTCAAATATGAACAGGGACTGCTTTACGTAATTGCTTCGGCTCATTACTAATTCCGATCGTGATGTACTTAACGTGGATTTTGTTTGAATACAGTTTCATGTGTGTTAAAGGACCACAGTTTGGTGGGGTGATGATGTGCCCTATCTTTTCCATTGGGCACAGTATCCACATCTATCCGTGATAGCAGCACAATTAGAGAACTCAGAGATCATCTATGCAATGCCGCTGTTCTAATCTAATCTACGCCTTAACTATTCTGTCACCCAAAGTTAAAAAGCTAGAGTCCATATAATAATACGTGGGAAAGGAAGCTTAGTCGGTTTTCCACTGGAACGTGGACACATTATCCCTTCAGTGGGCATTGAAATGAGCACTTTCTGTAAATATATTTGCATTTTTGTTTCTCCTCTGAACATTTATTAACATTTAATAGCGTTTGAAATGTCTGTAGTCATGTCTTTTAAATTATTTACATGGCACCACCTATTCATTTATATCAAAAGTGATTGATGTGTTAACAACAAGGAATCATCATGCAGTTAGTTACCACAATTTTGGAACGTAAATATGATCATTCTGTACCATGGTATGTGACCTCTGTTCTTGCAACAGCAAAAAAAAAGACTTGGCACAAATAACCAAGACCTTTTTCTTGGTATTTCTACAGGCATCATGCCGTCATGAGACAATCCACATCAAAGTGCAGCATGAGCCACAGGGCTCCAGGAATATCTGTTGATGTTTTACTGTGAACCATGACTGATGTCCAGTCAAAATAATGTAATCCACAAGCAGAAAAGTACTCTGCACATGTGTGTTACAAAGAGACACAATGACAGAAACTAAGTAATGACTTAAAGTATACTTGCTTTTACAGTAAATTAATATTGTCCTTAATTTGGCCAAAACATTAGGCTGCACCAAGAAGGAAACCATAGCGAGTTGAAAATAATCCTTTTGAGAACCTCTTCCACCTTACCTTAAAATCTTTAAATTATCATCGCAGATTGGAAGAGAAAGGTTGTGTATTAGTTATTCTTCATTCGAAACAGTTGTCAAATAATTAGGCTGAATCTGATAAAAACCACAAGCTATGTAGCCTACTTGCATATACAGAAATATTCAACTGATGGCACAGATTTGAATTAAACTTGGATTACCACCTCACACTTGTCACAACGCAGCATCTCTTGTGCACTTTTGGAGCTGTTGCTGATATGAAAGAGCAGATTGGATGTGCTGGATTATCTCAGACCTGTTGCTGATATGAAAGAGCAGATTGGATGTGCTGGATTATCTCAGACCTGTTGCTGATATGAAAGAGCAGATTGGATGTGCTGGATTATCTCAGACCTGTTGCTGATATGAAAGAGCAGATTGGATGTGCTGGATTATCTCAGACCTGTTGTTGATATGAAAGAGCAGATTGGATGTGCTGGATTATCTCAGACCTGTTGTTGATATGGACGGGCAGATTGGATGTGCTGGATTATCTCAGACCTGTTGTTTGATATGAAAGAGCAGATTGGATGTGCTGGATTATCCCAGACCTGTTGTTGATATGGACGGGCAGATTGGATGTGCTGGATTATCTCAGACCTGTTGTTTGATATGAAAGAGCAGATTGGATGTGCTGGATTATCTCAGACCTGTTGTTTGATATGAAAGAGCAGATTGGATGTGCTGGATTATCTCAGACCTGTTGTTTGATATGAAAGAGCAGATTGGATGTGCTGGATTATCTCAGACCTGTTGTTTGATATGAAAGAGCAGATTGGATGTGCTGGATTATCTCAGACCTGTTGCTGATATGAAAGAGCAGATTGGATGTGCTGGATTATCTCAGACCTGTTGTTGATATGAAAGATCAGATTGGATGTGCTGGATTATCTCAGACCTGTTGCTGATATGAAAGATCAGATTGGATGTGCTGGATTATCTCAGACCTGTTGCTGATATGAAAGAGCAGATTGGATGTGCTGGATTATCTCAGACCTGTTGTTGATATGAAAGAGCAGATTGAATGTGCTGGATTATCACAGACCTGTTGTTTGATATGAAAGAGCAGATTGGATGTGCTGGATTATCCCAGACCTGTTGTTTGATATGAAAGAGCAGATTGGATGTGCTGGATTATCCCAGATATATTGCTGATATGAAAAGGTAATATTTGATGCTGGAGTGGGAAATTACCTTGCGAGCACATAAAATGTGCTAGGGCACTTGTTTGCTATTTATTACTCAATACTTAAATGTTGTTCCAATTTAGCAAGCTATGGTGCTTTGCTTGAAATTCATATCTTATGAACCAATGAACTGGTAGATTTTTTAAATGTTTGTCATTACCTATATGGTGGCAATGAACAACTAATTACTAGTCGGCTATACATTTTCTGATATTGTCTCTACAAGCAATGCACTTTGGAAGATTTTATCTAGCGGATATTGGCTGAATCGTCAGCATGATTATACGTGTTCAGTTGTTCTGTTTTGAAAATACCACAGATCTTTTCAGAATCATATGTTAATTGCTGGATAAGCAGTAATTGCATTTCAGTTTGATTTGACGGGGAGCGGAGCGCACCTTGCCAAGGACGATCACTTGTAACTAATACAGCTTTATTTCACGGCCACAGCAGATAAGGGAGGCACAGTGTAGGGCTTAGAACTATAATACGGAACTAAAGCACGCTTATGGGAAATGAAGTTCCGTCTGAAATTAGACTGGCACCGTGTCTGCAGTCTGAGGCTACCGAGGCTTATTAAACCCCGCAGAGAAGGAAAAAAAGAGAAACAGAGCTGTCATTTTAACAAGATATACAGGGTTAGAACGCTTGAACAGTCATTGGCACTAATTAGGAGTCTTCCTCTAATGTTGCGATTTTAAATGTCTGCAGTGAGAGGATGTGCCAGGCTCGGCTTAGCCTCCGTAGCCCCTCATTAGGATTTTGTCTTCTTTAAACTGTATATCAAATGAAAGTATAATTTGTCAGCAGTGGCTGGCTTTTCACATTTATAACAATGCCTGCACTACAATGAACGAGTCCTACCCTTCCTTTTGTCTCACTGTACATATTCAAACTGCAGCGTTCTCTCGGAAAGGCAAAGGAGCAGGTTCATAAATTATATTTCCATCTGTATTGGTGCCATTTTAATTGTTCATTGGTCATTGTCATCCAGTGCATGAACTGAAAGACAAGTAGAGTCATTATAAAGGCCACGCCACCACAAACATTTACACTTCTAAAGAGAAGAGACGGCTGTGGTATTTTTTGTCTAATACGTTAGGTGAGGGATGGTTCAGGTGTTTTTGTAATGCTTGTGGCATTTTCCTAGGAATACAGGAGCTAATCCATTATGATTATGAAACTGCTCACGGGATTGGGTATTTGTGGATACCTTTAGCTCTGAATAAATATATATTAAGCTTTGGTCTCTTAAAAGTATTTATACTATGCAAAGAAAAAGGGGAAATGTTCTCTTAGAAAACATCCAAATCTAGGATTATGCTTCCCTCTCAACAAACAGTGGTAGTCCAGAGTTTATTCATTTTTCTCTGGTGTTTGTACAACCTCTAACTGGATCTCTGCCTCTGTCTGCTACCAAATGTGTTAATATGCGGAAGGGGTGAACCGTAACAGGGCCCAAGGCCATAATGAGGACACTGCTCAAGGATACAGTGTTTTTCAGAGGTTATATTCAACTAAGGTCCTGACTAATAATGATCCGTAAGGATTCCACGGCAAAGAGAAAGGGCGTTCCTCGATGCCCTGTCCAAATTCAAGATATGACTCTCTGAATCCAGCCTCCTAGTTATTCCGCAGTTTCTTTGGCTTAAAAAACCCCTGCCTCACTGCCGAAAAGGGTGTTGAGCGTTCTGTTGCAGTGCTGCTGTTCATCATCCATGCCACAGCCACACGTCGGTGTTGATTGAAGTGAATTTTTCCCCCTCAATGTAAATGATCATGTTTTAAAAACATTAATGGAACTCTATAACTGCAAATCTTTCATTTTAGGAACTCTCAAACTGTATATATATACAGGTGCAGCTCAAAAGTTTATCATGAAAAAGTTCAATATTTTTTGTCACTCATTTCAGAAAGTGAAACTCATATATTATATAGATTCATTACACATAGAGTGAAATATTTCAAGCCTTTATTTATCACTCTGTTGCCTAACATATTTTTAAAGTATCATATTTAATATTTGGTCGCATATCTTTTGCATGCTGTTACTTCCTGAAGTCTGTGATCAACATCAAAAGACTCTCGATATCTTATTCTCAGGTACTGTTACAAGCGATACTATAACCTCTTTGCATTTGAACTGATCTCTATGAGAATTGGGGGTTGAGACTAGATTCAGCTGTAAATTACGCTAGTATAGTATGGATCACATGACTGGCGAAATGGCTGTAAGTAATCACGGGTCTACCTCAATCTTTTTTGTCTGGAACCAAGATGTTGCTCGCTTACTCGTGTGTTTGGGGTCGTTGTCTAGTTGAAACACCCATTTCAGGGGCATTTCCTCTTCGGCATACGGCAACATAATCTCCAAGTATTTTGATGTATTCAAACTGATCCATGATCCCTGGTGTACGATAAATAGGCCCAACATCCCCAAAAAACATCCCCATACCATCATTTTTGCACCACCATGCTTCACTGTCTTCACAGTGTACTGTGGCTTGAATTCAGTACCCGGGGGTCGTCGTACTGTCGACGGCCACTAGACCCGAAACTAACAATTTTACTCTCATCAGTCGACAGAATGTTACGCTATTTCTCTTTGGGCCAATCGATGTGTTGCTTGGCACATTTTAACCGATTTTGCACATGCCGTTTTTTCAACAATGGTGCTTTACGAGGGCTTCTTGCTTGCTTTCTTTCTTCGATCTTACGTCTTCTGACTGACACAGCACTTACTTATTTTTTTCATCTTGGATTTTTCTTTTGGAGGAGATGATGATGATTTCTTTGCATTTTTGATTTTTTTTATTTTTATTTTTTTTTTTTTCTTCGTTTTCTTTTTTTTTTTTTTTTTTTTTTTTTTTTTTTTTTTTCTTTTTTTTTTTTTTTTTTTTATTTTTTGCTTATAATTTTTTACCTTTTTCCCCTTTTTTTTTAATTTTTTTTCAAATCAAATTATTCTTTTTATAATATATTCCTTATTCAGAATTAAATATGTTTATAACATTTTTTTTTTCTTCCTTTCACACTTTCTTCAATTAATTAAAAAATAAATTTATTAAAATTACACCATTTTTTTTCATGAATTTAATGATTATCTCATTAAACAGCAGTCAAGCAGTTCAGTTGTGTTTCTATTACACTACTACATCTACAAGTAAATTATTTGCCATGCAGAAATATCACTACTACTAATAACAGTGGTTCATCAGGTTACTGATGTTGTACTGCTATTTTGTTTTTAAGACAACTGTACATTTAGCGCTTTTGTTTGCTTATTAGCACCTGTCAAGCTATTAGCCTGGGGGGCCTTCCGTCAGAAATCAATCACTTTGTGACCTCACCCCTTTAGATTTGAACAAATACATGTTATACTATATATAATAGATCTTTATCTCAATTCCAAACAATATAAACATTATGTGGTTGCCATTTACTTCTGCAAATCACATTTGCCAATGAAAGTGTCATTCATTTGTGATAAAGATCTGATTTATTCAAAACAATATGACCATTTTTAAATTATTTTTTTAATTAATTTATTTTTTTAAAGATATTTTTTAAAATCCACTATAATGAAGGCATGGGTGGCATAAATCATGTTTATCTGTGACATTTTTATCTGCAAATTAACATGAAACAAGGTTTTCATGCAGTAGATTATTGATATTTATTGTTTTGAACTGACATTCTCAATTATTTTTCATCGTCTTATTATATTCTAAGAAACCATTTGGCAAAACGACATAAAGCAAATACGGATGATGAATAAAAAATAGAAACTTAAAACAAGAACCAAATTTAGTCAACCAAGTGTCATTCCTCTTTTATTAAAAGTTACAAATGGGTCAATTTGACCCAAACCAAACACACAAGTTAATATTGTGGTATTACAGACAGCACTACTCCTGTAGCATGCATACAGAGCATGCATTAGGCTTAGCCATTGACCTTTAGCAAACGTTTATGCATTAAGGGCACATCATTGACTGTTGCACCGTTTCTGAACTGACACCTAGGCATTACTTGTTTATTATACATGGAGTGCTAAATATGCCTCATCTCTTCCTTATTATGAATACCCTGCTGACCAGTTAATAGTTTATGGGGCAGACTTAAGTTTATATTCTTTCACAGCAGTCCTTATGCATAATTCTCAGCTTCTGCTTTTGAGAAAAGCAATCCCACGCCAAAGTTTTGGCTATTCTACAATTTTATTTTATTTTATTTTTTTTGGTATATTCCTATTGATAATTTAGATTTTTTTTTTAACTAAACCCTTTTACACATTGTTTCTTTGTACAGGTAATAATTAAAATTATTTATAAAAGTACCTATTTTCTTCAGTGTTGTTGGCAAGCTACCAGAAAAGACTAGCAAAATGTTGGCAGGTTGGTTTGTTTACCATAGATATATACTACCAGGAATGCTTGCTTCCCTGGAAATTTGGACCAATGAGTGGTTTCTGATGCATCGCCACATTAATGCTGTTTCTGGCGTAAGAATTACCTACCGGATCCACGTTCCAAATAAAATACGAAAAAGCCAGGAAAGGGCCATTTAATTTTCTTTAAAAAATACGTAAGAAGACTGGGTATTGTTTGTATTGACAAAATCCGCTTCATTCGCGTTCATAGTGTCATATGGAGAGCGACAAATACCCTATTCTGGATTATCACCCCAGGGGAGCACAGAGCAACGAAAGAACATATTTCGCCACCATTTGTACTCATATCATGGCCAGGTAACTATACAACCCAAAGTTCTACTAAAGTTCAATTGTGCTTTAAGAGTGCAATGCAGTCACCTTTTTTTAGTCATGATTTCCGGATTGTTCAGATGAGTCTGACATGATTGATTCAGAGGCGGTGACTCTGATGAATGGCCTTCATGAATGCTTATCGAATCTCAATGACCCAGTTCCGAGGCCTGGATGTAAATTTAATATGCTCCTAAATGGTCATATCTGCGGCAGCTGAAGTGCCTTCAACTATCACTGTAGGTTGAGAGGATACGCTTTTTTTATTACACGTGAGGAGTGAGTGATTAAATAATTTTGGAATATTTGGAATTTTTTCAATAACGCCAAGCTCTATTGAAACCTAAATGTTGTTCTTTCTCAAAATAAGCAAGCTCCTTCAAATGTTATTACTGTTGTTTTCATGCCAATAATAACGATACTAATCGGAAGAGTAACCATGATGATAATAATCACAATAATAAGTGGAAATTGATCTGATGTACAGTGGCTGTATTTTCAATAACCGGAGGCTTTCTTAGCAAGTTCTCTGAAGGATGGATGTATAATGTGACTGTATTGTTTCGCAATATTATTGCCGGTAAGTGTATTGCCTCAATAGCATTCATTTTTCCCTCCGACAGGTATTTGTTATGTATTAATTTACTTGGTTTATGTATTTATTAACTAAATTATTTTGCTCCATTTCTCCCATGAATAGAGAATCAGCAATCTGGGGCATTGTTTGCTTATTTCCCTCTGGTTTCCTTCACAATCTCTTTTTAATTCCATAAAGTGGGAAGGCCCAAATCCAATTGTTTATAATGGCCCTGAGCTATTTTTTTCATTTTTTTAAATTCAAATTTTTTTGTTTTGTTTTTTATTGGTTTAGCATTACTCATCTTTTACTCATCAAGGATTACCTGCAGGCAGGTGTGTGTTAATACACTATTAGCTGTCAAGGACTTAGGCAACAGTGAGGTTATTTCATTTGAGGAAATACAGTACTCTTGCATTCAGGCAGTTGTTTTCATGTAATATGAGTGCCCAACCTCTGTAAGGCACCATTGGATGGTACATATTTGTAACAATAAAACGATTACTCTACTATAAATCTAACGTGGTATACTGTAAAGGAAAAAGGTCTGTGATTTGAGTTGCCTTATGAGAATAAAATACCTATCCATGATGGAGGCCAGTTCACTGCAATATTACACGCTTCAGCTCTTTTTCTGGAAGACGTATGTTTTGTGACCATTGCTCAATGCATTTATTATATAAAAACTGTCATTCCCATTTGTGGATGTCAATAATTGATACACAAAATCAAGCACTCCCTTAGCAAAACAGATTTCATAGCTTGCTGAACTGAGCTTGCTGGCACATAAACTAACTAAATGAATCTTGACTCAACCAGATGTGTATTTAATGACAAGTAAAGCTCAAATTTACAAAATTATTTATTGTTTTATGTCCTGTTGCCAAGTTCCTGATCATTTGAAACTTTGAAATGTGATTTTGTGTAATGTTTAATGGTTTTTATTTGCAACGTGTCCCCCTGTGTGTGCAAGTATGCACACATACACTCCTCACCTCTAGGGACCCCCTGGACCCCCCCAGTGCCCGGGAAAGCTTTGCCTGTTATACCTTCTTAGCTCTGCCCCTGGTTGCTCCTAAAGATAAGTGTTCTGACATACGTGTCCACCAGAATAAATGGTGTTGTATGCTTAGATTTGACACTATTTTTAGGTCACTCTCTAGGTTCAAGAGGTTCAAGAGGTTCAAGGAGTAGGATCAAGAGCAGTCCTGTGTTCTGCAGGCCATGACACGTATACTCTTTAGCTTATATTCTGCGTTTCAGTTTGAATATAAAGAAATTAACAACCTATCCAGGGAAAATGTGCTGAGCCAAAGAGAGAGGACGATTGGATGCTATAAGAAAATCTATATCTTGTACAAAAGTGCATATTTTATCATGCTTCTTTCTTCATTCCTCTGCTGTTGTGATTGTGACGGCTCAGTAGGCTGTAACCCCAGGTCAGATAGCATTTGCCAGGCATGCGTGCGTGTGGCGGTTTCTTTAAGCTGCTTCTTCCCATCATCGGATATTCTATGAGGAAAGGCAGCTATTCGTGTCGGAGATGTTTCTAGGAAGGCTCATGTATCTGATGTTGAGGAGCACACTTCAAATGTGGAAGCCCTCGAGCTAGTGAGAAAATGGCCCCAGCATTACGATTGGCTGCAAAATGGATTTGGTCGCATGTGAGGAGACCCTTAGCCGCTCAGAGATTAGCTATTGTTAGATTTTTTTTTCATGCATTTTTAACGGGCCACAATTTCACATACACACTATGATAATCAAAGGCGTGATGACCCTGCTGTACATTAGGTCATATGCATTTCAAGCTAAGCAATGTGTATGTGTAATTCAAATGAATTTGTATATCCATGTCTCTTGTGGTCATGCACTAAACCGTAATGATGGGGGGTGTAGAGGTCAAGGAGCATAGCCTCTAACCCACTGGGTTCAAGGTTTATTTCCCAGATGGAGTGCTGTTCTTGTGCCCTAGAGCGAGGTACTTATCTTGCTTTGCTTTAGTAAATATCCATATGTGAAATGGTTATTTTCATACAAAGGCTTATGAAATTCTGTCCCTGCCCACACTGCGTAAAATGTATTTTGATCTGTGAATGGTACAAATAAACTCCTCAAAAAAAGGAGCCTCAGTAGCGGGTGGGAGAACCATACGCAGCCACAACAGCCTGGCACCACCTCCTCATGCTGGTCACACGTTTCTGTGGGGTGGGATCCAATCCCCCAAACAACTCAAAACAATAGAGTGAATACCAACAGGAGAATACACTGTTTGACATTGGCTGGGAAATTTGGCACATTTCACTTGGGATGCTAATGCTAATAATACAGTGACAACAGAGATATGATTGACCAAACACAAATTTCCAAACTTTTTTTTAGTTTAGTCATGGAGTAATATTACACTTTTTTTGTGTGTCCAAAAACAAATGATCTCTTAAGCGCAACTAAGTACTACTTACCATCATAGTGCTGTCTGTGATGACCTATCCTCTTACACACTGACCCCCTTTATTTAGCCTGATTAAACAGTCCTATTTTAAACTAATATGTATTTTAAGTACAAATATGTATCTATTCAGTTTAAATATTAGGAAAATGACATGGAGCGCCCGGCGTCATGCTCACGCCACTCGCGTCACAGTAGAGGATTTCGGCTGACCTCGTTTAAAAAGTTAACATGTTTTGAGGCAGTCGATTGTTTGTTTTATGCCCCCTCTCCGGAGGTTCAGGAATCCGTTAAGCTCCCCAGGGCCGAACGTGACTGCGGCCCTCTCCCACCTGCCGCCACTTTTTTCCTTCTAGCAGCTTCCGGCGAGCTCCTAATTGTGTGACTTATCAACAGAACACAGCCGCTCAATACACTAGCAGCCAAAATCACCTCTCAACAGCACACAATCATTAGGGCAAGCTGATGATTGTGCAGCGTGACCTGCTCGTCATTTAGAGCTAATAGATTGTGAGATACCTATAATAGATGTTTAACTGCACCTCAGGTGACCTTATATTGACTATCCTGGCTATTGGTTATTACCCCTAATTATATATCTTCCTAGATGGTGAATCGGAATGAATCGAAAGGATACCCATATGGACATGACTGTGTATATAAAAACCATACATTAATTTGGAACATCTTAATGAAGTCCAGCTGGTGGAATAATTGAACGTTTGGACACACCCAGCGTGACTGCTGTCCACACAGCAGGCATTCGGTGTCCACGGCAATGTGCATTTGCTGTTGTTGGGACATGTTTTGTGTGTTCAGGGAGTGAGCAAGATCATCTGTGCCGCCACTGTGCAGAACTGCACAACTGTATGGAGAGGGCCAGCCCATCTGTGTAGCACGCTCGTGATGACTAAAGAAGGAGGCTGCACTCTGCTGTGAAGAAACCAGTCTGAATCTGTATTGATCTTGTTCAGAGCAGGATGTTGTGTTCCTCCGTATCTCACTCCTTTTTTATAATTGTATTATCCTTTGGCAGTCCCAGTAGTATGATGGATGATTATCTTCAACGTGTCAACCTTCTCTCCTGTGAGTTTATTCGGTGATAACTGAGGTCAGTTTAAAGCTCTGCAAGGCCTCTTTGAACTGAAGCCTCAGCTGGGGGATACTTAAGGAATTTCACCAATGAACCCAACAACAACGTCCATGACAAAATTAAGAATAAAGATAATAAACATAATTCAGTCATGTGATAAACTCATAGAATAAGATGATAATTTTCAGCAACAATTTCCCAGTCTCTTTTCAAAATGAGTGTTGCTGAAATTGACTTCAAAGTGTGGCGTACACGTCCGGTGTTTATGGCTCATTCACACCAATAACTTCAGCTGATTGGACATCCTGCCCCCAGCTGGTGGTGCCGTCAGAGAGCAGACCTGTAGCCACCATGTTATCAGGGCAAGAACAGTTGAACAGTTGTTTGAAGCACTGACATTGCCCAATCTTTCATAAAAATACTTGTGCAGCATGACGCTGACTTTACAGGTGTCGAGGCTTATGTGCGTGACATTTGTAACCTGACTTCTACACAGATGTTTAGTTTTTCTTTTTTGCGCAGTTTTTTACGATGATACCTATTATATTTGATTCTTCTGAGATGTCTTTAGCCTTTTAAGACTATTTTGTATGTTAAATTGCATGAAAACAACTTTGTTGTTCAGTCTGCTGAATATATTTAAACCCTTGTTCTAAGTTGCATACAGTGGGTACAACATTTTAATATGTAAATACTATGCTATTAGACCTGCTGGTGAGTGCAAATAGACCTGAATGTCAGTGAGTGTAGTTTAAAACATAATTATCATTGCGATTATGTTTCTAAATTGTTTCTATGGGAGGAGTAGCTTTTCAATATTCAATTAATTAATTTAGTGAGTAAACCATAATAATAATAATAATTATAAACAAATGCTGAACTGAATTTTATCTTTGTACAGGTAAAATTTCCCATGTTAAAGCATCCTCCCACTGTGAAATGTAACCACACTGTTTTCACTACGTTTGTTTCAGGAGTAATGAAAGACACAACGTTTGTTTTATCGACCACATTATTATTTAAAATATTATTGGAAACACCTGGTTTATTTTAAATGAATCAATGAAGTCAGTATAATAAGGCATGACGTAGTACCGTAGACACCACAGTTTTTTTTTCCCACCCGCATAAAACTATTTCAGTACTGCTTAATATTATTTAGCATATGTCTGTGTTGCTTGGGAACACAGTTCAGTGTTTTTTATAGTTTCATTTGGCTATAAATCATTGTAATTATAATGCACCCACAGTTAGTTTGAGCAGACATCCAAAATCCAACTGCAAGTTTAATTGAATATTTGGCTTAAACATTTATGTGGACAGAGTTATGAGTAAGTTGTAGTACTTCTGCATAGTGTAAATATTTAATGTGAAAATGGGAACTTCCGAGCTGTGGGCTGACCCCAAGTAGCACTTTGTATACCTCATTACCACGATGAGCATTTTTCTCCTTCAGCATCCGTGGTAATAAATTAGAAACGCTGTCGTACACGGATACAATTTCAGTTCTAAAAAGTGATAGTCAGTTTAGATCTGATGTGGTTTTTTTTGTTTTGTTTATCGGCTCCATTGATATGGAAGCGATACTCGTTGAAGTTGCCCGGACGACAGTCATATTCTGCATTATTCACGTTCATCTTTTGCCATTAAATAAATAACTTCAAAATGAAGTTTCACTGTGTGTTGCTCTGCTATGCACTCCATCTTTTTTTATGAAGTGTGATTTATTTATTCATTTTTTGTACATATAAAAATAAAAAGTTGTCGCTCAGAGGTGGTTGTCGCTCAGAGAAGGCTCGTTTGTACAAAGTAAATGCAAAGATAAAAAAGTACATTTAGAAAGTGAACCGAAGGAAAACATACCATACAGGGTGGACAGCTGTTGTCTGGTCAGATTAAGGTGGGTGGATTAGGCTGGCTCTTATGAAGGAGAGTGTTATCTTATTCATTCCTAGAGGTTGGAAAAGATCCTTTTGCCTGTCCCCGTGTAACAGACTGGTTGTATTGGAAATACATTTTCATTGGTCGCGGAAGATGAAGCTAAACTCCGTTTGGATGAAAATCTTTAAATCCAGTAGTGTGTAACCCCAAGTCAAAAGCGTAGCAACTCTTTTCATGGTTTTAAAATTTGATGGACAGATTGTCAGCTCTCACTTATCCACAGTTACGGGGTTTTGACTGGAGCTTTAGAAAAATATGAAGTGGATGTTTCTGCTGTAGATAAAGTTCAGACTTGTGCTATAGCTAGTTTTATTCTAAGAAATTAGTTTTCACGAATGCCCCGTTGTGTACCGTAAATGCCGGACTATTGAGCGCACCGGAATAAAAGCCGCACCAACGAAATTTAGAAGAATTTTTTTTTTTTTACATATATAGGCCGCACTGGTCTATAAGCCGCAGGTGTCCACGTTGTAACATGAGATATTTACGTACACAGAAAGATGATACACAGTAGGGATGTGCGCGTTTAGTCGACTAGACGATTAAATGTTGCTACCCTCGCTAGTCGGCACCAGAAATACTAGTCGGTTAAACTTATTATTTTATTAATGTACACATTTAAATTACATATTGACATAATTTGCACTGAAATGTCATGTTTTCCTGGTTAAATGTTGCTTTATAAAAAAACCGAGCATCCGTTACTAATGTTAACAACGCAGGATTTTTAAAAAAATAAAAACATTTTTAAACGAAGGAAAAAAACAAAACGCGTTAGCCTGTTCGCCCTGCAAGTTAAACCAGCGAGGTGGAAAAAGTAAGTAGCCCTATCGCGTTGTTGAATAGCCCAATAAAACGAATCTAATGTCACGTCGATCAGTAGGCCTACGTAATTGTTATTTTTTTGTGGGCTTGTTATTGGTAGTTTTTCTGATGACCGATTATTATTTTTTACTGTATTTGCTATGCGATCGCGTTCACCCAATGCAAATACCGTTGTAATAATCAGGCACGTTTCCTTTGTAATAATCGTAATTAATTGTAATTTACCGTTGTAATAATCAGGCAAGTTTTGCAGCAGCTCTATTTCCTTCTTCGACAGCCAGATCGATTGCCTTTAACTTAAAAGCTGCATCATATGAATTTCTTCGTGTGTTTTCCATGCACTGAAGGAGAGGCATTTGCGCTGCCAAAGCGGACTACAAGAGGAGGATAGAGGACCATCTCTCCAGCAACAACCCTCGGCAGGTGTGGCAGAGCATACGGAGTATCACCAACTACAAAGGTTGTAACGTGACATCCGGTGACTCAAGTGCGGCGCTGGCAGAGGAGCTAAACAGCTTCTTCGCCCGCTTTGAGACTCAGACACAGCACTCAGCCACGCCACTGCAGCCCCCTCCAGCCTCCAGTTCCCCCCCACTTACATTAGAGGTGCAGGATGTGAGACGCGTGCTCTGGTCAGTGAACCCCAGGAAGGCAGCGGGCCCAGATGGAGTACCTGGGAGGGTGCTCAAGGCATGCGCCAACCAGCTCTCACAGGTCTTCACTGACATTTTCAACCTGTCTCTGGAACAAACTATCATCCCGCCCTGCCTGAAATCTGCCACAATCATCCCGATTCCAAAGAAATCATCTACAGCTGGCCTCAACGACTACCGGCCTGTAGCACTTACCCCAGTCATCACTAAGTGCTTTGAGAAGCTGATCCTACAACACATCAAAGCCTGCCTCCCTCCCACCCTGGACCCACACCAGTTTGCCTACCGGGCAAACAGATCCACCGAGGACGCAATTTCCATAGCCCTCCACTCTGCGCTGAGCCATCTGGAACATCGGGGGAGCTACGTCAGAATGCTCTTCATGGATTTTAGCTCAGCCTTCAACACAATAACCCCGGACATTCTGATCCCCAAGCTATCCCACTTGGGGCTCCCACCACCCACCTGTGCCTGGATAAAGGACTTCCTGACCAACCGTCCCCAGCGCGTGAAAATGGGCCCTCACCTCTCCTCTACCCGCACTCTCAGTATCGGCTCCCCTCAGGGCTGCGTGCTGAGCCCACTACTCTACTCCCTCTACACATTCGACTGCAGTCCCACCCACCCAGAGAACATCATTGTCAAGTTCGCAGACGACACGACGGTGGTGGGGCTGATCACAGGGGGAAACGAGGCGGCCTATAGAGATGAGGTCCAGAAGCTTGGTGAGTGGTGTTCGGTGAACAACCTTACACTGAACATCACAAAAACCAAGGAAGTCATCCTGGACTTTAGGCGTAATAGTGCCGCCCCCGCCCCCCTGTACATCAATGGTGAATGTGTAGAGAGAGTACAGTCCTTCAAGTTCCTCGGCGTCCACATCTCTGCGGACCTCTCCTGGTCGGAGAACACCTCAGCGCTGGTCAAGAAGGCCCAGCAGCGGTTACACTTCCTGAGAGTGCTCAGGAAGGAACACCTGGACACACAGCTGCTGGTGACCTTCTATCGGTCCTCTATTGAGAGCCTGCTGACCTACGCCGCCACGGTGTGGCATTCTAGCTCCACCGAGGCTGACAAGAAGAGGCTGCAGAGGGTGGTAAAAACAGCACAGAAGATCATTGGCTGCCCTCTGCCCTCTCTGCCTGACATCTACAACTCCCGTTGTCTCAGCAGAGCCAGGAACATCATCAAGGACATCACTCACCCCGGTTTCCACCTCTTCCACCTGTTGCCCTCTGGCAGGCGCTACAGGTCCATACAGTCAAAAACAAATAGACTCAGAGACAGCTTCTTCCCCAAAGCTGTAACCTTATTAACCTCAAATATGCACCGACTGCACTGATCTAAAACTGCACTATCTAAACCGCACTGCTGTCACTTTACCCCACATCTGTGCAATATTTTTCTATTTTTTTCTATTCTATTTGTTGCGTGTATTTATATGGCTGATGCTGATGTTATGTGGTGTGTAATTATGTGTTGTCACTTTACCTATTGTCTGTATTTATATGTCTGATGCTGATGTTATGTGGTGTGTAGTTACGTGTGCACTTTTGAGGAGTTGCTCTTCGCAATCTCGTTGTATCTTGTTATACAATGACAATAAAGGCTTTCAATTTCAATTCAATTTCAATTCAATGATGAGGGTGTGTGCATGATGCGCAAAACGGCTGTTCAAACATGAAGTTATATCAAGTCATACATTTTACATATAACCAGTTATTACCGTTTTTATAATGCTTTTTCTTTATTATAGGATACATATTTGTTCAATTAATTAAGACTATGCTTACTTCCTGAAAGGGAAATAAACGTTATTCTATTCTATATTCTATTCTGTTTTTATTGTACTGATATCACTGGATCAATTTAAGGTACGACAGAATAGCTGCTAATTCTGATATAATTAAATGTTTAGAACATGTTGATTACTGTCCCAAATAAATAAAAGCGAACTTTATAAAGGAGGCATTGTCTTGTTTGCTACATTTAGCTTTACATTGCTAAATTTAGCTTTTAAGCAGTAAGACATAGCAGTATTTACTGAACCATTATTTAGCGAAGCTCACAAATCCGGAATGTAGATTGTTTGTTTGTACATCGCGTCTCTGTCGTTCACGGAATGCGCTCCGAAAAAGCAAAAAGCGTCTGTGCTCTTGCGCGTCTGGTGGGGAACTTTCTGCTCAAATCTGCACGCGCAATAAGCGTCTGTGCGCTTGCGCGTCTGGTGGGGATGGGGCGTTAGCCCGTAAAAATCTATACATTAGCCGCATCGTTGTATAGGCCGCAGGGTTCAAAGCGTGTGAAAAAAGTAGCGGCTTATAGTCCGGAAAGTACGGTACTTTCTAGTATTCTTAGAGGGAGCTTAGAAATTCTGCAAGAACTTAATGAAAAACTATTTTTATGTTATTCTTGCCTGGGAAATATTATGTTTTGCATATTGCATTCTATGGGCTGTGTAATTATATATTTTATGTTAGTGTGTTACCTGCCCAGTGCACATATGAATCTGTGTCAGGGCCTTTGTACACTGGGAAGTGTGCAGCATTGCACTAATGGCTAGCATTAAATATAAAGCAGCAGAAAGCCTGAACAACATATCTCTTCGTATCTCAAGAGTAGTAGGATAAGATTCAGGCATTAAGGGGGGACTATGGTGGCTCATTGCATTCTGTTCAATTGAAAACACAGGGAGAATTGACAGTGGAGCACATTATCAATAACTTCATACTACTACTGAACAAGGCCAGCTTGTGGCTTAGGCTTAGAGAAGCTTGTGTCTCTTTTGCAACAGGAGGGATACATGTTCTACATCGGTCATGTACTCTTTATTCTCAGTTTGCTGGGCTGGTGTCCAAAGTGTAACTTGCAATGTCAACACTAAATGTGTTTTTTTTTGTATGGGAATTAGCCATTTGATATCGGCAGTTAATCCAGGACCATCTTGTACCCTACTCTGAAATAGAGCAACAGATAGGCTTCAAAAAGTAAGGCTGCCTCAAATAGAAAATGTCCCTGTTTTGAAAGTGTTATAAGGATATTCAATGACGCTCTGAACCTTTTATTGTTATTATTCATGAACAGGTCATAATTAAACATTATTTTAGGTAATCAATACTCCGGAGGCATGTCGCAGGAAGGATATAGATAGTCTTAAATGTTGTCACCGCTCTACACCAGCATTTCAAATTAATTATTTAATAAATTCCCATTATCAGTGTGCATGTATATTGATGCGTACATGTACATTAAGTCCTGATGATGGACTTGAAAGCCTGTCTGGTTGTGAATGAAGTGGGTAAAAATGTACAGTTAATGTTCTAAGCATGACACATATCAATGGCATATAATGTGAGCGGTGTAAAGTTGATACAGGATTTATTGATGGTACCAACCGTATGGCAGAGTGGCAAGTATTTTTGTTTTGTGTGTTAGTTGTATTTTAATTAACGCTTAAAATATTGTTTAATAAATAATTTAAATATTGAGAACCAAGATACAAACCATTAGACGGCTACTGTGTTACATATTCAACTGTTTTTAAATGGTCTACGCTCTTATTTTGAAGGGCAATATTAAACGTGTATTTCATTTGTAAGACTAGGCTACAGACATGCTGAATAGAGAAAATCAAATGTGCAGTATTTACTAAGGAGCAATACAAAAACATGGCATTTGGCTCCTGAAGGTCCCCTGGGGAGCTCTGTAACGGCTGAAACCAGCTTCTGTTCAACGCAGAGGATACATCTATCTGTAGACTTGTTATAAAACTTTCTTTTTGCACTATTGCGTTCTTGTGCTTTTGTCCAGGTTATATGCTTAGTAGCTTGGAAAGTTTCACTTTAAAAAATGTGTATAATTACAATGATAATTACTTCTATTTAATGGTAGATTTTTCCACAAATGTATTCTTGTGAACGTATATATTTGTAAATGTTAACGTCAAATACAAGTAAACCATATTTGATTATTTACTGTCTGCTTTAATGTGTTGCTAAAAGTTCTAACTGAACCATTTCAATTCTTATTTTCAAATAAATTGAAAATGTACATCCATAAAAAAAGCCTTGCTATATCCATCCTCAATGTTCTTCACTGCCTCAGTATGATACGCACATCAGTTGGTCCGCATGAAATGCCTGCATGTCTGAATTCAAGTGGTAATGTGACAGTTTAACCTTCTGTGCTAGCAATCAGGGCAGTGGAGGTGCAGCCTGACATCATGGGTCACATATGTCAAAGTTCTATGGAATTCTCCACAACGGGGCTTATGGTTGGTGGAGTTCATTGTCTCAAGCTACGGACTTTACCTCACATTGCGTAGCCTTCTTCATTAAATGTTTGCAGCGCTTTATGCACCTAGCTATTTTCTATTCACCCACGTAGCAAATAAAAATAACAATAAGCCTAAAATATGCAATCCATGACTTCCAAATCCTTCAAGTAATTTCTTGCTAGCTAAAACAGTGATTCTTATTCCCTGCTCTGTATAGGCTGCTGCTTGGGTTGGAGGACTGTTGGAAACATAATAAACTCGACCTAAGGCTTGCTAAGCTATGAGCTTTTGTTTACTTCACACCCAAGTGGTAAACATTAGGTGATTATAAGAGGACTTGCACCACTGCCAGCGAACCAAGTGTCGATGGTCATTTCCATCACCTAATTTGCATGTGAATCACAAGAAATGGAAACTGCAGGTAGCTGGGTTGGGGCGGGTAGTCTTTGTTGCACCAGTACAGACTGTGGCTAGCAGCTATGCAGGGTGGCAATGCACAATTGGCTGTAGCGCCAGTCAGGCTTTGGAGACATTCAGTCGGCTAGGATTACCAGATTGTGTCGTCCCTGCTGGTCGATCGGGCACCCGTTCAGAGGCGAACCTGCAGCATGCATACAGCGCTATTATTGTACCAGACATCTTTTTGGATTGAAGTGGATTGTGCCTTTTTATTCAGTGCTAAAAAAATAAAATAAAAACAGGCTGAAACCAGTGACAATTGTATTGGTTTGATTTTTCATTTTTTCAAAATGAAACTCTTGTCAGTCCCGTCTTTCTACACAATGGCCCAGATAGGCTTTGAGAACAACAAACACATTGTCCTGCAGAATGGCTCTTTTTAAGGTCTCCCAACCACTTGGTTTTTATTAAAAGTTGAATTGTTGCACGATTACTTTAGGCGGGCTGCTTTATGTTTTCTTTATGTTTCTGCTCTGAGAGAAATGCTGGGTATTGTACGTACTGAAACCAGAAACAATATCAGAATATTAACTTTCTCTGTCTGCACATGTATATATTTCCCTATGTTTTTTGGTGGTTAGGTTTTTCTTTTTTCAAATGACAAGCTGTGCGATGATGAAGTGTTTAGACAGAATCCTTTGTCGTTCTTATGATATATGGCATACTCTAGTGCACCGCTCATCTCAGGGAAAAACATGTAAATGTAAAAGTATATTTGTTCATAATTTAGCTGGGAACAAAGAGAGGCGCGCACTTTAAATAAACTGGCATCTCGTCTTTGGCCTTTGTTGAGTAATGTTCTGTTTGTCTGTGTTGAAATGCCTGAACTTCATAGATACCAGCTTAGCAGAGAAGTTAATGAAGCAGTGGATGTAATTACAGAATAATTACATTGGTGCAACATTCAAACCATTGCTTCCATCTTCCAACTTACTACTTAATGTATTTACATTTGGCCTCACTACTGAATGTTTTGCATCAGAAACGCAATTTCTTGATCTGCATTGTAACGTTCTTTATCATATGGCAAAGAGTCTTTCATAAGTAATATTTCACCTCTTGCAGGCGGTAGCTATTATTATAGTAACTAGAATGTGATGAACTGTAACTTCATATAGGCACCCATATATAATTGACTGTTGAGTTCAAAGAAACTATTAACACAGGCTTCTATGTAAATTTTTCTTTTTGGGATTCATGTCTCCCATTTAAAATGCTTTTAATTTCTTGTTTATTTATTATTATAATGAGAAAATATTGCATGTTAAAGGAAACCCCTCCTGAGGGGGGGGGGGCATGAACTTGGGACCAGAGAAAGGTAGTTTACGAATAGCTCCTATTTGTTGTATCTATTAATTTTTCCGATTCGAAATTGCTTATTTGTATGCTGTTCAAGTTTTAAAAGATGAGGGCTTTGTTTACAAACACGATGGAATCCTGCACTTTGGGAATGTAATCTCTCTGGCTCGTAGGTCTGGCTTTCTAAATGGGCATTGACTGTTCTCTGTATCTGGGGGCGTGGTGTTAATGGTCTCTAATTTGCATTGTTGCAGTGTTTTCACATTCCCCTTTGTATTAGATAATAGATGTGTCCAAGCACTTTTCTGCACTGCTTAATAAGTCTCGACTGAAGAGAGGAATGGCTCAAGAGAGAATTGAATGTGCCGTTTGGCTGTTGAAGGACTTTTTTTCTGCCAGTGTGTTTAACATTCTGTGCATTTTGAGTTCAGTGAAGGAATTTGCGATATATCATTGTCAGTTATTTTTATTGGTTTATTAATTTTTTACGCACATTTTTTTTTTCTTTTTTTCTTTTTTGGTGGTATTTATTAATATTTCTGATTCCGATGTAACATATATTAAGCTTTTCTTGTTTGTATTGGTAGGACATGGGCAAGACTGGGCTTAATCAAAAACCTTCACCCACACCAGCCCTTTTCAGATAAGATTGCTCACCCCTGGTTTAAAGAGTAAATCCTTCAGAGAGCGGAGTGTCACATCCATTTAATGGAGGCAATATTATTAAGATATTAATCTTAAAAGTAACTGGGGGCCTGATTAAAAATGTAGCGAGGATATGACTTGTCTTTCTTACACATAAGCTGTGGTTCATCATGTGTGAAGTTAATACTGTATCGGTACAAAGGAATACGAGGAGAGTGATATTTTACCACTCAGGCTAAAATATTTACAGCAGTAATGGACTTGCTTAGTAGAGCACCAGGGGTGATCATGCAGTGGTAGGATTATAGAGACATTGCAAGTAAAACCGAAGACATTAAATGTATCGATGCATCTGTTTACTGCGAGTTCAGACACTAGAACTCGTTTGTATACGTTTTATCAATAGCCGATTGAATCCTTACCTGGACAAGCTGGTTCCTTTTGATAAGCAGCCTCTTCATATCTGTTCATGTTCTTCTTCCTGTGAAGCTGCTTTTAGGAATACAGTCATTAGATGAATCACATCAACTCCTGTAGTGAATTTACACAGAATTACATCTCGGTCCTCTAGATTTAAGAGAGTCAAAACCTAAACTCCCGTAGACTGTAACGGTTTGTTCAAAGCAGGGCTGAGGAGAGAGAGAGTACAGAAATGCACACCTTTTGAAGCAGCTTCTGAAATAATCGCAAGTTAAAGCACTCATCAAATTGCACCACAGATGTTATGTTCTTGTTTTCTTGTTTAATTTGTTAAGTAAGTATTTCTGCCTGCTGTGCACTTGTAAGTAGCGGTTGCATTTAAAGCGTTCAAATAATTGCCGTACAGGAGATGTTCTGTTAATTTTACGGTTTGCTTTAAAATTATTTTATTCTTCACCTGGTATGTTATATGTATTTGCGTGTGTGCGTGCGTGTCTCTTTGCCGCTTTTGTGGATTGTGGGAATTAATGGCATTCAGGCTTTTTCAAAATTACTTGCAGTGCTTAATAAAATACAGGAGATGTTCATGCATTATTTATGGGTGTTCTTTGAAAGTAAAGATAAAGTGTTTACCATAAGAAAAGTTTTACTGTAAGACATACTGTTTTCCTTTTGGCACTCTAGAAAATAATACTTTTTATTGTGTAGCATTTCTGTTGATGTGCCATTTAGAGGCTTTAAAATGAGCTTTGCATATCAAGGTCTGCCCCCTACTCCTCCACAAGGCTTGGACAGTTTGATTTGAAGGATCTGCCCCCTACCCTCCACAAGGCTTGGACAGTTTGATTTGAATGATCTGCCCCCTACCCCTCCACAAGGCTTGGACAGTTTGATTTGAATGATCTGCCCCCTACCCTCCACAAGGCTTGGACAGTTTGATTTGAATGATCTGCCCCCTACCCCTCCACAAGGCTTGGACAGTTTGATTTGAATTATCTGCCCCCTACCCTCCACAAGGCTTGGACAGTTTGATTTGAATTATCTGCCCCCTACCCCTCCACAAGACTTGGACAGTTTGATTTGAAGGATCTGCCCCCTACCCTCCACAAGGCTTGGACAGTTTGATTTGAAGGATCTGCCCCCTACCCTCCACAAGGCTTGGACAGTTTGATTTGAATGATCTGCCCCCTACTCCTCCACAAGGCTTGGACAGTTTGATTTGAATGATCTGCCCCCTACTCCTCCACAAGGCTTGGACAGTTTGATTTGAAGGATCTGCCCCCTACCCCTCCACAAGGCTTGGACAGTTTGATTTGAATGATCTTCCCCCTACCCTCCACAAGGCTTGGACAGTTTGATTTGAATGATCTTCCCCCTACTCCTCCACAAGGCTTGGACAGTTTGATTTGAAGGATCTGCCCCCTACCCCTCCACAAGGCTTGGACAGTTTGATTTGAATGATCTGCCCCCTACTCCTCCACAAGGCTTGGACAGTTTGATTTGAATGATCTGCCCCCTACCCCTCCACAAGGCTTGGACAGTTTGATTTGAATGATCTGCCCCCTACCCTCCGCAAGGCTTGGACAGTTTGATTTGAATGATCTGCCCCCTACCCCTCCACAAGGCTCGGACAGTTTGATTTGAATGATCTGCCCCCTACCCCTCCACAAGGCGTGGACAGTTTGATTTTAATGATCTGCCCCCTACCCCTCCACAAGGCTTGGACAGTTTGATTTGAATGATCTTCCCCCTACCCCTCCACAAGGCTTGGACAGTTTGATTTGAATGATCTTCCCCCTACCCTCCACAAGGCTTAGACAGTTTGATTTGAATTATCTGCCCCCTACCCCTCCACAAGGCTTGGACAGTTTGATTTGAATGATCTTCCCCCTACCCCTCCACAAGGCTTGGACAGTTTGATTTGAATGATCTTCCCCCTACCCTCCACAAGGCTTGGACAGTTTGATTTGAATGATCTGCCCCCTACCCCTCCACAAGGCTTGGACAGTTTGATTTGAATTATCTTCCCCCTACCCTCCACAAGGCTTAGACAGTTTGATTTGAATTATCTGCCCCCTACCCCTCCACAAGGCTTGGACAGTTTGATTTGAATTATCTGCCCCCTACCCCTCCACAAGGCTTAGACAGTTTGATTCGAATGCAGAAATCTGCGTGGATTCAACTTTTCAAAATTATTTTTCAAAAGGAATGAAAGTTGGAGCTTTTGATGCTCTTATTCATTAAGCTTGGTTATTCAGGGGTAACAGTCCGCAGTGGACACTCATTTTCCATTTCGACCCCAACATGGATCTACTTTTTATGCTTTTTTTATTTTTAGAAAATGCAAAAAAAATAGTAATAAACCATTATGTTATTATGGAAATTAATTAGTAGGATCAATATTCCAAATAAACCCAGGACTGTCCGCGCTCTCTAAAGTAACAGCTGTCAGCCGTGAGCCCTTTCGAGCGCTCAAAGCTTTGATAAAAGAGAAGCTATTAGTAATTGTTTTGTATTCACACGTCCATAAAGCTCTGTGGTTCCCATTTCCTGTGGTACGTGCACTCCGATTGTGATTAAAAATTTAATTCAGACTTTATATTATTTGACAGGGCTCAAGAGGACAGGATGAGGAGGGTTAGTTTTAGATCCCCTTTGTCTGCCTGTAGCAGAGACTCACTGCTGGCAGCTGTAGGTGGGACTGGAGTAGGTCTCTCCTGCACTGTGGCTTTACTCCCAGCGCCACCTTCATTTAAAGAGCACAGATTACCCACCGCTGAAAATTAATGAATACCCCGCACATCGTTAACAAACCAGCTTCCCTCGGACCCGCCACGACTGTGCATCTGAAGCCGCCGCACTGGCCTCTCTAGGCGCAGAGCGGGGCCCTCGTTTTTACCTGTCCAGTGTCGTGCTGTCTGTTTTTCGATCCACGTCGCTCCCCTGCGTAGCCACGTTCAGAATGTTTTAACAGTCGTTGCGGGAAAAGGGAGTACTTTTTTAAAAATCTCGGCAGTTTTCCGTTCCGCTTTTGGGTTTCTGCCCTGGGAGGTGTCTGCTGGCTGTTTAGTTTCACGGTGACTTTGTCAAAACTCTTGACAAATCTAAGTTTCGCGGTAGGCGACGCGCGGAAGTACCGTCGGCCTTCAGCGGGACGCGGCAGATCAAGCGTCGTCAGTAATGGGCTCCCCTACGCTCATCCCTGAAGACGCCACAAGCATGAAAGGCCATAAGCAAAACTTGAGTGCCCCTCACCCCGGCTGTTTATTTTCAGCCAGCAAACACACTGACAGGAAGACAAGACAACAGTGGGGCGTTCATTTTGAGATGGCACCATCAACAAAGAAAAATAAACATGGGTCCTCTGTTGTGCACGTCCTGATGAAGCGTGGCCTACCTCTCTCACCAGCCCATACAACCGGCCCTACCTCCCTCCACCTCTTTTCTCTCTGTTTCCTCTGTTGTGCACGTCCTGGTGAAGCGTGGCCTACCTCTCTCACCAGCCCATACAACCGGCCCTACCTCCCTCCACCTCTTTTCTCTCTGTTTCCTCTGTTGTGCACGTCCTGATGAAGCGTGGCCTACCTCTCTCACCAGCCCGTACAACCGGCCCTACCTCCCTCCACCTCTTTTCTCTCTGTTTCCTCTGTTGTGCACGTCCTGGTGAAGCGTGGCCTACCTCTCTCACCAGCCCATACAACCGGCCCTACCTCCCTCCACCTCTTTTCTCTCTGTTTCCTCTGTTGTGCACGTCCTGGTGAAGCGTGGCCTACCTCTCTCACCAGCCCATACAACCGGCCCTACCTCCCTCCACCTCTTTTCTCTCTGTTTCCTCTGTTGTGCACGTCCTGGTGAAGCGTGGCCTACCTCTCTCACCAGCCCGTACAACCGGCCCTACCTCCCTCCACCTCTTTTCTCTCTGTTTCACCACCGGACAAATTGATGATATTAACTGATTATGGAGGTAGATTAATTAAATTATCCATCAAAGGCTGGCTGGATTAATGCCGTTACAGAGGACGGGACACAATTGAATGAAGCGCCGTCGTTTTTTTCAATTATCTCCGTGCGAATAAAGTGCGATTCCTTCCGGGCAATAAAAAGTCGTTGAATTTATCGTGGACATTCACCGGAGAGGCACCTTTGATTGGGAAGCTCATTCGTTTAATAGCCATTCAGATTAATTGCACTAACGTTTTGGTTCACATCCTCATGACTTTCAATTGTATTTCAGCAGTTTCATGTTGCAACAAAGTCACGTCCGCCGCATTTATTTTTCACAGTAGGACAGATATATAGCCGTTTTACCACAAACGGTAAAACTGTGGAAATGTGGTAAAGGTTCACGGTTTTGAAAAGTAAAATGGAAAATACGGCCAGCCTGAAATAACCTGTCATAGTTCGCTGACCTGTCCCGAACAAGAGAAAAGTTGCATTGAAACAGCCTAAGAGGCTTGTGTAGTTATAGTTAGATATAGGTTGTACTTTTCTCATTTGTTACCTTGCATTCTGCTCAAGCGTACGAGACTAAAAAAGATGAACCAATGGAAGCCTGCTTGAAGCAATGTGCTCCTGGCAGAGTGTGAAGACGTCCAGTGCCTCATCCAGGTTGTCTTTGTTTTTGTATTTCTTATCATTTCTAATTTTTTAGATATTGTTTTACCATATTTTCAGGCTTTGTGTATTTACAGGCTTTCTCTATTATGATGAGGATTGTAGAATGGAAAGTAATGCTTTTTATTTGGGGGTGGAACACACAGCTCTGCTGTTTCACAGTGAATGCTTGACATGGGCTACAGGGGCTGTAGCCGCTCTGCACTCGCTGTCCTGGTGTCTCCAGCTCTGAGTGTGAAGAGCGATGGCCCAGCCACAGTCTGTGAAAGCATTGTATATTTAGCTTGGATAGTGTGCTGCGTCTCTTACCCTGGCTGGTGGTTTGCAGACCCCGGTCAGTTTAGACTACAACAATCTCCTTGTATCTTCAGAGGTGATCGATTTCAGCTGCAAGTCACCGGCTGTTTTTCCAGTACGCCTGACTTCGACATTCGTCTGTGCTGTTGTGCATTAGTCAAGTAATTAAAATCTTATTTAAGTGTGGACCCATGAGGCAAAACAGACGGTAGGAATTTTGTAGAACGTTACATGGCAATGAAAAGCTTGTGTAGTTATCACTCGTCTAGTTATAATACCTGGGATATTCTGTGGAGAGAGTGGTCTCTGTCCGTGTGGACTTACCAAAGCGTTTTCCTGAAGTGATTTTTTCCCCCCCTAATTTCATTTAATTTCTTTCTTTCTTGTAATATTTATTTTCCTTAAAATCAAATCAGAATCAGCCTGTGGCCGTCTCTTTCTCGGTGGATGAGCGTGCGGGATGTGAAACGGAGCGCCTTGTTTCCCCCGTCCTCGGCTTGCTGCGCGCCTCTGTAAATAGCACTCTCCCGCCCGCCGCCCGTGTTTGTCAGCTCCGGTGTGTCAAATCTGGCCCGGAGAGCCCACCTGCGACCCTGCCGGATAGATAATTCACTGTCAATATTTATTAACCCGGGGCCCTTCCCGCACACCGCGTCGCTGGGTTTTATGCGAGCGTCTCTCCGCGAGGGGACCGAGCCTTACCCGAGGCTTTCTCACGTTTCATTTCCAACGTGATATTAGACAATCAGCCGCAGCTGATCCTCAGACCGCGCGCAGAAACCCCAGGGTTCCGCCTCTCCCGTTCATCCGGACTCGCCTTCCCCGTCGAGCTGAGAGAGCATGAATATTTGCCATTAGGGAGGGCTTCCGATAAAGCAGGCTGTCGACGGGGCACGCGGCTCCGCGCGCCTGGAAATATCGTACGTTTATTGGGGAAGGCGCAGAGCGGTTCCCTGTTAATGCACCGTAATGGAGCAGATGTTGGGGATTTCACATTCAGACGTCAGGCAGCCTGTGTTTTTTATGCAGAGTCTGTCAAGGCCAACGGCTCCAGGAAGACCAAGAGTCGAATGCATTTAAGCCAACGCATTGCACAGAAAACCCATATGACTTACACTGTTTCTAATGAGGGCCTGTGTAGCCTCTCACCTGCCAGAACAGTAAAAGAGAACATGTTTCTTGTGATGCAAAGTCTGGGAAGTTTGCTGGCAGGAGGGCTGTTTAAACTGCTGCTTTTAATCCTGACATCCTCACCAGGTCCTAACATTCTCAATTACCTATGTCATCAAATTGACTTGTTTATAATGCAAAGTTTTTCTGTAGATTCTAGTGTCAAGATCCATCCATTTTATAATCTTACCATTCTATTTTAGTGACCTACGTTTTTTTTTTTTTAAAGGACTGATGACAGTTATCTAAACATCCATCTTTTACTCTTTTAAATCATTCTTTATAGCAGAGTCAAGCTGAAGGCAGCTGAGTTTATTTTAGTGTTCAAGAGGGCAAAGGTCTCTAGATATGAATATTGGCAATTATTGAGGAGGATGTGTCCGTTTATGATGACCTTGCTGGTGTGGGCTGAACATTTAGCCTTTGTCTTTATAAATATATAAGTAATATACATTTCTGATTTCCTTAAGACTGGGTTAAAACATAGTCTTTTTAAAAATCAATTGACCCAAAGAGCAAAGGAAGGCGTACTGTTTAACATGCCTGGTGGAATTAAACAGTTATTTACATTTTCTCTCTTGACATTTCCTGTGTGAGGTACGAACAAGAGCAGTATCATTGATTTTAATGTTCATGCCAAGTTTATGAAAATAAGCTTTCTGTTCACCTGCTGCTTGAGTGATGTTGTGCACAGTGTGTTCCTGCATGTCTTTGTCTGCTCAGTGCAAAGATAAGAACGTATTGATCATTTCATTGCAATACTGACTACAGTATTCTGTTACAAATGAAATGCGTTGTTCCGCAGGGACGTCAGCCATCAACATATACATCCTGCTTCTAGTTAGGACTGAATGTGCCTTTGGTTGATTCATATTGAGAAAGATATTGAATGTTTTGGGCTGAATAAAAATGAATAAAAAATGCTAGGGTTGAATAATGTGCCTTTCAGATTAGGAAATAAGGTTGTGTGTCAGTGTTAAAGACTTAAAAATAACTTTCTTGTACACATATGAGGAGGAACGGAATGTATATAATGGCGTTACGTTACGTAATTAAATTACAAAAAAGGTAACTAATCCATTACGGTTAGAGAAAACTACCAAAATGATATTACAAGTACTTATTAAAATTCCTCAGATTACTGAGGATTACATTCAAGTATATTTTCTAAGACATCTAAAATTAATGACCCATTTTCAGTTCCACCATAATTTCCGTTTGCAACCTAGAACTCAGAATTAAACCCTAGAATTAAAAAATAAAGGATGAAATGGGGTGGACTTGTGTGATCAGCTGTTGTTGAGGGTGACAAACAGGTTGGAAGGCATCATGCAAGCATGTCCTCCGATAGAAATGCATTTACTGGATGGAAATTCAGCAAACATTTGACTTTCAAAAGTGAAAGAACATTTGTGTGCAGTGCAAAGTGTGCCTGCCGGCAGTGAAATTACGAGCATCGAAGGAATCCATGTCCAATTTGAGGAAGCATCTGCAGGTAAGCCAAAGCCTGCTAAACACTGTTGATTTTCCATTGAGCTAAGCTTGGGAGCAGGTTGTCTGTCTGTCTGTCTGTCTGTTTTTGAGCTGTCCTCTTTGTGGAATGGGGTGCGAGGCAAAGGGGAGTTTATGTATTTCACTCACTCATCCTGCCTTATGTGTGCTTTCTCTGAAGCCAAGTGTTGCTTTGGCCACTGTTGCTTGTTTTCATTGTTAGTACGCTTATTAGACTCTAGCCTTGATGGCAATGCAAGAGTGTGATGGTAAAAACCCCAATCTACAAATTATAGTCATCATTTCAGACGCATTGGCCTATTTTCTCATTGTGCGAAAATGTGTCGACAACATTCGCTAGCCCCAGCAACTAGACCTAGACCGAGCTACAGTAAGAGAATAACAGAATGGAAATGGCATTTATTTTCATTGACCTGCCTGGTGAACTAAAAGCTTAATAAGTAAAAATGTAACAACTGTTTGTGAACCGCATACATAAATACAGTTGAATTTGCTTGCTTTTTTCTCTTATTCAGCCAGATTTTGGTCTTAACTAAAATATCAAAGGTCAGATCATCAACTTTAATGAATAAATAAATGAGTATAGCTAAATTATTAAGTACATTATTAAATATAAACGAGGAAATATAATGAATTTTATCAGGACTTGGGTTTGGTTGTCCATTGTGAGCCTACAGTAAACTAGAAAGCATGAGTGTATATAGTTATGTACTGAGATTGATACTGCTCTCCCCTGGCTGTTCTTCTTTGCCAGTGCCAGCATGTGTTTTGTTCTTAATTTTTCGCAATGCTCATTTTATTCATTTATTGCTTTATGTGGGTCAACAAAACAGATAAGTGCAAGGCTGGAGACAGATTTATTGTATTGCCTACATACTGTTATAAGTAAAGAGGATGTATTTCCCTTTTTCTTATGTTGGTCTAACTCAATGTAAAACGCAGATAACTGCTAAGATATATTTTATTGCCTACATGATGCTGGATGTAGAAAGGCTGTCTTTTATTTTTGTTTTTATTGGTATAACTTAAAATAGGCCTACTGTAGAATGGAATTATCTTTTACACTAGTTTTTGAAGTATTTAAAAAAACGAATCAAGAAGTAATCGGGTTAAATTATTGAGATCAAAAAGATTCTAGTACTAATTTAGTAGCCTCATCGTGGATTACATTGCAGTATTAACCTTCCCAGCATTGTATACACAGACAAACATTCTGTATATCAGCTATTTTCTATGTCATTGTAAAGTGTCCTGGACTTAGTTCAGGTTAAAATAAAGTTTTTTGAAGATTGTATTCTGCCAGAGTGAACATGACTTGATTTTCTGTAATCTGTCTTTCTCAAAAGCCTTGACCTTTTAGTACATTTAGAGTAATATCTCACTGCCCGTCAGGCATCTTTGTGGTAGTAAATATGTCATACATGAGGGTTGCGTTAAGCATATTGTGAAATAATAAGATTGAAATTTGTTTTAGCTTTTTTCTTTCCAATCAATTTTGAATTTACGAAGGAAGAAACCAGTTGGTAGCAGGGCTTGCCAAAATAGCATTGGTTTATATTCAGAATATTTTTTGCGGCAAATTTCTGTAAATCTCACCACCAGTGTCAATAAGTTACACACTGGTCATTAATTTAATTTAAATGAAATGCATATAGGGAGACGAGCTCAAAAAATGTTATCCTGTTTTCCCCCTCTTCTTTTTTCCGACACTGTAACGAGAGGAATGTAAAATCAACGAGGGATTTATTGACCTGTGTAAAGACTTGACAAATGGCATTTCTAAACACCGTTTTCATGGCGTATGGCGTTTCCATATACCAGGAGCGCTGTAGTCTCCCTCTTCTTAGACCTAATTCTGGCTTGACGTATCCACTCTTAACTAAATCTCTAGCAAGTTAAGTACTTTTCCCCCACGCGAACAAATACACGCACGCACGCACGCACGCACGCACGCTGACATGGAGTAGAACTTCAGACATACCAACCTCAGAGTTGACCGGTCAATGAACCTAGAACTAGCTTAAGCAGTTAATCATTATAATTCTATACATAGATCCTCTTTGTATTAACACTGATGCAAACAATTTTTTTAAAAATTAAAAATAAAGAAGGACATTAAACCAAGATGAGTGACACCATAAAAACGGGAAATGCACCTCTCCCACTATAACTGTTGGGTCCATTGCTGAGGTCACTCCACTGGCTGCCAGTTGCAGCCAGGATCAGGTTCAAAGTTCTGACCCTGGCCTACACTGCAGCCAATAGGACTGGTCATCATAATGTTCCTGCTCGACCACTTTTCTCGTCTACAGCCGGGCGACTCGCACTCACCTCCATACCCCCCCCCTGTGTCAATGTGTTATGGGAAGGATGTGCTTTGTCTTATCTGTTCTGTAGTTACTTCGATGACATTTCTGTATACACTTACTGTATGTCGCTTTGGATAAAAGCGTCTGCTAAATGACTGTACTGTAATTGAAAGTCAGCAAGTTAAGAGCAATTTCCCGAGGGATAATAAAAGCAACGGTCCTTCTTGTGTAAAATAACACTCAGGTTTTATTGTGCTGCTCCACACAGTGATGGATGCACTTATTCATTAACACTTCAGGTGGTGCTGGGTAATCAGAAGTCGCCTGCTTTCCGGCGGGCCACCGTTCTATTTCGCGCCATTCCCTCACTGACGCCATGTCTGTTATGACACTGGTACAATCATCCCCAGCTTGTTTCAAACTCATCGCCTGGCCCATGTATCCTTCTACCTGCCACTTTTCAGTCGGTAGTTTTCAGTTTCTCTCATCAACACACATATGTAATGTTTTCATTTTTGAGAACACAAAAGAGTAGCAGTTTTATTTGCTAACATTTGTCAAATACGGGTTGTTATGATATATCCCAAGTCTTACTATGCTGCGTCTTTTGGGAAAAGCCGGGAATAACAGGAATATATGGGAATAAACGGGAATAAACTGGAAATGTTGGCGTTCTATGTACTAGCTGTATTTAGCTCATCATAAGCAGACATCCATGCAAACATTTGTGAGTAGAACTTTAATGGATTCTTTCATTGAACAAAAAACATGAATGTTGAATAAAATAAATGTTTTTTCTAACCCCCTCCCCCCCGAAAAACGGATTCAAAATGGATGTAGTTATTGGGCTCAAATGCGGTAGTGTGGCCTCAATAGCCTTGCTGTAGTGTGCAGGATGCCGGGAATTATTTCTGCATGTGATGGAAGAATGCACTGCACATCTGATGGAAGAATGCACAGTGCATGCAGAGGGCCCTGCAGTAGTGTGCAGGATGCTAGGAAGTATATGTGCATGTGATAAAATAATGCACTGCACATGTAATAGAGTACTCAAGTGAGTACGTCAGACATGAGTGGAGTTTGGTACCGGAAGTAAATTTCCTATGACAGATAGAATGGACTTCAGAGACTATCAACAGTTTCTTTAAATCTGATTTATAGAATAAGCCGAAACGTTCCTGGATTAGCCTGTGTGGTATCAGGATATAGAGCATACATTGCATGTTCCAATTTTAATTTTTTAAAGTCATGATTAATGATTTGTAGTCCACTTTAATGGACTACATGTCTCGTCTGGACATTTTTTGGCAGTGCATACCACCTTGCAAATTCAGCCATTTCACTTCATTGAACCGTCCGGATGGAATTATGGGGAGTTTTTAAACAATGCCAGCGCTGTTTTCACAAAAAAATACTAAAACATAAAATATACTCAAAGCTGGTCCAGAAAAAACTACATATTTTGCTATATTGAACAATCCAGGAAATTGATGGTCTATGGTCTAAATGAATGGGGAAGTCACTTCTGAAACCAGTGTGACGTAGTCACTTGAGTACTCTTGTGTAGGTTCCATGTTATAGGCTAACTTTAGCAAAGAAAACTTCTCATGGTAAATTTCCGAAAATTTTCCGCCCCTTTGCAACCCTAATTATTAGTTCCTATCTTACCTTTAAAAATTTGAGATTGTTTAAAATAAATATGGTTTGAATATTTCCAGTGAATTGTTCAAATGAAAATGGATGTAATTTGACTTCTCTTTCAAAGTTACAACATTTCAAGTGTTTCTTATTTCACCAATTCCAACTGTTAACGTTATACGTCTTTGAAATCATGGTATAGGTTTACTGCCTGCGTAATGTAAATATAGCAGTTAAAAATAAATGAAAGCCCAAATAAAGGTTGGAATTGGTGATATTATGTACTGTATTTATGATGCACTGTGCTCTTTTCTGTATGCCTTGTTTGCTCGAGCTCACAGCTAATTGTATTCTCTGTTTCCTTTCCATGTTGCTACTGCTGCTGCCATTGTTCATTTCCTCAAACTCAGGTAAGGAAAAATTGATGAATGTCAGCAATCTCATGTCCATACGGTCCTTATCTACCTAAGCAGTCCCTGTTTAATCAAATGCTGTAATTAAGCAAGCTTAACTGCATTATTAGGCCCTGGGCAGCTTCAGTGTTTTATGCTGACAGAATAGGTATGTGGTCCATTTTCAATTTGAGAACATGTGTGCAATGATGTGGCGCGTCAGTCACAGTGCAGGGTTTGTCACCATAAGGTTGCAGAAGGCAGACCCGGCGGCAGAATTATTGGAAAGTACGGGCCTCAATTTTTTTTAGGGAGGGCACATGTTGATCAACATTTTCAAGCAAAATACCAGCTAAGTGGATATTGTGTTTTCACAAACCACAGCCGGAAGTAGGCATAGTACGCATTTGTGTTGGCATAAACAATGTCTTAAACACAGGTCTCTATAAACATAGCATCACTAGGCTACTATCCTACAATCCAAATCAATGAACTAAGGCTGGGTGTTTGTCAGGGAATTTGCAGGTGCCAGGATTCCGCAAATTCTGCCCTGTCTACCTTAACGTAGCCTACAGTGTTATTTATATAGGCTATATGCATTTTAACCATATTGCCAAATTCTGGGTGAAACAAAGTTTGACAATGTAATGCGCTGGCTCAAGCGTTGCAACGTAGCCTACCAAAACAAACTTTAAAGGAGTAAAAATGAACACACGGGTACCCCGTTTTATCATAATCAATTTGAGAATGCAACGTTTCGATAAGTTAAAGGCAAAAGAGCATTATTTCCGTAAATGCATTTTACTCGTAGGCTATTAGGCCGCCGGAAACTTCATTTGACATTTTTGAAATTGAAGCACTTACTGTTGCTACAGCCCAAGGTATTTTCCTTCCCTGTAAACGGACTACTGGAAAGCAGCCGCCACCTCCAAATGCATACGGTTATATGGGAAAATACTTGTCATTCTGAAACACACACCATCTGTGCACAAGTAGGCATACTGCTATTTAACTGAACACAACAAAGACCCTCCGTGAGCACAAGGCGGGTGGGCACAGAAGTTGTCCAGGGCGGGCCCGGTCCCCAAATGTCCGCCCATAGCGCCGGGCCTGGCTGACGGTCGTTCAGTCCCAGTTAGTGCCCTTGAGCACTTGCCCTGCAATTCCTCTGTAAATATCCCTTATAAATATCTTTGTGAATTGACAATATGTTAATGGTGGAAGTGGCCTCAGATTAAGGGCATCTGTTAGACAGATACATAATGAAGTGTGATGAAAGGACCCCGTCATGGACACATCAGGTCCTTCAGATGGTGTCAGTGCAAGCCTACCAGATCCCCCCCCCCCCCCCCCCCCACACACATAATAACTCACTCAGAGCGTATTATAGCGGGGGATCCTAGCAGAGATTCTAGCATAGGTCTCATGCTGTGAAGAACAAAAAGGAAGCCGCTGTGGAGATTGAGGTATTTTTTTTCACAGTTACACAGAGAGAGCTGCTATCCCTCACATCTCTAGACGTAACTAAAGTTTTGTTTATTGGTGATGACATTGTGCATCCAGAACATTTTCAAATATATATTTGAAATGTACACTTGGCATATCTCTTGTCGTTCTGGCATCAAGCCAGATTATCTTCATAATGTGGTGGGAGAATTTTTTTTTATTTAAATTTATTTAAATGTGAAATTAAAGGTTAAGTACAGCTAGCAATGTTTTTTTTTTTTTTTTTTTAAATGGCAGTGAACTTTGAATTAGCCATGATTAGTTTCCTGTTGATTTGGTTTTATAGGATACATTAAAGCCTTTGTGTTGTTCATGCACTGATCACCAGTAGCCAGTTGTAAGATTCTCAATTTAGCAGGTGTCTCATATTCAACAGGGTGCCTGTGGGTATGGATATGACTACGGATATGGCTTTGAATACATTTAGGGAAATTACTCTTGTGAGTATTGCAGGTGTTCAGAATTGCTTCCTGCACAACTTGTTGATTTAGTCGGAAATTTACTTAAAAGTACTCGGTTAACGGAAACAGCAGTAAAATATAGAATTTCTTCGAAGCTTGCCTTTCTTGTGTAGTGTTCAGAGCAGTGGACAAAATTCTGACTGTGACTTGTCAGTTAAAAATGAGCCGTAAGCCAGAAGCAAGAAGTAGAGACACTTCCATGGAAAAATAATGGCAGATTTTTGTGCCTCCAGGATATCATTTGTCTCATATAATAACTTCCGTATTGAGTAATGTGGGAGTTGATAGGTTTTCATGCTCTTTTTTTATGAAAGGGATGTACAGATAGGAACTACTTCCCCCACTTAGCCATGCCAGTCCTCTCTTGCCTGAATGAAAGTTGCAAGCATCTTCCCGAGAGCATACCCAATTGTCAGTTCCACAGGAGAGGTAGTTCATATGCAGTGTGTCCATACTGTCCTTCCAGTTTGTGTGGCGTCACATCAAAGCTCCAAATAAACAGGCATTAAGGCTTGCAATTTAGCTTTTTATCACACTATGCCAGATGCAGGTGTGATAGCTTGGAAGATGCGGACTGTAACTTAATTGTGCACGATCATGGATTTTCCTGTATTTTAACCCTACAGAAGCGTAGCCGGCTACATCTGGTGCTAAATGTCAATTCTGATTCCCTAAAGCAAAATGTGTGTAGCTATATGTGTAGCCGTATTTTTCTTTTTTAGAAACTTAAGCCGTGACCACACAGGCTGTTCTACATGTTTAAAACATTTAATCACAGTTAACGCCCTCTTCTGCTTTCTCTGCCATCTCTACTTTTTTAAGCAAGAAAACCAGGAATGTCTCTTTTGTAGCAATGACCTGGGAATCAAAGTGGTGACGGAATACAAGGGGTAGTCAATCAGATATAAGGGATGATGAGGTGGCCAGATGTATAGAGACATGTTTGTGTGTGAATTTTGCCAGGACACTAGGGTTAACACCCCTACACTTTGTGCCAAGAGATCTTTAATGACCAATGTGAGTCAGGACCTCGATTTAACATTTCATCTGAAGGGCCGCATCTTGTACAGCACGCTGCCCTCATCACTGTGCTGGGACAATGGATTTACACTAGGTTCAGAGGAAAGCAGAAGTCTCTCAGTCAGGTATTCACCAAGCCCCCCATGCCTTTAGCTTCTGTTTGCTATGAGAAGGGCACCGAGTGGTATGGCTGCTGGCTGATTAAGTTACATGTTTAGCCAGTGGATGGACTTCATGTAGCTATTTTTACTCACACACACACACACACACACACAAATATTTTTACTTATTAGTATTTTTTTTATACAATAATTCAGTCGATTTATTTTGTTTTTATTTACCCCTGGGCCAGGCAGAAAATGCAACTGGCTGAAAGTGGATCCAGGCTGTCGTTTCTGGACCCCTGGTTCATCATTTGATGGTTTTGTACTGGATATACAGTGCAGTTCCTAAGTATTTGGACAGGAACACAATTTTTTTTTTTTTTGTCTGTATTCCCAACACATTGGAATTGAAATAAAACTGATTGTGAGGATAACATGCAGAATGTGAGGTTTAATTTGAGGGTATATACATCCATATCGAGTGAACCGTGTAGTATTCCCAGCCCATACATAGTTCCCCCAGTTGTCAAAATACTTGAAAGGGGATGCACTGAATGTCATGTAGTACTTCTACTGTTTATAGAATGTTATATGTATTTTTATTTTGTACTTTCCCATAAAATTGGCACATAACAGCCATTTAACAACACTGATATGCAGGAAAGATCCTTGGCAAATATGAAAGCAAATACTTGTTTACTCAAGAATGTAACAAAGGCCCGAAAGCCAACCAGCTGAATCAAAAAGCAAATAAGAAATAATGCGCTCACCTTGGTCTTTGGCAATGGGTTGAGCCACTCATGTCCATGGTAGATTGTGGATGCAGGAGAGCAGTACAGTGAATTCACTAAGAACGAAGTCTGTGTGCTAAAATCGGAACACAAGAATGAATCCTTCAGCATCTCCACAGATGAAACTACCCTTTAAATACCCCACCATCCTCTTTTTACATCTCTTTGTATAGCTATTTTAATACCCCACCATCCTCTCTACATCTCTCTTTGTATAGCTCTTTTAATACCCCACCATCCTCTCTTTACATCTCTCTTTGTATAGCTTTTTTAATACCCCACCATCCTCTCTTTACATCTCTCTTTGTATAGCTCTTTTAATACCCCACCATCCTCTCTTTACATCTCTTTTTGTATAGCTTTTTTAATACCCCACCATCCTCTCTTTACATCTCTCTTTGTATAGCTCTTTTAATACCCCACCATCCTCTCTTTACATCTCTCTTTGTATAGCTCTTTTAATACCCCACCATCCCCTTTTTACATCTCTCTTTGTATAGCTTATTTAATACCCAACCATTCTCTTTTTACATCTCTCTTTGTATAGCTTCTGTAATACCCCGCCATCCTCTCTTTACATCTCTCTTTGTCTAGCTTCTTTAATACCCCACCATCCTCTCTTTACATCTCTTTGTATAGCTTCTTTAATACCCCACCATCCTCTCTTTACATCTCTCTTTGTATAGCTTATTTAATACCCCACCATCCTCTCTTTACATCTCTCTTTGTATAGCTTCTTTAATACCCCACCATCCTCTCTTTGTATTTTTCTTTTGGTCCTGAGCCGTGCATTTACCTGGGGTGTTAACATTAAAACAGAATATTCTGTCCTCTGGACTGTGCCTTAGCGGAGCTCTGCACACGTTGCCATGAAATGGAAACCCCACTCATGGCGAAAATAAACTCCATGATCCATTACCCTCATCACCCATCATCAGACGCAAGGCCTGCCACTCTGTATATCCTTTGAATCAGACACGTTTCTCTGGAAAGTGGCTCAGAATGGGGCACGGGGCTGTGCCTGCCGGGCTCATATCAAACCATTTCTACACAATGAGGTATTCGGCCGTGCAGAGAATTCTGGGTAATGGATTTAGCTGAATCATCACACGAATGGGTTTCTGGCACATGCCTTGCTAATGCATGCTGGAATCAGAAATGCCAAGTCCATCAATCATGTCCCAGGATCCGTGGAATCTAATTGGATAAGCAAACTGCAGTTTGTTTTTATATATATATATATATATGTGCACACAAATACACATACACTCTACCCAACAAAAGTTTTAGTACTCTGTTTTTAGTGTATTTTAAGCAGTGTGGTTTGGTAAATAACCTCAAATGGCATGAGGTAAGAAGTGAATAGTCAGAAGTTAAAAATAATCTTTTACTTCACAGGATTGGGATTGTGTGGCAAAATAAGTAGGTGAACAAATTACTTCCAAGAGAAGTCAAATCAGGCTAGTTTGGGACAAATTTGACATAAAGGTCAAAGAAAAGCAAAATACTTTGGAAACGTCTACAGCAGTGTGAACTTTCAGAACCATATGACTGCCCTTGTAGAAAGAAATAGCACAAATAAACTCCGCAGTTATTGCTGTAAAAGGTGGCCTTTGATGAATCTAAGATTTCGATAAATTGTTTTTGTAACTTAAAAGGAGTTATTTTTTATTTTTCATCTTTGATTGTTTGAAAATTGTGGATGTACTAACACCTATACCGGTAGTGTATATATCATTTTCCATTTTGTGGTTTGGTTGACTTAGATTTATAAAAATATAATACCTCCATTTGGTCTGTAGATTGAGTTTTTGAACTAAAGGTGCTTTTTTAAAAAGCTGTCATTTCATTTGTAATCGTCATTTTTTCTTAGCAAAGTTGGAATAAATTCAAAAATTTCATTCCAGGGGTTCATACTTTGCATAAGCTCGAATGCATGGTTCCGTTCATTTACTTTCACCATGTCCATTTCTGCCACATGTGAGTGTTTGGCTGTCCTGTACTACTCCTGATGTTCTGCCTGAGGTGCTCACACTGAAGTTGCACTTCCAGGTCTAGAGTACTCCTTTGAAGATTTGCTTCTTGCCCAGTCAACAAGATGCAAAGTTAGCACCCTGTGCTTCAACTTTCCTTTCTCTCCATCTCTTGTGTGTCTTCTTTTGTCACCTTTCACGTAAAGTTCAAAACAGCTCTATAATTGTGCCTTAGCCTTTCGTCGCTGCAGTAATGTTCAGCCTATTTGGACAGCTGTGTCATAACAGTCAGCACAGTCTTCTATTGCATCATACAGAGAGGGTTGTTCAATAAACCTTTTGTTCCGTCTCCACTTAAGTGTGATTTTACTTCTGGAAGTGTAGAGCTATATTTGAACTGAAGTCACTTGAAGTGCGGATTAGTATCATAGCTGAGCGCTTCCAGTTGCAAGGGAAATGACACCATCTGTCATTCAGAATTTGACAGCACATGCCACACGCTTTTTTTGGTCAGTGCATCAGCACCTGCTCCGCACCATTAAAGTGATACACTCAGGCCGGCTGTAAAAACTTCACAGGCAACAAAATCTTGCCACCTGTCATCAGTTTCCAGAGCCCTCCAGTGCTTGTAATGTTTTGACTGCTGTTGTGGGAGTTTTTTCCTACTGCCCTTTTACGTTTTAAGAGATCTGCTAGCATAAATTATTAACAATCACAGACCTTCCCAGAGCCATATGAGAGAGAACAAACTGAAAATCTATTTATTTCAAATTTATTTTATATAACGCATTGATTTTTTTAAATAAACAATTAAATGGTCTTTTTGCCTGTGATTACAGAAATAATCTTAAATCCTTTTGAGGAAAACTTGCCATTGCTTTCCATTTCTTACTGTTTAGATCTCAATTTCTTTGCATTCTTTAACAAGTTTTTATCATGTATACGTGCCATTTATTTTTATGACCCTGTAGTGTAGCTACATAAAAACGTTAACTTCATCGGTACAGTAAAATTCCTTATCCAATGAGGGACGTCTTTATTAAGTAATTATAAATATTTGAATTACTCCAGGCATGTATGCTGACAAAGCCAGTGGAGGAGTGTTATCTATGAAGGAAATAAAGGGAGAGCTTCGAAGACTCTGCTGTTTCGCTCAAAGTCCCTGGGGTGAGCCTAGCTCTGGTTGTTTTGACGAGAACGTGATAAAACAGTGGTTGTGTGACGGTGATCGTTTAATATCTGTGTAAGGCTCTGACCAGCTGCTGTAAGAACATAATTCTAAACGGTGAGAGGTGCGGAAGATCCCAAAGGCATATCGACAGAGAGGGAAAGCAGAAGCGAGAATGAAAGAGAGGAAAAGCAGGAGCGAGAATGAAAGGGAGGCACGCAGCTCATATTCCTGATTCCACCCCCTGTCCTGGGTGCCCAGGGACACCCTGCTAACTGAACCGAGCGGCAAGAAGTAACAGCCAGTCGGCCCAACTCGCTTTCGGCCTGGACTACGTCACAGATAGAAGACAAACAAGCAGTAATCCAGTTTAAAATGGGACAGCCTTGGACTGTGTGTGAAAACCAGCATTGAGAAACGCATGCAAACACACATCCGCACACTCCCACGCGCGCACACATACATGGAGAGCCGGTCAGTTCAAAAGCCAGCGCAAACTAGACGGCATATATCCAGCCATATCGCGAGCGACCCAACAGGATAGCATAGATTGGACAGAAATTCACTAACCTTTCACAGCTAATTTACGTAAAACGGATGTTTGTGTGGGCGTCATTTGAATCAGAGCGATAATAACAAAACAATAATGATAGTTTTTCTTTGTTATTTAAATTTTCTGTAATTCCAATGACATAACACAATATTTGGAAGAACTTGACCAAAGTTAGGTTTAGAAAGACGGGAAATGGTCATTGAACATGAGCAGACTGATCTGAATACAGACATGGAGTGACGACTATTAAATAAGTAAGTAAATAAATAAGATAAGTGTATAAATGATTAAAATTAAATGGTTAAGTTCAAAGCCCTCTTTTCCAGTATTTTTGAGATAATATTTGAGTCGGAATACAAAATTCAAAAGGAATACAACAGCAATTTAAAGCTGACAGTCTGCACTTCAACCTCATTGTCATTGTATCCTTTCAAACTCAAAGTGCTAGAGTACAGAACCTAAATAACAAAAAATGTGTCGCTGTCCAATTAATTATGGTGCTCACTATGTACAAAAGGTTCAATAATTTATAAACGGTTCATCCAATATGGACCCTCCAATTCCCATAGAGATCCATTCAAATGCAGATACGTTATAGTATCGCTTGTAAGAGTACCAGAAAATAAGATATCAAGAGTTTTTTTTTATGTTTATGGGTCACAGACATCACAAAGTCATGGCATGCAAAGGATATGTGACCAAATATTAAAAATTACTTTATTCTATATATAAATGCAGGGGTGCCAATAATTGTGGCACACGTGGTTTCGCTAAAAATAATAATTTCTTGATGAGGGATTTTTTTTTTTCTTATAAATTTACTTCAATTAAAGGTTGGATTTTTCTAATTTTTTCAGTGTGAGATTAAGCTAATTCACCAAACGGTGAATCTTTTATAACCCTTTTACTCATCTTTACCAGGGGTGCCAATAATAGTGGAGGGAACTGTATATATATATATATAGATGTATATATATATATATATATATATATAAGCTAGTAAAATAAGCTTGTGCCCAAACTGGCGGACTAGCTGACTATAGGCTGGTCAGCTGGTGAACAGCTGTTTGACAAGCTAAAACTTTAGGTTACTGTCGTAACCCCGGTTCTTTGAGTAATATGAGCGAGATGTCTCGCTATGGGATGTGACCCTCCGCAGCCCTGACAGAAGTACCTATCTCAAATAACCAATCCTGATTGGTCAGAGAAGCGTGTCCCTCCGCTGCGTGATGTAGTCCCCCCCACTACAAATACCGCAACAGGAGGACACGCCCGCCATTCTAAAGCCCGAAATTCCTTCTCACCGCCCAGCAAGAAGGGTTGTCTGGCGAGACATCTCGCTCATATTACTCAAAGAACCGGGGTTACGACAGTAACCTAAAGTTCTTTTTCATAATCTGAGCTCAATGTCTCGCTATGGGATGTGGTTACTCCCGCATTGCCAGACAGCTTTATCGAACAGCAACCAACCGATGGGAGGGTCCAGATGTCCAGATGCTAGGTCTGAAGGACCGCGCTGGCAACGCACGGGCCCGACACATCCAGCATGTAGAATCGGACAAAAGTCAGAGGCGAAGTCCAACTCGCCGCCGCACAAATGTCCTGAATAGACACCCCCCTGAACAAGGCCCAGGATGCAGCCATGCCCCGCGTAGAGTGAGCGCGCAGGCCCGCAGGCGGGCGCAACCCCTCATTAGCGTAGGCCAAAGTTATAGCTTCCACCAGCCAGTGTGAGAGGCGCTGCCTCGAAACAGGCTGACCTTTCCTGGGATTAGCCCAGGAAATAAAGAGCTGGTCGCTCCGTCGGAAGCACTGAGTCCTGTCCACATAACAACGTATGGCCCGGACCGGACACAATGTATGAGCCCGCTGGTCAGCAGCTGGAGCTGTGAACGCAGCGAGAGAAATAGGGGAGCATGAACCCACCACCTTAGGCACAAAGGCTGGGTTAGGTCTCAGCGACACCCTTACGTCCCCTGGGGCAAACTGAGTGCATGATGGATGTACCGAGAGTGCATGAATATCGCTGACCCGCTTCGCGGAAGCGAGCGCCAGCAACAACATTGTCTTAAGAGACAAATGCTTCAAACTAGCACCCTGTAACGGCTCAAAGGGGGGACCCTTAAGCCCCTCCAAAACCACCGTCAGATCCCATGGGGGCATAAGCGGCCTGGAGACTGGGAGCAGTCTACGGGCACCCTTCATAAAGCGGCACACCAGAGGGTGCTGACTCACTGTTTTGTCCCCAAAGCCCACGTGACTGGCGGCAATGGCCGCCAGATACACTTTGACTGTCGAGAAGGCTCTGCCATCATCGATGAGGCTCTGCAGGAATGATAAGACCACCGGAACAGAGCACTGAAAAGGGGCGTGATTCCGATCATGGCACCACCGCTCAAACACCCCCCACTTACCAGTGTACAAAGACCTGGTGGAGGGGGCCCGAGCATTCTGAATAGTGTTAATCACACTCGGAGGAAGGCCCGCAGTGGTCATAGAGAGCCACTCAGGGGCCACGCCCACAGTTGTAACCTGTCCGGGTGTGGGTGGAACACCGTCCCCCCCCCCTGTGACAACAGGTCCCTGCGTATTGGCAACTGCCAAGGCCGGGCGCACAGCAACTGATAAATCTCCGCCAACCAGTGCATCGCCGGCCAGTGTGGAGCTATCAGGATAAGAGAGTGTCTGTGTTCCCTCACCCTCGCCAGGGTGGGAGGAACCAGCGCCAGAGGGGGAAACGCATAGAGCAGCTCGTGAGGCCAGTCGTGCGCCAGAGCGTCCAGCCCCAAGGGGGCCCCCCGACTGTGTAGGGAGAAGAACAGCTGACACTGGGTGTTCCCCTCCGACGCAAACAGGTCCACTTTGGCGCGGCCATAAATGGACCAAATCCGCGTCACCACGAGAGGGTGTAAAGTCCATTCTCCGTATACGGGCGCACCCCTGGACAAGAGGTCCGCCCCCACGTTCAGGGTCCCCGGGACATGCGTTGCCCGCAATGACAGGAGACGCACACTGCTCCACAGGATCAGTTTGCGTGCCAATATGTGTAATTGACGTGAGTGCAAACCCCCCTGGTGATTTATGTACGCCACCGTGGTCGTATTGTCCGTCCTCACCAGGACATGATGACCCCTGAGGAATGGGAGGAAATGTTTCAGAGAGAGAAACACTGCCGAGAGCTCCAGAAAATTTATGTGATGTCGCTGGAGACCCAGGCTCCAGCGGCCCCTCACAGATCTGCCCTCGTGAATGCCGCCCCACCCCTGGAGGCTGGCATCCGTAGTGACCACTTTCCTGGACAGGACGGTGCCCAGGGGCACACCCTGAGTCAGAAAAGAGGGTGCCCGCCAGTGACGTAGGGCCAACACGCAATCCGACGTCACCAAAATCCTCCGTGCGCCATGACGCACGGGGTCCAGCCTGAGCGCAGCAACCCAGCGCTGAAACTCCCTCATGTGGAGGCGACCGAGGCGTATTACGTGTATAGCCGAGGCCATCAGGCCCAGCAGGCGCAGACACACCCTGAACGGAACGTAACAGTGTCTCTGAAAAAGAGCAAGACATGCCTTGAAACTGTTCGCCCTCTCCTCCGAGAGGCGCGCAGTGAACGGCATTGATAGCAGCTGTAACCCGAGGAAGATTATTTCTCGACCCGGTGAGAGATTGCTCTTTTCCGTGTTTATCACAAAGCCCAACTCTGACAGATGACGTGTGACAAACTCCGTGTGCGACCTGGCCTCCTGCTCCGAGCGCGCTAGGAGAAGCCAGTCGTCCAAATATGTGGCCAGGCGTATTCCCCCCCGCCTTAGCGGGGCGACCGCCGCGTCCGTACACTTCACGAACACCCTCGGGCTGAGGGAAAGTCCGAACGGGAGCACTCGGTACTGATAGCACACTCCCTGAAACGCAAACCGCAGATACTTTCTGTGGGCAGCGTACACTTTTATATGGAAATAAGCGTCCCTCAGATCCACTGATGTGAACCAGTCGCCTGGTTTTATTAGACGCAACAGTGATGCCTGTGTCAGCATCCTGAACTTGTATTTCCTTAAGTGACAGTTCAGAGCCCTGAGGTCCAAGATAGGGCGAATTCCTCTCCCCCCCCGTTTGGGGACGAGAAAATATCTTGAATAATACCCGGATTGACTCTGCTCGGGAGAGACGATCTGAATAGCTTTTTTGTCTAAAAGAGACATTATCTCCTCCTTTAGCACGCCAGCTAAACGTCCCTGTGCTCGTGACTGTATTATGCCGGAAAAACGAGGCGGCACAGTGTTGAACTGTAGCCGGTAACCCCGCTCTATCGTGCGTAATACCCACGGATGAGCCCCTATTTCTCTCCACTTTTGAATGTGACAGCACAGTGAAGGGGAGAAATTCGGCTGAGGCTTTTCCAACACGGGAGGGCTCATAAGCGGTAGCATGGCTCCCTCCAGTGGCAGAGCGAGAGAATGTCCCTCGGGCCGTACTGCGCATGCGCGAACTCGCGCTGCAGCCTGGGCAAATTCCTCCGTAGCCGGAAGTGGGATGCCCACCGCCGGCAACAGAGGGACAACATGCCCGGTGGACATGTTGCTTATGTGCAAAGCATTTATTTTGTTTTTGCTTGCTTTGTTTTGGGTATTTTTCACACATTTTGTTTTCAACTTTATTACCTTGAATAAAGGCAGAACATTGTGTGTATGCGCGTGCTTGTGGACATGTGAACACGGCTGTGCAACGGCAAACAGCCCGGTGACAATGTCCCTCCTCGTCTCGTCTGGCCCTGGGGCGGAGATCAGCGACTGGAGATGCGCACTTAAAACCCTCTTTGGTGGAGCCCATGAACGGGGAACTGATGGGCGCGTCACCCGGAGAAACGGCGAAGGCGGTCAAGTAGCCTTCTTTTTCCTCCTACCCTGCGCAGCTGAAGCGGCCGGTGAAGGCGGCGGGGCTGCGGGCTGAGCGCCGGGGGGACCCTTCCAACCAACCCAAGGGGCAGGCGACTGGGATCGGGCCGGGGAAGGTTGCTGCTGCGGCCTCTTCGGGACCTTAAATCGCGCAGATTGAGCAGCGGCCTGGGCGAAAGATTTTCCCCGGGGCGGGGGAGACGGCGAGGGGGCTCTACGCGGCAGGCAGAGCGCAAACGCCTCGTTATCTTTCTTCCTCGTCTCCGCTCTCTCCTGCATGGAGATCAGAGCTGAGCCGAAGATACCCTCCGGTATGACGGGCGCATCCAGGATGTCATCTCGCTCTCTGTCAGTCAGCCTGGCGAGATTGAGCCACCTGGCTCGTTCCTGGACCACGAGAGAAGCCATAGCTTTCCCCGTGGCGAGGACAGCCACCCGCTGGACATGAAGGCACAGGTCCGAGATCACTCCCGCCTCGCGCCAAACCGCGGCGCTAGGTGCGCCGTGGAGAATGTCAGCTTGGTAAGCGGAGAGAAGCGACAGCACATTCAAAGCCCTCATCGAGAGCGCGGCTTGCTTGTACGCTCTCTCGGTCAAAGCAGACTGAAGACGCTCCGATTTAGCAGGGAGGGACGGACGTCTGCTTGAGCCAGCCATGGCGCCACCCGGGTACAGATGCGCTGCAACCGGGGACTCGACCGGGGGCATGGCGAGGAGACCCAGGGCTTCCATGTTCTCGGTGTCGAGAACGGAGGCACCCGGAATCTGGTTCCTTCCGCTGTACGGCTTGTCGCTCCACATCTTGGTGAGCTCGAGCAGTAAGTCAGGGAAGACGGGAAGAAGCTGCTTGGCCGTGTTACCGCCCGGTGCTAATAGCCTGCCCTCGTAGCGAGAGCGCAAGGGCTGTGTCACCGGAGCGGGCCAGGGAATACCCATGCTCGCTGCCGCACGTTTGCACGTGTCGAGCAGGACCACAGGAACCGGGGACGAGGGACTTGCGTCCCCGCCGTCCTCCGAGCCCTCAGAAAGCAGCCCCGGCTTTGCAGCCGGAACCGGAGTGATTAAGGCCTCATCGTCATCCTCGCTCTCTGAAATGAGAGGGGGATAATCGAAGTCATCCTCTACACACTCCAGCTCTAACACATCGTCGGAAGGAAAGGCAGGAACCGGGGACATCACAGACAGGGTGGCCCAGTCGGTGTGCACCTCCGGTTCCTCCTCCACCATGAACTCCTCTTCGTCAGCGGCTACCGGGGCAGCGGCCGTCAGAAGCGGGTCCTGGTCGGACAGGCTGGCTTGGCGAGCCAGGCGGCGTCTCAAGCTTTTCGTCGTGAACATTTTACAATGCACACACGAACCGGGGACGGATAGGGACAGCCTGGCGTGGTCAGTCCCGAGACACCTCACACACACGGAGTGCGTATCCTTCCCCGAAATCCGGGCACCACAGGAGCAGGGCCGGGAGTCTCCTCTGGCATGAGGAGCAGCGGACGCCATGGGGGCAAAAAACACCGGCTGGTGTGCGGGTGTTTTTCACGGTAAGTGCTAGCTAACTGGTGTGTTAGGAGCAGGTAGCTAGCTAACTGGTGTGTTAGGAGCAGATAGCTAGCTAACTGGTGTGTTAGAAGCGAGATGCTAACTGGTGTGTTAGCAGGAAACGTCGAGGAGAGCTGGCGTGCAAAACCTCGGCGAATATCGTGAGCTGAGTTAGCGTCCGTCGACAGAAGCTAATAAATAATTAATTCCGTCTGTGGACAGTTAAACTAACTTAGGCTCGGGTGAGATAATGCTTCTAGGTGAGAAGAATTTTTAGAAAGGCGGGCGTGTCCTCCTGTTGCGGTATTTGTAGTGGGGGGGACTACATCACGCAGCGGAGGGACACGCTTCTCTGACCAATCAGGATTGGTTATTTGAGATAGGTACTTCTGTCAGGGCTGCGGAGGGTCACATCCCATAGCGAGACATTGAGCTCAGATTATGAAAAAGAACCAGATAGAAGTGTCGAAAACACAGCTTCAACCAGCTTGACTAGTAGCTATGCTACTGTCAACAAAACACGTACTTTATACACACAATAACACTTAGCTAGCTAACAAGCTCGGCTAGCCGCCGCAACGTTATTATCAGCACAACACACAGGACTATGTACATACAGTAAGCATTAGCTCTGCTAGCCACCTCTACAATATTAATAGTTTCTATAATATATTGTCCTCACATTCATTTTAATTGAAGATTTTTTTTATAGATGAGACTAATTATTTTTTGTTCATTAGTATTTGTTTCTTTAACAATTCATAAACATGGCCAAACTAGACAACATCTATCCAGTTACAATACACCGCCTATCCAGTAATTCTAGCGAGATATCCAGCTCTTCGCCTAGCTATTCCTGCAGCTCAGATGCAGTATATGCATGAAGGGCACACGCTGGGTAGGTGTTATTGCCGGCCTGCGCTCAGCCCAGCACACGTTGTGCAGGTAAGCCTGATGACAGGAGATAGCCTTCTGAACCCCGCCATCTAATCCCTGCCCTCCAGAGATGTGCTGCCCCATCACCTCTGCAAAGCCCACAGTTTTACATGCCACAGTGAAGCTTAAATGAAGTTCTCTTTTTATATATATATATATATATATATGTGTGTGTGTCTGCCTGTGTTTGTGCATGCGTGCTTTGTGTGTGTGTGTGTGTGTGTGTGTGTATGTATGCGTGAGCATGTGTCTGTGTGTATGCGTGAGCATGTGTCTGTGTGTGTGTGTGCGCATGTGTACGTGTGTGTGTGTGTGTGTGTGTGTGTGTGTGTGTGTGTACGTATGAGAGAGAAAGAGCGCACAAGCTCACATGCATTTATGGTCTACAAAATGGAGGATTTTGACATGGCTGCATATAAAAAATATCCCACACAGTCGGCTGTCAGACATTGTTTGTTTTTGGGCATGCTCACTGTAATTTCCCTTGCATCTTTGCTTTGTGCTGCTCAAGCCTCTCTAAGATTTTTTTTCTGTCATTACATTCAGCTTGAGATATGATAGAATTACTTTACCAGTTCATCTTACTCATCTCATAATTATTTTATTACAAGCCATAACAAATGTACTTATTAGGAAATGTATATCAATATTCTGTATTCTAATCAGTTTTAGACATTTTTATTGCAGTGGATTATGTCAGCGATCATATTGTTTTCTGTAATTTCATATGTAAACATTGAGATCAGATTGAGTTGGTCCCTTGGTGACTGCAGAGCCCAGTTTTACATCTGCCTGAAAAGAGATTGAAAATGTCAATCTTGGCAGGGGAGTTTGTGGCGTTCCTTCAAGGTGCTGGTTACTGTGTTTATCAGCTGCTATGATGGTAATTGACAGAGCCTTCATTTGAAGCGCTCGTTGCTCGAGCTCCCAAACAGATGGCCCGCATGGTAACGTTGAGCGTTGTGAGGACTGCGGTATCTGCAGAGAGCAGATGCAAGTAATCTCACAGTTTGCGGAAACGTTGCTGAAAAGGATGATGAACCCGATTATGGGATTAAGACTATCAAGAGAGAAGACCCTGGAAACTGCAGACAGATCCACTTTAACCATTATCATCCCTGGCACAATCTGCCAATCCGCTCGCCATGGGCGGCGGTAACCGGCGCGCTGCTCCTTTTTCGTGGAAAGATGCCGCGGGGGATCGCCGTGCCTTTGCGTCTTCTGCGGAGTCGAGACGTTCCCGCTGCCAGGAAAACCCATTTTGTGATCATTAAAAAACGGCACCTTTCAAATGCAAATTAAAATGGAGGGAGTAAAGTCAGCCTGCCTGCCACAGCACTTCACCCTCTCTTTGTTGCGTTGTTGCAAGATGAGACGTACGTCTTAGATCACTGTCAGTCACATGAGATGTAAGAGTGAGGTGTATGCGTTAGATCACTGTCAGTCACATGAGATGTAAGAGTGAGGTGTATGCGTTAGATCACTCAGTCACATGAAATGTAAGAGTGAGGTGTATGCATTAGATCACTGTCAGTCACATGAGATGTAAGAGTGAGGTGTATGCGTTAGATCACTCAGTCACATGAGATGTAAGAGTGAGGTGTATGCGTTAGATCACTCAGTCACATGAGATGTAAGAGTGAGGTGTATGCGTTAGATCACTGTCAGTCACATGAGATGTAAGAGTGAGGTGTATGCATTAGATCACTGTCAGTCACATGAGATGTAAGAGTGAGGTGTATGCGTTAGATCACTCAGTCACATGAGATGTAAGAGTGAGGTGTATGCGTTAGATCACTCAGTCACATGAGATGTAAGAGTGAGGTGTATGCGTTAGATCACTCAGTCACATGAGATGTAAGAGTGAGGTGTATGCGTTAGATCACTCAGTCACATGAGATGTAAGAGTGAGGTGTATGTGTTAGATCACTGTCAGGCGTTAGTCGCTGGTCAGTCACTGCTTTTTTATTTTGTTTAATTTTGATCCTATTCTCTTCAGTTTCTTTGAGTTTTGGGGGGGAATAGGCTTGTTAGTCAAGGATGAATGTAAAGAATGGTGGTTTGAACGAGGCTGGTTTGGGGGGAAAGGGCTATTCCTTTTGTCCCTTAATGATCATAGGAATTTGTAATGTATGCCATCTTATGTCAGCTAATTTTTCATAGATGTCTCAGGACATCTATGCTGCATATTGAAATTGCTGGAAGGCTAGTTTTGTTTATGGCCTTGAGGGGCTTTTTAGTAAGCATGTTTCTGTGCTAATAGTATAATATTTTTTCCTGTCAGGAACAAGAGATTTTGCTAAAAACATTAATTCAAAAAGAGGAATGTAACCTACAATATATACAAATGTATTATAAATGTTGTACAAACACAGTGGCTTGCTGATAGAATTTTCAAAGCTTCCTTGGTTTTGATTCCCTGCCAAGAGGACTGGAAATATCTGTTAAAATCTGACACGTTCAGTTCAAGTTATGATGTAAACTTTGCTTGTATTTTGGCATAAATTAATTTCTTCCCCACTTCAGTGCTTTGCAAAAACACAATCATTTTTGGCCCTTTTCCACCGGATGAACCTTTTCTGTAATTCAGGAACTTTTTTCTGGAACTCCAGGAACCCGAGCATATTTTGGTTCCTGGGGCATGGTTTCTATCCCCCTTTTTAGTCCCTGCTTGTGAGGTAGTACTTTTCATTGGTCTGCAAACTATTGAGGTTGTGCTTGCATTACTGAACATTGCTGCATAATATTCGCCAAGCAGACCAATCGCCAGTTTTTAAATACCAGCATCAGAAAAACATTTAGCTGCGGCTAAAGTGCCAGCAATTTATCTTTTTTATAAAAAAATTAAAGATGTTAAGATGACTATGATTCAGCTGCTTTTTAATTTATTTATTTTTGCTTAATTTTGCTTATAGATGAAACAATAGCTTGTATGGTTGGTGTACATTATAAACATAAAGTTCAGGCCACTATTATTGGCACCCCTGGTAAAGATGAGTAAAAAGGGTTATAAAAAATTCACCGTTTGGTGAATTAGCATAATCTCACAGTGAAAAAATTGGAAAAATCCAATCTTTAATTGAAATAAATGTATTATGATAAAAAAAATCTCATCAAGAAATAATAATTTTTTAACAAAACCTCATGTGCCACAATTATTGGCACCCCTGCATTTATATATAGAATAAAGTAATCATTTTTAATATTTGGTCGCATATTCTTTCCATGCCATGACGTCCTGATGTCTGTGACCCAACAACATCAAAATACTCTTAATATCTTATTTTCTGGTAATCTTACAAGGGATACTATAATGTCTCTGCATTTGAATGGATATTTATGGGAATTGGTGGGTTGGACTAGATTTAGCTGTAAATCACACTGGAACAGTATTGAAACATGGTTGGCTAAATGGCTGTATGTCATCAAGGGTCTGATGTATCAAACAAGCCTTAAACCATCACTTTGCTGCCAGATATTCAGTATCAAATATATATATGTGATCAAATATTTAGAATGATTACTTTATTCTAAACTCCTCAAAAAAAGTTAGGAAATTTGTGTTTGGTCGATCATATCTCTGTTGTCACTGTATTATTAGCATTGTATCTTATATCATTGGAAAGCCTGTTCATTTCCCTTTACAATGATGTCCCATTTGTAAGGATCATGCATTTGTGGGATGAGCAGCACAGCTGATTATGTGGGTGGGGTCCCAAGTGAAATGTGCCCAATTTCCCAGCCAATGTCAAACAGTGTATTCTCCTGTTGGTATTGACTCTATTGTTTTGAGTTGTTTGGGGACTTTGATGATTGAACTCTCTATCAGTAACAAGGAATAAACAAGAAATATTGGTAATTGTATGCTTTATTCATTGAACAAACAGTCAGGAGCCTCAGTAGCGGGTGGAAGAACCATACGCAGCCACAACAGCCTGGCACCTCCTCCTCATGCTGGTCACGCGTTGCTGTGGGGTGGGATCCAATCCCCCAAACAACTGAAAACACAATACAGTCAATAATTAACAGGCTTTCCAATGATATAAGATACAATGCTAATAATACAGTGACAACAGAGATATGATCGACCAAACACAAATGTTTTTTTTTTGAGGAGATATGTATAAATGCAGGGATACCAATAATTGTGGCACTCGCGGTTTTGTTAAAAATAATTTATTCTTGATGAGGGATTTTTTTTTCTCATAATAAATTAAAGGTTGGATCTCATTTTTTCACTGTGACATTAAGCTAATTCACCAAACTGAATTTTTGTATAACCCTTTTTACTCATCTTTACCAGGGGTGCCAATAATAGTGGCCAGAACTGTAAATAAATAAGTAAAAATGTGCCATATATTTGACAGCGGGAAACTTGCTTGGATGCCTTGTTCAGAGGTGTCACTAATGCACACACAGATACCCGTAGCCAAATGTCATCGATTAAGTGTTAATGTTGCCTTTTTCTGTTCCTCTTCCTTAAACTTTGCCTAATCTTCACGCTTCTCGGGGTGCGGTGAGAAAGCAATCACAAACGCACTCCAGGAACCGTGTAATCCCCATTGTGGATAGTTCCTGCCCTGGAACAACCCCGTGGAAAAGAGACAATTGTCAACAGTTTACCCACTAATGATAGCTAGTGTGATAATAAGCTTTCTTTGTTTCAGAGGTTAAGTGTTTAAAAGGAACGTGGTGAGTCAGAAAAACGCATTCTGTTTTCATCTTCTCTGAACCGCGACTGGTAAACCGTGGCAAAACATCATTTACTCAGTTTCATAACATGGAACGGTTTGTCGTTGGTACATTTCTGGCTCATAAAAACACAGTTTGTCACTGTTTGGTGGTAGAAAAAGGGGCCAGCAGGGAGTGTCAAAATAATCAGCCTTTTACTTGAATTAATGCCTCTTGGAACGTGAATAAATTAAGCTGACGGGAAAAACTGCCTTTTTGCAAGGCCAGGGGGTAAAACAAAATCTCTGTTTTAGCTCTTGATTGATCCTGATCTTCAGACAAGTTTAATTACAGTCATTAAAAGAAGAAAATGGGTTATTTAGTAATCAAAAGATGCTTTTAGCATAATGGTAGGTACGCCAGCTTATGGTGGGTGACACTTTGTGGCAAACGCGCGCGAGACCTCCACACAGTACATAGCAGCTTGCTGGAGTTTCTTAACATGCTGTTCCAATTCATCATGTGGCCTCATTGTTGGGAAATGTCAGAACAGCAGCCTCAGGGCTGAAAATATTCAGTCATTTAAAATGACATGGCGTGACTGGCGACTGATGAGCAGGGCTGACTCTTGCACATGCAATGCATTTAGAACATTAGCATCAGATGGCGGTTTTTGTCTGTAGTTAATTCACTGCGCGCAAGAAGCCATTTAAAGGACACCGCCTAAATATGGTCACAGGGTGTCCTAAGGTGTGCTTTTATTTAAAGATATAACCGTGCCAGAGGCAGAAGTGCTACATTGCTGATCCAGCAAATGAATGAGAATGATGGGATACAGCACAGTTAAAGTACGCTGGGCTGTTGGACCAAAGATTTTGAAAACAAAGTGCACAAACTTACCCTGCATGGTATACATAAAACAGGTGCAGTAGAAGATATCAGTATATTGAATATACAACTTTATTTTCCGATGAAACGTGATGTTTTTGTTGAACATAGCTTTGTGATCCTCTTTAGTTATCTGTAGCTAAAAGCAGATTTTGTTTCATTTCATTGTGGTAATTGATATTTATGCATAACATCCTGAAGATGGTCTAATCTCGGCTGACCCTCTTCAGTGTGCCGTTACCCTCGGAGAGCATCCTGAAGGAAGGAGCAATTGGTCCATGAAGTGATAAAAGGAATTAATTGCCCCACAGTTGGGGTTAGTCCACCAGCCTTTTCTGAGTAATGAAAGCTACCCTGTCGCAGCGGGCTAACTGTTGACTGGACACCTCTTTAAAGAGCACCTACTGTATCGCTGGCGCGTGCCTGAGAACGCGTCTTCCCCTGACGGCGGCCGTCGCACACGCTCGCTCGCAGCAGATGGCTCCTCTCCCGCGATTAATTACGAAGGCCGCGGTTGTCGTCTACCACCTGCCCAGGATGGGCTCGCTCTGCAGGTGCGCGTTCGCAGTCGGCGCACATATCGACCGAGCCGCGCGTCGGCTTGTTTATTGCAATCAGCTCAAAAAAGGAAAATGCTAATCCGTCCGCCCGCGCAGAAAGGAGACGGGAGGAAGGCTGAGGCGCTAAAAGAGCCCTAAACGCGGGGACGGACCCATCCGTCCGTGCCTCAGAAGGACGGTGACACGCTGGGATTGATGAGCTGGATTGATATCCCTGCTGTCCTCCTCTCCACCCCCCCCCCCCCCCAGTAGTGCATGCGAGTTGAGTTATGAGAACATAGCCGTCATTACCGGCCCCCTCAAATGTGGCTGTTTACCGTCGTTCCACTGTAGCTGCTGGGCTTGCACATTGGTGTACTGTCGCTTCATATTTCATAAGCGTTTCTTACTTTTGTCTTTTGAGTCTTCACACTGGAGCTCTTACATTTATGTTTAGATGGTGGCTCATAATCTTCAGTTTGGCTTAGTTTCTGGTCTTTAGTATATGCTTGGGATGAAGCTTTAATTATCGGAGTTGAATTAAACATGATCCACTTTAACGTGTCTCAGAAATCTTGTTAAAATGAATGCCTAGTTATTTGATTCCAAGTCAGGAGGCTGGTGCTAGTGCAGCTAATGCATATAGATTTTGGATAGACTAATTCCAGGGAAAGGGGAAGACCACAGTGTTCCGGATGTTAAGAGCTTAACTTAACCTACAGTGTAGGCACAGTGCTTGTCACGAGCAAGAGTCGAGACTAATGCTCCTGATCCACAGTACAGTTAAATTGACAGGGGTCAAGATCAGTAAAAGTATGGAGCCTTGGTGTTAAGAGCAAATGTTTTCGCTGGCAAGGAGACTCTCTTTTCCTACCCATAAGCCCTGGGGTTGTGAGGTAAACTGATTCAGGGTGGCAACTTGTGTTTATCATGTCATTAATAGGTCATACTCTACCTGGCTGAGTCGGACATGGGTAATTTGCTTTGTTTTCTCGCATATCTCCAGCAGTGGATATAACCTGCTGTGCTGTAAAGGGACCTCTTCAACAGAGGGAGAGCTTAACAATCAAAATTCATGCAACAGCGAGCGCAAATGGATGATTATTAATAACGTGAGAGTCATTATTGAAACATTTGTTTTAACTCCCAAAACAGGAGAGGTAGCTGTCCTAATGTATCCTCCCATGAAGTGGATAAATTATGTACATTATGTATTCATTGTTTTATGTTTCAGTTTATTGTCATTTTTGTCCTCATTTTGAAGTTTTGTTATTTCACTTTCCATGCATATCAAATCAAACCACCCTCCTAGTGTGTACATCTCTACAGGAATTCAGGAACCGCTCAAGATTAGCAATCAATACTGCTAATTAAATGTGTTATTATAACCCTGCTTTATTTATGTTTGCCTCTGCCATGGGAAAAAAGGGAAAACAATAGACTCTGTTGTGTTTGACAGATTTGCTGTTCGTGAGAAGATTCTGATGTTATGTCCTGCTGTTCTTCAGTTGACACTTTCAGCTGTGATAAACTTTCAGCCTATTAATGGACAGCACATTTCTGACATCACTGAGAACCTTTTTATAGAATTGGATTTGTGTGTGTGTGTGTGTGTGTTTGTTTGTTTGTGGTTCTCCATTCCATATCCCTGTGCATATTTGCATATTTTACAATTACACGGATGAGGAAAAGTACCTGAAGTTTTTTTCATGCAGTTTCATGCAGTTTATTGATATTCATGAAGAGGGCTGCATGAAAGAATGCTTTATTTTGCTGCTGTGGCTGTCTCTTCTTCCTCTGCTTTCATGAGGTTGAAAGCTATTGCTCTGTCAGCTGTTGAGAACCTTGTCTTGCTGTTTCTGTGCAGTATAAGACAAAAAACATGGATATCCGAACAGAAGCTTACTGACACATCCGTGGATCTATCTTTTTATTTAATCTCCTTGTGGGAGTAGTAGGATTTTATATAAAAATGTATTGATGAAATTCATTAAGCTGTATAACTGTGTGTCATCCGAATAGCAATGAAACTCTACACTTTGTTTCTGGATGATGTTACTTAAGGGGCAGCGTATACAGTGAGAAGTGGTCCTAGCACTGACCCCTGTTGAACATCATATTTCACCTTTGACAGATTAGAAAATTCAGCATCTAGGGTCTTACTGGGTCCTGCTGTATATGTATGATTTAAACCAGGAGAGTGCCTGTCCACAAAGTCCAATACAGCTCTGGAGTCTGTCCAATAAGAACTCATTATCAACGGTGTCAAGAAGCAATAGTATACAGTAGGTACAGAAAATTTACAACCTTGACAAGTGCAGTATCAGTATTATGGTTTGATCTAAACCCTGACTGGAAAGTTTCAAGGATATGGTCTGAGCTAAAGTAGGCTTGCTTAACAACAGCTTCTTCTAGTGTTTTCATAAGAAAGAGAGGTTTGAGATGGGTCCATCGCTTCTCAGATCATCAGGATCGAGGTAAGAGAGAAGTGTTGGCTTAATATCAGCCACTATCAAAGACGGGCACACATCCTGTTAATATGGATGTGTTAAAGATTTTGAGTGCATGCTGGCCGAGCAAAGGGAGTTATTTCACCATTTTTAGTTGGAATTGGTTCCAGCAGGCATGCATTTGGTTTCTAGGTCATAACCAATTTTATCAACTCATCTACTTCAATACTACTAAAACAGTGTTGTGTTGCAGGTGCCTTTTCCTAGTGTATCCCAGTGCTTCTCACACATTTTTGGGGACGTGATGCCAAAGTTATTATTGATGATTTCAATTGAATGTCTCAGATTGCTATTTTATTGTATTGCAAGCTGAGCGCATTCACTCTGAATGGCAATAGTTGCCCTGTGGTGTGGTTTGCGACACTGGGCCCTCCTTATCTGAATCTTTGTGTTCTGGTGCTTCTACAGGAAGGTGATAAATCTTTCCTGTCATGGTGATCACCGGGATACCTTATGTTTAGTGGTGTAACGGATCGTAGTTGATCCGTGATCCGTACGGATCGCCCCCCGCGGTTCGGCACGCATGTGAACCGCGGATTAATTGCAAAATTTAACCATCATAGTGAATTACAGTTTTACTGCCGCTAGTACTTTTTAAAGTAATAATTCCCTAAATCTCGATGCAGAGTTGCAGTGAAAAGACAGATGCGTGCTGTGTTTTACTCTGAAGCGCATTGGACCTATCGCTAAGCCCCGCCCCTCTTCGCAGGGGGAGACAGTTTGAGAGCCAGCTCACCGACTGTAATGTAATTTTCACGGATTTAACACATTAAATACTCGTTCATTTTTGGAACCAGAGCTACGAAATCTCTTCCAAATCCGTCAACAAGGCCTGCCGTATGCACTGTAAAAATGTGTGCATGACTATTTTTAAAAAAACGGAGTTTTATGATTACAACTTAGCTCTGGTCCATAGCGTTAGAAGGAGCGTCTCCTTAACGCTATGTTACTTTCCAGTCTGTGCTTCGCCTCGTCAAACAATATGTAATGGAGCCCGGGGTATTTAATTTTGTTATTCATATGGATAAGGCAAGGCTAGTGATGTTAACACCACTGTTCTAATTATTAATTATAACGTTATATATATGGCTAACTAGCCTTGTTGGTACAAGCCTGACCGTCTTGATCCAAGGCTATGGCTAATGTTAACCAAGCCAGACTCACCTAAAGTATAATATTAACGTCAACGTTTACACAGGCTATTTTTTCATTCACTACCATGTTTAAAGGAAGAAGGTATCATGCCTCATATTGCACTTTGATTTAACAATTGAGTATTGAATATTTTATATATTTTAAGATTTTACTTAAACATTGGACATCTTGAATGTTGTTTTCATTTAAGACCATGGGCAAAAGTTCCTTGCTTTAAGTGTTTTACAGAATAAATGGAAAGCAAATATATACTTGTCTCCCTTTTTTTTTTTTTTTGCTGATCCGAAAAATGATCCGATCCGTGACTCAAAACCGTGATACGATCCGAACCGTGAGTTTTGTGATCCGTTGCACCCCTACTTATGTTTGTTTACCTATGAGGGTCTCAACATGCCTTTTTAGTGCCTAAGGAATTCTCTCTTTCACAGAGGGATTTTCAGAGAGGGGAGAGAGATTAATGATTGATGGGCTGCTGATCAAGTCAACAGAATAGGCCATGAATAACTATCCTGTATTGAAGCGTATTTTGTATGTGTGTCACTCCTGTGCCATCCTCTAAATCTTGGTGCCCGGCAACCTTTATGAATGAATGATAATTCTCATCACTGTTGCAAAGGCACTAGGTAGATTTTCACATTCTGTTTAAGGCCCTGGTTAATCATGTAGAAAGAAGGCTTGTTTTGGTCTGATATCCTCTTTGTTTGAATGTTGTTGTTTTTTTAATATTAGGTAAATGAAACTGTACTGAGCTTTTTATTGGGCAGCACTAAAGTCATGAATCTACTTTGGGATAAATAGTTTGCTTGCCAGTGAGCAACTAGCATGTGGTGGACTGCTGTGAAAGGACTGTAACCAGACTCAGATTAACAGATTCAATTACCATACGGTATGTCCTATCCAGTGACAGCACAGGTGTATTTTTTTTCTTTTCTTATTTTAAGTAGTGTACATATGATGTTTTATTTATTTATTTATTTTTTAAACAGATGCACAGTATTGTGAATCGAGTTGATTTGAATCCTTTTTTCTGTGTATGTTATATGAACCAGGGGCATTTAGGTGCTGTATGTTTTCTCTCATAAAAAATGTGATTCAAATCACTGGCCCTCATCCCTCGTAGCCATACAGCACAGTTTCCAAGGAGATGCAATAACTTGTCTGAGCTCGCCCCAACTCAGTGGGGTGCTGACTGTACTTAGTGTACAAATCTCTTATCTTTACTGCAATACTGTAGGGCAAACTTCACCACAAAATGTGTAGAATATATATCAGTAATAAGCAAAAGACTACACATTTGCTTTTACAATGCAGAGTAATATTGCCTGAGGCTGAACGTAATGTGTCCGTATTTAGAAGGGACGGTATATGCTTACAGTTCAGGACATCTCTGGATGTCTTTTGTGTTGGATCGTTGTGTAGCTTGTTTTGCAGATGTTTTTCAGTCACTAGGCTGCAAGCAAAGCCATGTTAAACTAATTGGAATTAGTTGTAATTCATCAGTTGTGAATATGGAAGATGCTGAAGAGCTTTAGCATTTAAAAATGATTGTGTTTGTAATGGGTACAAACTGCGATAGGCTAAGTGTTGCTTAGTGTAATGGGCTATGAACACCTTTTTAACCCAAAATTAATCTCTATTTGTTTGACTTGCTGTACATAATACTTTTATATTTGGAGAAGCACGCTTTGCATCATGGGTAACGTGTCACGCAGTGGCAATTTATCATGGTTCACGGGACCTCAAGGCTGTTTTACTTGCCATCAAAATACTTTCTCTCTTCCGCTAATGATAGATATCTGCTAATGGAGGTTTAATAGTACTTACAATCATGTCCTCATACATTAACGGCCATGCCCTGGTGTGAGGACTGTGTACTTGTGTGCTTTCATCAGTCAGCTCTACTCCTGATGCAGGGCCCTTACTGTTGCCACGGTCAGAGGAGGCTCATTCAGAAGACGACGCCGTCATAATTACAGTACTTTCTTTCCCAGAGATAAGCTTCTTTATGAGACAGTTTGCCTTCCAATGGTACAAAAAGGCAGGCCTCAATGACAGACCGTAGAAAAGCGAAATAATTTGAAATGAAGCTTCAAGGTGACTGCGTCTGTCACAGATTGCATAGCAGGCCAAATGATAAACGTGTGTCACTTCTTGTCCATAAAGCTAGCTGTCTTGTGATGATTGTTCCCCCCCCCATGTTTACCTTTCAAACAGATGTTTCATATTATTAGACAGAAGACATCAGGGATTAATTATAGTTTTTATTTTATTTATTATTCTTTTTTTAATTGACAGTTACTCTAAAAATGCACGGTTATTTTCTCATTTGGCTGGCTTTTATAAACAATATTGGAGAAGGAAAAAATCACATTCTTTTATGACCTAACTGCCCTCCCGCATACCTAATGACATTTTAATTTAATCAGTCATACACACTGTAATGCTACATAGATTATCTCCAGCTTCTCTCAGATAAACACTGTTGTATAGTATACACTCTCTTGCTGATATTTAGCCATACAGCAATGTGTGATCAGAAATACCTAAAGCTGCCTCTTGCTCATCAGATTACAGTATGTTTCTAGCATGCTTTCTCCTATATTATTTACAGTACACTGAGGAAATTCAAATGAAAATCATCAGTTTATTGTTTTTATCATTTTTATCCTGTGAAAATGTCTCGTCAGTACTGTGTTGTTGTTCCTAAAATATATTAGCAAAGAGAATATTTGTCATTTTTCAAACAGTGTTTGGTGGTTGATGTTTCAGAAACATGTTTCTTTTTTTAAAGTTTCTGGGAAAAGTAGCCTCACTTAAAATAAATCTTGCCTATAAACAAGAGCACCATGTATTATACAGTGTACTGTAGGTGCTGTGCACCTCAGGGTCATGCGTCATCTACGATATATTGCATTAAACATGTTTTTAAACATTTTTCTAGCTTGCAACACTTTGCCAGGCATGTCATATTAATTGGGCAATGTCAATGATGCCACTGTACCTGTATGTGTCAGGCATAAAGAGGGATTTCAGTCGTCTGTTTTCTTGCCAGAAGAATTAACACTTTTGGTAATTTGCTTGCATAGTTTTATTTTAAGAAATCCCATAAGGCAGATTTTGGCTGGTCTGGAGGTACTTTTATGCTTTGACATTTCACAGCCAGTTTATGTAGCGAGTTGTTTGTTGATTGGACAGTAAAGGTGAAGCAGGTTCTGAGACCTGCAGTGAACGTGGGTTCTGGCCTTTCCCTCGCTTCCCTTCAGGGGCATCAGTGCCAAAAATACAGCCGTCTGTGATGGAGCCAATGCTGCGGAGTGGCAGGGAGCTTGCTGAGGTGAGCAAACGCTGCTCCGTTTGTGGGGCCGTTCGCTGCCCCTGCCAAATATTGTCTTTCCCTTCGCTTATATATTTGATCCCTGGGTAAGTTTTGCTAGGTCGTGTTTAGTGTTCTTGTAGAGAACAGTGGACAGACTGAGCAAAGTTCATAGGTGAGAGAAGGGCTCCCCTAACCTGTACTGAGTGCTCAGATTTCTGTCAGCACACAGGTTTCAGAAACTTGGATTGTTTTGTGGGATGTGGTGGGCTCAATAGTGGAGTGCAGTGACAAGCAGTGCTTTTCTTTTTTGGTGTAAAAAAATTTAATAAAATTACATAGTTCCAAACCAATTTTGTGGCTTGTGAAAATCGCCAAAATGTTCTTGCTGGTAGATTTATTTAAATGTGCGTGCGCCCGTGCCCGCGTGTGCACGCATATGTATATCTGTGTTTTCTCAAAGGTTTCAGTAAATCGTTGCAAAGAGAATGTGCAGATCAAGGGGGTTTCCATAGCAACAGCACAGTTCTGTTGTACGGTAAATATGAGTAGACTAATTCAGCCAGGCGTGCACACTCTGTTCAGTATCCTTAGTATCATGGAACATGACATTTCGACTATCATTCTAGCTTGTCACGAAGATTTGCAGTGCCTGCAAATGTAATTATTGTTAAGTGATTTTCTATGGGCAGTTGACATGCCGCATAAATCAATACTGAAGTCCTAAATAGCCCATAAGATTGTTATTACGGGAGAGAGCTGGTGAAGACCATTGGTAGGAACATTGAGTAAAGTATAGCATTGAGTAAAGCATCCCATCCAAAATTCAACTGAAATCACTTTTCTACTCAATGACCCTGTATGTATTTTCATTCCTGCAAAGAGATCATGTTATCTCAACTCCAGCCTTTAAATTGAATCTGCACACAAAGTAGACGAGTCTAAATGTTCTAGGTCTGGAGCTTCAGGCGTCGGAATCAGAAAACTCTGATTAAGTAAAATATTCCATATCATCACATACGGTTGAGATCAGAGCCCACGTTTCTTTGAGAGGTCTAACATCTGTGGGTTGAGTAAAACCTTTGGGAGTTATGTGAAGCTCCGGGCCATTTGATTGGCACAACCTTGTATGTGGAAGGCCTGGCCTTTTCATTTAAAGGGTGAGACATTTAATGGAAGGGAACTAACTCTTCTGAAATGATATTTGTTCATCCAGTCTAGTCATAATCATTGTAGCTGCAGGTGGTAAGGCACTATGCATCCTGAGGGCTGGAATAATGATCTCATTCTGCATTTAATCACCAATCAGGGTGGAAATTGCATGTCAATGGAATGTGGAATAATTATTAATTAATCAGAAAGAAACACCAGTGAAATTAGAGCGTATTACTCATACCTCAAATAAGCGCCTTGATTTTGAAGAAAGGTTTCAAGTCCCAAACTGGAAGCACTCTCCCTGCTAGCATTTGATGGCTTGTGACATAAAGTTAGTATATGTTGTGTTGAATTATCAGAGTACTCTATTATGGCAGCATGTTTAATGAAGAATAGATGCTAAATATATTTGGTTTATTCATGCTTATGAAAAACATTCATGTTCCTTGTGCAGTTTGAGTTTAATTTACATGTGAATCATCCCCCAGCTTGATTGTGGCATCAGTTTTGCCCAAGATGATATTCCAGTGTGGATTCTCAAATTTTAAATGTAGCCCTGAGAGCTCAGAATACTTTGTCAGCTAATCCATTTATTAAGGCCTGCTCTGTAACTTGATATGCTACTTTATATTCCTCCCAAATGTTGATCGTCTGTTTGCTGGTCATGAATTATGAATGCTTAATAGCTGCATATGAATTTTCCCTCATTCGTCTGGAGCAGATGAACTTATGAAAAATTGCTATTGCATCTTAGGAAGACAACTTTGCTCACTTTTAGCACCTCTAGTGACTGCATTTTAAGAACAACAGAAGCAGAGATATTAATCTCAGAAGACCAGTAAATAAATAAGTATATTCACGCGCACAGTGGGTTAAAAAATATTCAGCCCCCTTAGACTTTTTCATATTTTGTTGTGTATGAATATTTGTTAAAAAAAATTATTTGATCAGGCTTTTTTGCTGATATTCAACATACATTTTTTTCCAATTTGTTCCATTATACATTGTTTTATTCTAAATTGTTTACAAATATAAAACCCGAAAACAATTAGTTTCTTAAGAATTTAGCCCACTTGCTTCATTGTTCTTTAACAGCCATTCAGGCAAAACTTTGTTCAAAATTACATATCATCAGTTGCCCAGATGTTTAGGTTGTATTTAAGGACTTTTAACAATATTTTTTATTTAAAATGTGTGTATCATAATAAGACCAAACACCGAAACCACCATCAATGTGTAGCACCCATCTAGGTGATGCGTCTTCTACAGCACAGTGTCCCAGTCACTGCACTAGGAATTGAGGTTTATTTGGCCAGAGGAAAGATCGCCCATCAACAGCAGCATAGTTTTGCCAGGAGGTCTCCCATCCAAGTACTAACCAAGCCCTCACTTGCTTAGCTTCAGCAATTTGGCAGTAACAGGGTACATGGTGGTATGGTTTCTGCAATTGTTCAAAAATGCAGAGGTGGTGAACCAGGAATTGAAAACCCTGTATGCAGATTGCTGATACTTTGTAACAGCACTGTAACAGTTAACATGTATTCAGCAATTTGTAAGCTGTTCGTAATGCAATTTGTAAGCTTATTCAGGAATTGCTGTCATTTAAAATCTGTATTAACAAATATTTTACACTCCTAGCTGTCTTTGTTAATGAAATAATAACATTTGCCATTAGTCTTGGAAAACCTCTGTGACAGGCATCCTTTATTGAATAAATAAATACATAGTCCCTCTAAAAATGTCTGGCTACTGTCAGAATGTGGCAGAGTTGTTAGGTTTATTCTTTCAGAACATTATTGCTTGTGTGTCCAAAAGTTCTGTGTAAGGACTGTGACATACAGCTTTACTTACACAGCGTAATGCTTTGTACTTACCTCCTGTACTAACCGTTTAGGTTTCTTAGTGTTTATTTGTCTTCTCCGTGTACTACAGCAATACCATACAGCAATACTTCGTGTACTACAGCAATACTATACAGCAATACTCCGTGTACTACAGCAATACTATCTAGTGAAGGCCAGTTACTTTTCATACCTGCTTGTGTTTTTAAAGTCTGAGGTTTAGCTTTTGTTCCTAAAACCATTTAGAGTCGTACTTGACATAACAAAACTGGCAACTATGAAAATGGATGTAAAATGTCACCTCGCTCATTGACGCGACCGTTTCTTTTGAAATGCTTTAAAGTTTCCAGTTAAAGCATCTGAGGAGAAGTCATTATGTTGATGCTTTAGATGCTTGATTTTTGTTGTCTTTAACTGTATGGAAATAAAATTTAAAAAAACATAAACTTGTGTTTATGCAATGAGTTAAATTTATCTGAAGCCAACAGGGGTAGAGAGTGCAGCAAGTCACAGTTTTGAACACGCATTTGTGTAAGTGCAGACTGTACAAAACTATTATGATATTTGAGATCATGTATTCATCCGCCATTTTAAGTTATTGTGCTTTGAACATTTTGTGTACTGGCCGCTGTGTTGCATTGCAGATGTTGCAGCAGGGAAATTGGATGTTGCGAAGCGAGTCTGGGCCAGATAAACATCATGTTGCTTTTCACTGCTTCACTCCGGGTGGCATTTAGATTTAAAAGGACAACGGGCTTTTTTCTTGTAGCTAATGCATTCTAATTAGTCCACTGGTCAGCAGGGAGGCTAGCGGTTAACCAATAGAAGTAATTCCTGAGGACCAGGTTAAGAATTCACTTGTTGTAACTGCTCTGCAGTACAGAGGGCCATGAAATTAGTGACCAGAGCAAGCATTTAACACATGTATGCAGGCAGCTGAAATACTCTGAGTCACGTATTGTGGCAGGCGGTGGTGTAGCATGCTGCTCTGTTGAGCTGGGCAGTTGTACTCTCATAACCTGTTTTTCCCCCTTCATTCCCAAATGAGCTTTTAGCACTTTGTACATGCTACTGCAGCACTAAAGTACTTAACAGTCAGTCTTGGTGGATTTAATTTCACACGTCACATTTTTTTTCCCCTTCCATCTGTGCTAGCAAATATTGGGGGGCGGGGGGAAATTAAAAGATTTAATCAGTTCTAAAGTTTCTGTAATTCCACCAAAATATGTTATATAATATGGGCGGCTGAGGCTCTAACCTAATTTGACACTCGGTTATATTCCTTTATTGGGAAGAAATAGAATTGCTTATATTCAGTTTTTTTTAATGTTCCTATTCTCATATTATTATATAGTTGGGTGCAAAAGTTTGGGCACCCCTGGTCAAAATGTCTTTTACAATTACGAACAGAAGCTAACCTGATCTCTAAATGGTACAAAATTAAATATGACACATTTCTTCAAACTTTAAAGCAGGATTACTTTGTGTTTATATTTTTTACAGTTTCAAAATAATAAAAAAATGTAAAAGGCCCTGTGCAAAAGTTTGGGGACCCTTTTGGATTATTCTTTGTTACTTTTTAAAAAGATGATTACTAAAGCCCAGGCCCAGGTGATTAACTTGTTTGGGCTTCAATGAGTCAAGTGAATACAATTCCAGGTCTGAACTATTTATTCTGAAGTAACTCCATGTCTTCTAAAGCATCCGACTGCGGTGGCTGTTCTGTCTGGTGTTAACAACCATGGGTTCCTCTAAACAGTTGGCCAAGGATGCCAGAATCAAGATAGTTGACTTCCACCACCAAAAAAACTCAACGTTTCAAACTACCTATTTCCACTGTCAGAAAATGGAAGATAAATGGAACAGTTGAAGTCAAGGCGAGATCTGGAAGACCAAGAACAATTTCAGATAGAATGGCCCGAGTGAGAAATGCTCAGAAGAACCCACACATCACTGCAAAAGAGCTGCAAAAAAGAGTAGTAGACGCAGGTCTAGTTGTTCACAGGACAACAATATGAACAGCAGCCATACCACCGTGCAATCTGCTTGTGCTGAATGGCTGAAGCTAAGCAGATATGAGCTTCGTTAGTACTTGGATTAGAGACCTCCTGGGAAAACTAAGTTGATGCTGGAAGTGGTGTTGGTGGGCCAGTAGGCGGCAATCTTCCCTCTGGTCAAATAAACCCCAATGCCCCAGTACAGTGATGGGAACACTGTGCTGTAGGAGACGCTGTCTTTCGGATGAGACGTTAAACCTAGGTTCTGACTCACTGTGGTCATTAAAGATCCCATGACACTTATCGCAAAGAGTAGGCTGCTGTTGCATCACCCAGGTGGGTGCTACACATTGGTGGTGGTTGAAGCAAGTTTCCCTCTCGTTGTAAGGTGCAAAAGAAACAATGTGCTTTGGACTGACGAAGCCAAAATTGAACTTTTTGCCCACAACCAAAGAAGGTATGTTTGGAGAAAATAGGGTGAAGCATTTGTAGAGAATATGGGGGCACAGGAAATATTGTGCGGGTGGAAGGAAGAATGGAGTCCACCAAATATCAAGAAATTCTAGAGTTTCTAGAGTTAATGTTTGAAGGTCAGTCCAGACATTGAAGTTGAAGAGAGGTTGTGTATTCCAGCAAGACAATGATCCAAAGCATACCTCAAAATCAACCATGAAAGACCAAGAAAGACGGATGAAGGTTTTGGAATGGCCACCACGGTCCCCACACTTGAATATTATTGAATATATTTAATATTATATAATATATAGAATATTATCTGTGAGAGAGATCTCAAACATGCCGTGCATGCAAGGAGGCCAAAGAATATTTCTGAGCTACAGGTGTTCTGCCAGGAAGAATGGGAAAATATTCCAAAAGCAAGAATTGAAAGACTCTAAGCTGGCTACAGGAAGCGTTTGCAAGATGTTAAAGTTGCCCGAGGAGGAGTTACAAAGGTACTAACTGACAGTGTTCCCAAACTTTTCGCAGGGCCTTTTTCCCTTTTTATTATTTTGAAACAAAAAAAAAAAAAGTTGCTTTAAAATTTGAAGAAATGTGCCATATTTTTGTAACATTTAGAGGTCAGTTTAGCATCTGTTCACTTGGATATTAATTGTAAAAGGCATTTTTACCAGGGGTGCCCAAATTTTTGCACCCCTCTGTATGTATATTTTTACTTTGATATGAGCAAGTACTTCACTATTTCATCTTTTGTAATATGTAAAAAAATATTTTTTTTAAATCTACGATAATATTTAGTGACCTTGTATTTATTGCCGTGGTACAGTGTAATCCGTGCTAATAATATAATTAGTATGATAGTCTTAGATTGATATCTCTGAAAATCTTACTGAGAAGGAGTGGTATGCCCTGTGGACATGATACTTGGGTTTTAAAGTTTGGTCTTACAGTATATTGCCATTCACACAGAGGGGAACACCAGACTTGACAGTGTTTCAATCTAATGAGCTTGTTAATGTGGCCGTGCCAGCTAGCTCGGCGTATTGCTTTACTCTTCTAATCCATTGACTGCCACAGTTCCTGGGGTATAAGCATCTACCGGAGTTCTGTAACAGGTGAGGAAAGGTTATTTGTACTCGAGGGGCGAAAACTTTCTCTCATTATTGAGTAGATGGCAACGTGTACTCGGCTAGCCGTCCTTCCATTCCAGTTATTCTGCCTCTGTGGGAATGATTGCGTGTGAGGTGACCTGGGGTTAATTTCACAGCTAGTAGAGGCGTTATAAAGCCAAAGGCATAATTACCAAGCCCGAGTACACGTGCAAAGTCTACCCGAGAGCGCGTGACTCAAAAGCATAATTACCAAGCCCGAGTACACGTGCAAAGTCTATCCGAGGGCGTGTGACTTTGTGACAGTCCAGGTTTGTAGATGTGAGGGACTGAACTTGCGTTAGCGCTGCGGATGGAGCCGTAGCAGGCCCAGGACCGATGAACTGTAGGGATTGATAGGCACAGGGCTGTGAGGTAGGGGGGGGGGGGGGGGTGCTTGGTTCTTTATGATTAAGCTAACTGGCATGCAGTGCTGGAGTCGCCAGAGCTGCAGAGCAGCTATGATGAACATGATGCTGTTCTTATAACTCGACCAGGGGAGCGCCTCGTTTTCATTTGAGTTTGAAATGCATTAATGATCGCGGAGAGCAGCTCGCCCAATTTGGCAGCTGAGCAAAGCCATATGCCGGTGATGCGCACTCATTTCATTAAGTGCCATCCGTTTGCTGCGGGATAGATGTGCCTCCCGATCCAGCAGGTTGCATCGAAATGAGCATGTGAATAAGTGAAACGCCTAACATTCGTATCCTCGTCTATATCTTTACTGCTGCAATGTCAAGAAAAAAAAGCACTGCAGTAACAATTGGCCATACAGGCTCAGAGGGAGGACGGCAAAGTGAGGATCATTGATCCGGGGGTTAATAAAATGTGATTTATCCTCAAAGGCTGCCATCGTAATGTGCTGTAGAAAAGCCAAATTAAAGACAGCGGCCATCTCTGGGGAAAGGGGAGTTTTGAGAATTTATTGAGCTCCCTCTGAAGTAGCTGGGGTCATTGTTTACTGGTTCGCTATGCCTCCTAATGGCTCCCCGCTGATTGATGGTACATCCTGTGGCTTCGGCGCGCTTGCCGGGCCCTAATCTGAATGTGTGGATGCGGAGACGGCGGCTTCTTCGCTCAGACGCTGCACCGTAGGACTGGAGGTAAAGACCTCTGTTGGGATATCACATTTAAGTGCTTTTAAGGTTTAAGGTGGTCAGTTTCACCTAAAGCACGGGTGTCCTATCTTATCTGAAAAGAGCTGGTGTGGGTGCAGGTTTTTGTTTTAGCCCAGCACTATGAGTAACTGCTGAACATGCACACACACACGCACAAAAACACACACACACACACACACACACACACGTAGAAACGTGTTATCAGTAGAAGAGCCACTTTAAGCCATATTTCTATTTTTATTTAATAATTTATTTTTGTAGTTATTTGCAAAAGTTTTATTTAGCCATTTCAGTTCTTTGAGCATATTCTCACTATGTACTCTGCTGATATTTTTATACATTATAAAGCAGTCGTATGTCCTATTTTCATGGCTCTGTGATAAGGCAACTTCATACAACCTATTCTGGTGATGTAAGACATACTGTTGAAGTTGGAAGTTTACATACACTTAGGTTGAAATCATTAAAACTCATTTTTAACCACTCCACAGATTTCATGTCAGCAAACTATATATTTTGCTTGTTGGCAAGTCAGTTACAGACAAATTATTTCACTTTTAATTCACTATATCACAATTCCAGTGGGTCAGAAGTTTACATACACTAAGTTGACTGTGCCTTTAAACTTTTAAATTTTGAATATTTGGTCGCATATCCTTTGCATGCCATGACGTCCTGATGTCTGTGACCCAACAACATCAAAAGACTCTTGATATCTTATTTTCTGGTACTCTTACAGGCGATACTATAACGTCTCTGCATTTGAATGGATCTCTGTGGGAATTGGGGGGTGGAACTAGATTTAGCTGTAAATTATTAAATTTACTCATTATATTCCAGCAGCTATCGGTTTTTGTGAGTGTCCTGGGCTCTGTACTAGGCTGTCAAAAAATCTCAACCCGTTCTTCTAAAAACCAACCAATCAGGGCTAGCTATGTATCTACCAATCAGGGCAACTATCAACAAGCAAAATATCCTCCCCATAGAATAAACCCCTCCCTCTCTGTCTGCCTGTCTTCGCGTGTGCACTGGAGCATCGTTTAGTGGGAGGGGCTTAGGAGAGAGATGGGAGGGAGGAGAGAAAAAATATATATATATATATTTTTGCCTTGTATATTTTCAAACTTGCCTACTGCAGCTTTAAGGCAATGAATGTAAAATGAAACTGCTGTATATTAGAAGGAAAGGGTGTAATTTATTCCTAGATCAATTATGAATCAATTGACTTTCTTTGGTAGACAGGCTAGGTCCTCAGTTACAGGCATTAGAATAGACAAGTGGCAAGATAAGTGAATGTTAATGGTCATTTAGAGGTTTTAATTTTTCACCTTCATCCTGTAGATGATGACCTTACAATAATTAACCTGGAAATATATACCTGGCCTTTTCGGTTGATGGGAAATTACTAAGCTGTTGGTTGGATTGGTTGTTCCATACCTATGAAATAGACTGCAGACTTTCATTTGAATCACTGTCTGCCAGAAGAACCGTTCCATGAATGCGAGAACGTCAGCTGGAAACAAATTGCACTGCACTTCCCCTTAATAAAGTGGATTAAATGTTGTTTGGGGTCTCATTCCTCTACAGCGTGGCTGGCTCTGTGAAGTAACGCATTTTGAAGGGATGTCTGGGCGGTTTGCATTCAATCCGTTTCAACACAGGCACGCGGTTCTAGGTCCCATCGTGTTTGAGTACAATATGTACCCACATATTTTGCATATAATTTGCAGATTTACCTCAGCAATGGCATCTATGAAACAGTGCGATATGAAGGGGCTTTGTAGTTAAATCTTTGAACAAGAGAAATCCCCTGGTGAGACATGTCAGCATTTATTGCTCCGTGCATCAGTGTAAGGGGCTTGTGTGCTTATTTCTATTTGCACAGTTTTATACTGGATTGACATACGCAATGTTATCTGCCAGGCTAGTCGTACAGTATCATTTATAAATTTTGCTAGTTTGAGTTAATGAGATTAGCAATGTAAATGTTTTCCATAGCCAAATATCATGTATTCCTTCCAAATATGTTGCTCCACAAAGGTGTTAAGGCATCAATTTCCAAAACTCTTCAATTTCTCCAAGCTCAGAATTGCAAGACAAACCCGCACCAAAGGAAGCGCTTTCTCTCACAAGAACACGTTCGGTTTTGTGGGCCCTGAACCTCTGTTTTCAGGTATAATCATGATGAATATACAGTAGGAAGACGGGCTGTTTTTCAGCTGTCTACTTTACCCCCCTTTTTTTTCTTTTGAGGTAGCCTGTGTCTTGCGTTTACTTTTTACGATTATTATAGTGCTAATTAGCATTGCGTTTATGATGATTCCTCTGCAGAAAGATGTTGGAATTATATCTGTAGATAGTTCATATATTTTTACAGTACCATTAGAAAAGAGTGTCGCGTTCACTGGTCACCAACATGACAAAAACAGAGGTGTCGGTTTGGGTGGGCATATTTGCGTGATCACCGATATCCTTTAAGAGACCTACAATGTTCTGATATCATTTTGTTTAAAGTCGTACCAATCTATAGTGTCTTTTGAAACGATATGAAATGTGCATGAAAGTACTTTGAATTCCATGAGCTTCATTCATTCCATTTGTTGATTTTTTTAATTTTAATTAATTTATTAGTTTAATTATTCGTACCCTGTTTTAACTGAACAGGTCCATTTCCCTTATTTTGAAAATGCTGTGCGTAGGCCGAATCTGGAAAAAATCATGGCGTGCTGCGTCCTCACGCACAGCATACACAGACAGAGGAAGGTGGCTGGCGGTTATTTGATTGAGGACGCGCAGCCCTGGCGTGACGCGTAGATGAAGGGCGTCTGGCCGCGCTCCGACAGCGGCCCCTCGCACAGCTGCGGCGCCCAGCCCGCAGACGAGCCCCCGTCTCCTCAGTCGCCATGAGTGCCGCGATTTCAAAACCCGTCTCTCAGTCATTTTTGAAATCCAGTTAAGTTTGGAGTGCCTGCTATGTGGAGATTGTCAGCCTTTGATTTCCCATGCAAAAAGGCCTGTCACCGCTGATGAAGGGCGCATTGGAGCGGAATAAAAGCGCTCAAACAGCCGCAGGTGAGGGTGATGGATGAAACCCCCGTCCGCGCATCACGGGGGACCGCGGCGCTCGCCACCCGGCCTCCCTCCTCTCCCGCTATGTTCCGGACGCGGCGCATCCAGTCGTCCGGACACCCGTTTTCCGCGGCCTTAATGAATGTGACAAACTCCCCTCCCCCTTCGTGTCAATTAAGGGCCGATTGGAGAGCGGCTCGTTACGGCAGTGCAGCATTTCTGTGAGGCGTGCTTTATTAGCTGTCGTCACGTCACGCTTCAGCGACGGGCCTCCTCTGGCTCTCCTCTTGAGTCGGAAGTGCGGCTCGACACAGTCCGCGTTGCGTGAAACCTATCTCAGTCGTAGCGTATTGCCAAATTGTGTGAGGCATTATGAAATTGATTAATTGGATTTTTATAAATGGACTGAAATTATAAGGCTTTAATTATGATAAACCATGTAGCCCTTTCTTGTCTACCGTTACGAGCAAAAAATAAATAAAGCAAATGAATGTGTGAAGTGGATGTGTGAGTTTGAACACACGCATCCAATATACTGTAGCTACAGGTGCTGGGCAGAATCCAAATCAATCGGAAATAACACTAGCTAATGAAAAATGCTTCCATTTAATATTACATCCTGAGGAAGGCCCATTTGGGTCGAAATGTTGATGTTTTGATAATTAAATGGGAGCATTTTTCATTAGCTAAATTGTGTGGACTTTTTCCAAAAAATTAATAAAACATACATTTGGCAGTTATCTGTGTAGTACACTCAGTGTCCCGTAACATACAGCCTCAGTTCAGATTGCCAATGGTGTATCTGTGTGAGCCAGTTACAAACTGATTGTTTTATCAGTTTGTTTTAAATGCTCAAACAAATATCAGAAAGTATGGAAACGTCAGATTGCTTTTTTGTGGTGATTTTTTATTATTAATTGATTTATTATGTACTTGCAGTTCAGTGGCATGAGCACTTCTCAGCCAGTTGCATATTAAATCTCCCTGTGAGTGCTAATATAGTCGCTGTCAAGTTAGCTCGCAGCCCCACTCCTCCACTCAATACTGTATGTCCTGTTTGATGTGCAAATCATTCGAGGATGCCTTGCCTTAAAGTTCATCGTTTTCATCATGTTCTAAAAACGAAGGCGCACATACAGTCGCTGCGGAGCGGAGGCAAGCGTGGGCGTTCAGCACTTCTTCAATGCAAATAGGCAGAGCTCTGGGAGAAGGGGGCTGTTAATTCAGAAAGCACTTATCAGCCCACAGCTCTCCGCGCCCGACGAGACAGTATCGAACCGCGCGCGCGTGCGCCTTGTTTACAAGCAGGCCTCAGCCCGTATTTAACGAGCTCCCGAATGGAAAGGGACGGTTCTCTCGGCTGGGATGGATGCGCGCCGGGCCTTCGGCAGGATAAGCGCGGTCTGGGATCCCCCGCTAGCCTTAAAGAGTACTGTACTGTGCCAGGCTTTATGAGCGGGATCGTACGGCTGTGCTCCGATTGCCGCTGAGCTGAGGTTTACTGCCGAGATCTGATATGAATTAATCTCAGTGCGCCGGTGGGTTTTACGACATGGCGTGGGCTTTATGACCGCCCGGAAGGTCACCACACAGAACCGGGGTTTACAGTTCTTGGGAGTCCCGGAGGAATAATTTACAGTAGGAGTGGCGTTGCTCGTTCCTACATGGGAAGCTTCTTAGGCACCGCGTTTCCACGACGGTAGCGTGCGGGCGCCTTTCTATGGTGTTCGGAGAGGGCTTGCATGTTGCGCAGAGGTGAAGACCGCTGTTCAGATAAGCACCGTATGAGTTGACAGAGAATCAGCCGTAGCTATGTTGTAAATGATCACTACATCACATTGCAAATATGTGGCAGACACTCTTATCCAGAGTGACATACAATAGTGTAAAACATCAGTGTTACCACGGTTCTGTATTCCCGAGAGTATCACCAAGGCCCATTTATAATCAATAAGTGTAATGTTAGCCGAACAAACCACTATTTGTATCGTAACAAAAGGAGGTAAAACTAGTCGGGTAGAGTATCTGTACACAGCTATACCAGTAACGTTATCCAGAGTGAGATTCTGCTGTCCTGACTGCAGTGGGCAGATCATTACACCACCGTGGGGACAGAACAGACAGGAGACCTGGAAGTACCAGGCATGCAAGGGCGGAGGGTCAGGGGCTGCCAGACACCCAGAGGTAGCAGAACAGAGAGGGTCTGCTAGGTGTGGAGGGTCTAATGATCTCTTGAAAGTACAATGGAGCTGTCCGATAGGCACCAAGATTTAGAATTTGATGTGAGATGACATAGGTAGCTAGTGGTGGGATATTAGCAAAATAAATAACCAAGGGCTTTCATTGGAATTAGCATAATTGTTTAATTAGAATTGACTAGAATTCAAGCATTTAATAGAATTAGCCAGTTTTTTGACTTGGAGGAAAACAACTTTTGCCATTATAATCAATTGGCCTTAGCAGTGGGGTTCTGCCACACCACCTCAAAGCACTTGGTGTAATGGCTGTCTGACAGAGTAAGGCTTTTCCCCCTCTCATTAGAGCCACTTGTTTTGCTTGTAACACAAGGCAGAGAGGGAGCTCTTAGGGCTCCTTGGTTTGATTTTGGGCCTCCAGGGACGGGAACTGAGCCGCGATACCCTAATATTATATATGGATACTGGCCTTAAAGTACAATAAATAAAATACTTGAAAGGTGTTTTGATGGAAACTTTTGATTTCTATCCACTTGGTTTTTTCCATTGAAGATAACTTTGAAAGGAAATATTTGCCTTCACTGCGTTTTTCGTTACAGTGACTGATGCTTTTTGAATTTGTAGACTTGAGGTTTTCATTTTTACTCTCTAATGCCGACTGTACTTCTTTTTTGGAGCCCCCCCCCCCTAGAAACTACTACATGCAGAAAGGAGAAAATAAATGGCCCAGTAGTGAAGGGGCTGGGGGAAATAAATCTTTAAATCTTACCTCTCCGCTTGACCTCTAACTCCGCATTAAGAGCGGAAGCACTAATTGTCGGTGTGTGTTATGTTTTAATCTCGTTCACAAACTGACAGCTCCCGGGTCCCACGGAGGGAATCTGTCAGCGCAGCGTGGCGGAGTGGGTTTCCTGCCTTTCCCACTGAGACTAAAGAGTAGACGCCAGCCCTTCATTAAAAGAAGCCAGAACATTCCTCACTGCTCATCAGTTAAGAAGGAAGCCGTTAACCCTCTGTGACCTTTGGACAGGCCTACTTTGGTAAATGATCATCGGCTCTTTCTTAAACGAGGAACAGCCCGAATTGAGAGGGAAAACGAGAGAGAGAGAGAGAGAGAGAGAGAGAGAGAGAGAGAGAGAGAGAGAGAGAGAGAGAGAGAGAGAGAGAGAGAGAGAGAGAGAGAGAGAGAGAGAGAGAGAGAGAGAGAGAGAGACAAACAAACAGCAGACTCTGCAGAAGTACCGCTCTACAGGATGTGGTACACAATGACTCAACAATGATGGACTCATGAAGACAATATGTTTTTGTGCTGACATTCAGTTCGGGGAAGTGTTGTGCTGCAACAAGATTGATTTTGACAACAGGCCGTCTTTTCAGTAGTCCAGCAGAACTGTCTCCTCCTCCTGCTACGTCAAAAAAAATCTGTATAAAAAAAACTATGTTTTGTCATGAAAAGAAGCATAAGGTGTGAATAATGGAGTTGAACTTCATATGCCAGCGAGAGGAAGTTTTATTCACTTTAGTAGCCGGTGTTGGTCTGACCCATTTCAACAGAACTGTAGTGAATGCCTATGAGTACCCACTGTGCTGATGGGCTCTAACAGAGCTTCCCATTCTGAGGTCCAGGGAGATAACAGGCTCTGACTCTGCAATCATGTACCTGGCACAAAAAGTACCTGCAATAATTTCTCGTGCTGTGTCTTCTCTTTAGTGAGAAACTTGAACATTTGTTATGAGAATAGTGTGCGGGCCCGTTCCTCTGTACAGGAACACCAGCCAATCTCCCTGTCATTTAAGAGTTGATTCGGAGACCGGAGTCGCTTGAAGATGTTTCAGGCCGCAGATTGATTTCCGCGCGTCCGGGTTTTTTTTTTACCGCCGAAAAATGAGAATTATAATTAATCCGTTCTTCAACGGTGTGCGTGGAGAAGGCTTTTTTGGTGATTGCGTGTTTACCTGGCTGCGTGTTGTTGTTTTTTTGTTACGTATCCAGGGAATGAATAAAGACCGAATGAACCCTGTCTCTATGAAATTAGACCGTGCACCTGTCTCAACAGATACAAACATAGCTCACAGCAGTTACTGCCAGAGTAATGACCTCAGAGGGAATGATGATGATTATATAGGCTTATATACAGTGGGGCAAAAAAGTATTTAGTCAGCCACCAATTGTGCAAATTCTCCCACTTAAAAAGATGAGAGAGGCCTGTAATTTTCATCATAGGTATACCTCAACTATGAGAGACAAAATGAGAAAAAAAAATCCAGAAAATCACATTGTCTGATTTTTAAAGAATTTATTTGCACATTATGGTGGAAAATAAGTATTTGGTCAATAACAAAAGTTCATCTCAATACTTTGTTATATACCCTTTGTTGGCAATGACAGAGGTCAAACGTTTTCTGTAAGTCTTCACAAGGTTTCCACACACTGTTGCTGGTATGTTGGCCCATTCCTCCATGCAGATCTCCTCTAGAGCAGTGATGTTTTGGGGCTGTCGCTGGGCAACACGGACTTTCAACTCCCTCCAAAAATTTTCTATGGGGTTGAGATCTGGAGACTGGCTAGGCCACTCCAGGACCTTGAAATGCTTCTTACGAAGCCACTCCTTCGTTGCCCGGGCGGTGTGTTTGGGATCATTGTCATGCTGAAAGACCCAGCCACGTTTCATCTTCAATGCCCTTGCTGATGGAAGGAGGTTTTCACTCAAAATCTCACGATACATGGCCCCATTCATTATTTCCTTTACACGGATCAGTCGTCCTGGTCCCTTTGCAGTAAAACAGCCCCAAAGCATGATGTTTCCACCCCCATGCTTCACAGTAGGTATGGTTTTCTTTGGATGCAACTCAGCATTCTTTCTCCTCCAAACACGAGAAGTTGAGTTTCTACCAAAAAGTTCTATTTTGGTTTCATCTGACCATATGACATTCTCCCAATCCTCTTCTGGATCATCCAAATGCTCTCTAGCAAACCTCAGACGGGCCTGGACATGTACTGGCTTAAGCAGGGGGACACGTCTGGCACTGCAGGATTTGAGTCCCTGGCGGCGTAGTGTGTTACTGATGGTAGCCTTTGTTACTTTGGTCCCAGCTCTCTGCAGGTCATTCACTAGGTCCCCCCGTGTGGTTCTGGGATTTTTGCTCACCGTTCTTGTGATCATTTTGACCCCACGGGGTGAGATCTTGCGTGGAGCCCCAGATCGAGGGAGATTACCAGTGGTCTTGTATGTCTTCCATTTTCTAATAATTGCTCCCACAGTTGATTTCTTCACACCAAGCTGCTTACCTATTGCAGATTCAGTCTTCCCAGCCTGGTGCAGGTCTACAATTTTGTTTCTGGTGTCCTTTGACAGCTCTTTGGTCTTGGCCATAGTGGAGTTTGGAGTGTAACTGTTTGAGGTTGTGGACAGGTGTCTTTTATACTGATAACGAGTTCAAACAGGTGCCATTAATACAGGTAACGAGTGGAGGACAGAGGAGCCTCTTAAAGAAGAAGTTACAGGTCTGTGAGAGCCAGAAATCTTGCTTGTTTGTAGGTGACCAAATACTTATTTTCCACCATAATGTGCAAATAAATTCTTTAAAAATCAGACAATGTGATTTTCTGGATTTTTTTTTCTCATTTTGTCTCTCATAGTTGAGGTATACCTATGATGAAAATTACAGGCCTCTCTCATCTTTTTAAGTGGGAGAACTTGCACAATTGGTGGCTGACTAAATACTTTTTTGCCCCACTGTACGCTTCGTTATTAGGGAGGTTTGCATTTTGTGAGATTATCACATAAACAGTATGAGAAGACATAGTTTCTTACAGCACTTGTAATTACATGATATGATCGCTTCCCTTAGCGCTGGGCAGACCAGATCACATGTCCACTTAACACAGATGTGATATGAATTCCCTGTGGGACTTGTTGGCTGGGTGAATTAATGTGCAGCTTTGGCATGCTGACTTTTGATCTTTTAAGTTTTATCTTTTTAATTGCTTGTCAAGGGAAGGATGACAGTTATAGACATAGGAAAATTGAAATCTATTATTCCCTGGTTGGCGTGAATTGTTCACAAGGTCAGGGATGTAGTCATTGGATGGAACTTTCTCAGTCTTGTTTTAATGCGGTTCTTAGTCTGTGCAGTGCTACCAGAAAGAAGAGAATTAGTACATGTTCACAGAGAAAATGTGCCTGTAGGTAAGATTGTGATCCTGTATTATGGATCAGTGGAATAGTAGGCTGGCATTGCTTTTAGGCTGTGTCTGAATCAGAGCCCCATCTACTGCGTCCTGTCTCCTGCGTACAGCGCACTGGCAGAAGTGTGCTGTTTAATGTGCACTGTTTAGCAGTCCGCGAAAAATATCCGCCGTACTGTTTTCCAACCGTACTGCGGAAGTGTCGTAAGCAGGTCATAAGACGTCCCACCAGTGTTGCCATATCCGCGGTTTTACGGCTAAGTTGGGATAGTTTCAAAGTGCAGTCACAGGTGAAAATAAAAAGTCGCAAAGCAGACACTTGTTTTAAAAAGTAAAAATATTATGATTTCTATTTAAAATACGTTGGTTTCGGTTAAAATATATTTTGGGCTAGTTTTGAGTTGCCATTTGGCTGGAAATTTTCTGGCAAGATCTGGCAATCCTGCATCCCACCCTTGAGCTGCCACGTCACATGTTGTTTTTGCTGTATTTGAAGGAAAACGTCAGCGAAGCTGCCCCTCATTTTTTTTTAAACAAAGTTTCACGTCATATTTATGTGACCAAAATGTTTGTGTACTTCTTAAAAAGTGTGCTCCCGAATGTACTCAGCGAAACCCCGGAAGTAAGTGTGTCATCCGGGTGATTCAAGTATACTGAAATTTGAAACATTTTCGTCTACTCAACGACTTTCTCGTCTTATCTACTCACCAAGGCTACTCAATAGTGTGGAAGAGTGCTGATTCAGACACGGCCCTAGTATCTGTAGAACTAAAGTGCATAGCAGAATGTACCTAAAGTGCATAGCATAGTGTAACCATCAAAATAAAGAAATGTAATAGGCTTGCTACTGGTTAGTGAGCTCTAACAGACAAGTACAGCCTTTTTTGTTGTATAGGATATTTAACTGTAAGAAGTAGACGCAATTACAGAGAAGGTGTAGTGTCTACTTTAGCCCGGATTCAGCTGTTCCTCTGTGTGGCCTGGTTCTCTGTTGAGTTTTGTGTGTTTCCAGCTGTGTCTCTGCCCAAGATTCTCCACGTAGCCTGCTATCTGATCTGAATGGCGGAATGATGATTGAGTGGAAGCTGGCACGTTTTATCGCCATGCTCTTGCGTGACTTTGCACGTGCCTGCCGGATGTAAGAAAAGTAATAACGTTATGGATTTAGTGAATGCCACTTCACAACCCACGTGCAAATGTTCAATAACTGGCTGCAGTTGCCTAGGAGAATATACTGATTCAAGCATATGTTTCTGTATAGCATTTAGGGATGCACCGATACCATTTTTTTCAGACCGAGTACGAGTACGAGTACTCACTTTTGAGTACTCGCCGATACCGATACCGATACCATTTTTTGTGTGTTTTTTTAAGTATGAGTACTTTATAATAATACTGTATAATAATACCACAATAATGAGACGGCTGATTTTGAAGATACTGTGTTTATTTTCTCCTGTTGATGGAGCACAGTCTATCAAGCTCCCAGGCTTTGTCTACCTCTACACAACGCAAAACAGTGGTCCAGTCTGCTTCACTAAGGTTATCTATAAAAATCTCCTTGGAGTATCTCTTGAGGGATCTGATCTTGATGGAGTTATGACAATTAAAAACGTTTCTAGGGATCTTCCTTGTGCAGAAAATGAGACAATGGTCACTTACTTGGTAGCTAACAACTCCACTTTTAGAAATCCTCATCTGGTCTGAGACTAACATGAGATCTATGACAGTTTCAGAGGTTTCACAAACCCTCGTGGGCTCTTTTATTAACTGTACAAAGTCAAATGCGCGACAAAAATTATCGAGTGCCTTGAAGTTCTGACTGTCCTTTTTAAGTATGTCTGAATTAAAATCCCCAGTGATGATTACTTCAGAGTTGATCAAATCTGAACACTTAAAACACACTTCTTCAAGTATTTCATAGAAGTTGTTTTGGTTTGGCGGTCTGTAGCATGCACCAACTATCACTGGTTTACTTTTGGGTAAAAGGATATCAATAAACACTGCTTCAATTTGATCATGATCTAAATCTGTTCTGCGATTAAAACATATATCGGCCCTAACATAAATACACACCCCACCCCCGTTTCGGTCTCTGTCATTTCTAATTACGATATAATTTTCTATTTCTATTTGAGAGTCATTAACCGAGCTGTCAAGCCACGTCTCGGTACAACAAAATACTCCCACCTTTCCACTCAAACAGAGAAGCCGCAGATCACTGATCTTGGGAAGGAGGCTTCTGGTGTTTAAATGGATAACATGCAGTCCGTTTGAGGATAGTATGTCTTCCAGGTCCAAATCCAAACTTTTTTGCTCGTCCTTGGCCTTGCAAAAGGGGCGAGGTCTGGCTGCCGGTGGTGATAGCCTCCCTTCAGCTGCTAGGCTAACGTTAGCCGTCGGCGCAGCCCCACTGAGGGCTGCCGGTGTTGTTAGCCCCCTCTCAGCTGCTGGGCTAACGTTAGCCGTCAGCGCAGCCCCGCTGAGGACTGCCGGTGTTGTTAGCCCCCTCTCAGCTGCTGGGCTAACGTTAGCCCTCGGCGCAGCCCCGCTGAAGGCTGCCGGTGATGTTAGCTCCCCAGCTAACATTGGTGGTGGTGATCGAGGCAGCCGCCCGGTCCGCAACCCCGACGTGGAAGCCAGCTGGTCAGGTAGCAACACTTGAGGTGCTTGTATTGTACCTGGTCGAAGCTGAACTGTGATCTCCAATGAAGGTTGTAGATGAAGGCGTTTGCTGTAGGTGGCTGGCTACAGCGTAGCTAAAACGGCTAAAAGGCTAACACGAAACAGTTTAGGAAACAACTGTAATCGGTCTAGATTAAAAATAAAACGTGACTAAAATAACATAAAACAACATAAAATAAAATAATTTAAAATTACAGCCGGAGAAGCGTAATCGGGGTAGGTTTCAAATTAAAACTTGACTAAAAATAGCTAAAAAACAATTTAAAATAATTTGAATCACAGGCGGTGAAGCGGCGAACAACAGTCAGATTCGTCTACCTCAAAGTACTTCCAAACTTTCGACATTTTGTCTTGATTTCTCGTGAAGGAGGGCGTGGCGTGAGCGTGAGCGTGAGCACGCAGGTCAGGATTAGGTGTTGCTAAGGTGATAGCATTAGCGTGCGGACGTTTGGACGTTGGTATCGGTTTTGGAGTATCGGTAAATTTTTTCGAGTACGAGTACATGAGCATGGTATCGGCCCCGATACCGATACTGGTATCGGTATCGGTGCATCCCTAATAGCATTCAATAGAACGCATTTTAGACTCTGCAAATGACAGTATTAAAATGTTGACTACGCTCTCTAGTCGATACTTGACAAATGTAGTCATGTGGGTTCCTGTAAATCTTGACCGTAAATTTCATATCCAGGGGATTCAATGTAAATCGCCGATTCTTGCCAAGAGACTTTTGCAAATGAAAAATGTGTTTCATGTGTTTTTTTCTCTGTTTTCTACAGAGTGCAGTGCCCTGAACGCAAAATAAATCAGAGTTCACTGCCAGTTGTGCTTCATTGTAAATCCTCACTGTTGATGCTTCTAAATTGAGTATTTTTCCCTTTCCCATTTTATAGTAATTGATTTTGATGCATTTTGTTTTTCATACACACTGTCATGCATGATGTACTTTGTGTGTGATGTCTGTAAAGTGACTTTCAGAATGAGTTCACATTCATTCTGTCCTTTTGATCACTGGTGCAGTATGAGCATGGGATCTATTTTGATGGGTCTGGTTCTTTCCTTCGTTTGAAAAGCATGCACTGGTATAGACGACCTGCTAATGGACATTTTAACTGTTGGTAAAAAATATTATTTCTACACATTGCACACACTTATAATTCTGTCGTCCTAAGGAATTGTTTACCCACCCTCTCCATGTAGCACCAAACTGTCATGTGACAAGCCAGTAAACACAAAATGCACTATGAAAGCAAAGCTCATATATCAAGTGGCCATATTGTGTTTGTGGTGTTATGCAGCATTTTGCAAGTAACATGCAAGTTATTTTCACACGGGATATATAAAAAGTATTATCTTGAAACAGAAATGATGCTCGATTCGGGTCGATGACTTGACCCTCAAGGAAGTCACATTCTACTGACAAGGTGCAGATTGTATGGCTCTGCATTAACCTACAGTTTAATAGTAGTCCAGAAAGCATAGCATATAAAATACCTGCACTACCATACTTCTCTTGTATTGGTTTGGCATGGTTTGCTAGGAGAAACTTGTTACAGTTCCAATATTATGATTTTGCCAACAGTTTGCTGCTGCAGCACTTCTGGAATAACTGGCTACAGTATAACAGTATATTTGTGCAAGATACCTAATCTGATTGTAATGATATGGGGTGAAAGGAGAGATTCATAACTTCGCCTTACTTAGATTATATTTATAATCAGCCCGATTATCTCAATTATCGTTCAGGAATCAAAACCTAGAACTGCATACAAATATAGTAATTATGAGTGGAGGTAATCATTTGTGCTCCGATAAAGCAATGTTACCGCTTCAGATGTTTAAACTCTTTAAATAGAATTGATTACAAGATAAATCCATTCTTCCCCACTTTCCTGCGCTGACTGATGAGCCTTGACAGATTTAGACAAACAGCTGTCCCTGCCGACAGATAGTCAAGGATCAGGAATGGCATAACAAATAGGGCCAAGCCTTCAGAAAGTGAGACGACTCCAACACTACCTGTCAACGACTCGCGAAGAGCCATCAATTAGGGCTGTGCAAAGCAACAGGAGACTCATATTTGGTGGAGAAAGCAAGAAAGGGAGATCCAAGGCACGGGAGGATGCTTTATTGTACCACAGCACGCCTGTAATTACGGTGGTTATAAACTTTGTCATTTGTCTAAAGCTTTCTTATTAAATTTCTGTCATACTATCCTTTGTTATACAGTCCGTCAGTAAATAAATTGGTGCAGAAGGCATTCTGGAATCCAATGTTTTAAGCTATTTAGCTAGATACAATAGCTGCCCGCAAAACGTTTTGAGAAAAACGAGGTTTCAGCTCGCAGTTTGAGTGAACATGATTGGAAACGGGTGCACTGCACTAGTAATATTATTATAATGGTCAGATATGTACGCTTGTTGGTTCACCTCTGATAGTGGGTTTCCACGTTAGCTTTTCACTTCAGCACACAGGATTGTTTTTACCAGGAGTCCATGTCCCCAATGATTTCACATCTATAATTTGAGTCGCCAGTAACCCTCACTTGAAACAGTTGGTTATTGACCTTATGCTTTAAAAAAAAAAAGTTTGCCTCATTTCAGTGCCCCCTTTCATGCCTACAGGTCATCTCCATGTCAGCGTTTAAAACAAGGGTCATGGATTTTTTATGAAAGAGACTTCCAGCTAGACAGGCTTCCCAGCAATAAAAATTAATTTTGTAGAAGGTGTGGTCATTTAGTTGAAATGAACAGCTTTCAGTGAGAGATTTACAGGCTTAATTTCACACTACCCACAAGTAGCACTGCTGAATTTATCGCTTCTCTTGGATTGCTCTGTTTTCCAGCAATTCTTTTAAAGCTTGAATTTCTTGGTGCAGACAAACAGGGGAAAGAGTTTATTACTTCAGTCATTACAAAGTTTGTTTATGGGGCATTCAGCGTCTGGCTTTTAAAGTTATTTTGGCTGGAAGTCTGTAATTTTAATGTATGCTGAAAGGACCACAAAATCAGCGAAAGGCTGAAAGAATTTCTAACAAATAGAATAGTTTTTTCTGTATAGTTTTTATTTTTATTTTTTTGTAGATGCTATTGTGGCGAGATACATTAAACACATACAGCATCACATTACCATCAAGAGCATTGGCACAGAATAGTTCATTAAATGACAAGCTGATTGTCAAAGGGAAAATGGCATACAATTTCAAAACGTGTATATTCTAATTCATTGAGTGACATCACCACAACTAAGTTAGTTATCAGCTGTTGAAGACTGACACGGACAGACCAGACATGTATTTTGAAGTATGATGACCAGATCAGCAGCAGTGTTCTTTATGAGCTGAAACAGGCACAGTTCAAGGGGTGAAGCTACTTTTATGGGTCTACTTATTTGTGCCTTTGTTGCGGTTTGCGAGGGACACCACTGTTTGTGGCACTGCTTAGCTGCAGTCAAAAATTAATTTTACAGTGAACTGGTGCTTAGAAACCTCTCCTGCTTGTTGCATTTGGGACCGAATGACCCTCACGGTGACAGATTAGTTCACATAACAAGGGCCCTATTTTACCATGAACACTAATCTGTCTTCAAGGCTGTGTTCGTACCCACGCTCCCACAATAGTTCAGGGTCAGTTCAAGATGAGGTAGCCAGATATTTACGGCTTTGTGCGTTGCATCCATATACCTCATTCTATTTAACATAGCAGCAGCATGCGCATCGCGCACGGTTATTCAAAATAATGAAACATTGAAATAGTGACGGCAGCTATGCCCTGTCACTTATAGGCTGTAAGTGTCTGGTGGTCAGGAGACTGTCAGAAGACGTTTGAATGAAGTGAGTACTTCCTATTCTGCTGGGAAGTGTCGGTGGGGTTAGCTCTTCAGTTAAAAGTCTTACATGCTAATGTCAAGCTGGGAGCAGACATCAGCAGGGATTCGATTTATGCAGTTGGGTAATGTATGCTATAACTAGTGTATTTCAGCAAACATGGAATGCAAATAAAACAAAGCACTGCAGACATGAAACTGGGTAGTAGTACAGTGTTCCACTTACTTGGTGCACCCTTACATCAAGTGTAATTGCTAATCCTGACAGTTTCACATAATTTCCCACAATGATACATGTTTACGCACACACACACACACATCTAGTGCAGTAATTACCCGACTGAGAATGTTACATTTGCATACCGTCTTGCCTGGAAGAAAATGTACTCGACACCAAGGCTCAGCATGCATTGGGATGTATGGCCCCAGCCAGATTAATAGATTGTCAGTTAACTCTATAAACTTCACCCCTAATGGTTGAGACGTATCTGTCTCAATGACAGTATTCATGATTGTCTGAAATTATAAACTACAGCTTTAAGAAAACTCTTACTTAAAGAAAATTTTGACGCAGTAATATGTAAAAGGGTAGCTGCATGTGAAAACCTCAGCTTCTCCATTTACACTGCAGTGCAAAAAAATAGCCGTTTATACACGGTAAGAAAATTATGTTCACGTATAGAAACAAAAATATATTTTTTAAACGTTGTACAAATGAGCATTTGCTGTTTTCCCTTACTTACTGTACTATATACAGTACCTGATGCATTTTCGGTTTAGAAGACACCTACATTTCTTCTCCAAAATTTCTAGTATAAATATGTTTAAGAAACCAAGTACTTACCAGTATATTCAGCTACAGCTGTTTTCTGATTAACCCTGAAGAGTTTATCTTGTTACATTTTGCCAAAAGTCCTGTACAGTCGACATTTCCACAGCGACCACCTATCGCACTTAGGGCTGAAATACGTTGCTATTTCTTTACGTATTTAATTACACTAGGCTACTTATGCTATGGTTATTATGTATAGACTGTATGTGACTATTCTGAAATGCATGTATTCTGTTGCAAATTTCTGAATGATACAGCTTCTTCTTCAATTCAAAATTTTAACCATGGATGTGCAGGGAATATTTTTTGAGATATTGACATAAAACTAGTATAAACTAGGTGGAAATTGCCTCTGGAGGGCCAAAGTAAATAGAGTTAATAGCAATGTATATTATATTATATTATATATATATATATATATATATATATATATATTATATAATTGTTAATGTACAAGTTTAAGATAGTCCAAGTGATTGTATTTAATACTTTAACCTTCATTTGAATAAAGGCATTACATACTTCAAGTTTTGAAGTGTAATTACATTAGTCAGCTTGCATCGTTTGGCTTTACTAAAATAAATCCTCATGTTTCCTACTGTAAACTACTGTAATTACCTGTCCCCTGGCCCACATACATCGGAGGAGATTTAAGCTAATAAATAATCAATTCTGTGTTTTATGGGGAAAGGTTTTATTTTTACACTGGGTGCTGTTAGAAGAGTAGCTGAATTTAACATCTTCTTTGTGTTCTCTTCTTTACTCTCGAAGCCTCTCAAATTTCACACGTTAGTCAGCATAGAGCCATAACACACAGGTGTGCAGTGGATAGAAGGGTGGGATGATTGGCAGTTTCTGAGGTTCAGGTTCTTACTATGCAGGAATGCGTTAATGGACTGTAAAACCCTTGCTTCTACATAGCGTAATGAGCATGGCTAAAATGGGATGCGAAAGATATTGCAGCACTGCAGTGCAAAAGAACTGGACATTCATTTGTTTACCAAACAGCCCTGTGGGAGGTGAGTTTTTTGTTGTTGTTTTTTTTAAAAAGCATTTTAACAGCTCTCAAAGTCAAGTTGTGACCGCTTAGTGCATTATTGTTGCTGGCCTGCATGCGTCTTCACAAACATCCATTCAGGCGAGCAACAAGATTGCTCTACGGTGTCACATTGAGAGCATATTTTTAAAAGCTAAAAAAGAAAAACACTCACCCTCCCACAGGACTGTATGGTAACCAAATGAATGTCCAGTTCACTGCAGCGCTAATGTATCTTTCACATACCGTTTTAGCCATGTTTATTATGCCATGTGGACGCAAGGATTTTCCCGAGCACAACTGAGATACCAGTCTTGTATTCTGAACGTCACTCGGCCATTTCTTCACTACTGACGGACAGCTAAGTTGATTCAGCCCAGCGGTTGCATCTATTGCATATTCTGAAGGTAAGTGGTGTAGACGCTGGATGTGCGTTTTGCAAAGATGCACCCGGACACAGACACCAAAGACATGCTTCAGATGGCAGGGATTGTCCGAGCCCAGGTGAATTTCTATTTCACAGATGGTTTTGCCATGGGTATCATGGATTTACCGCCCGTATTCTTTCAAGTGAGAGGGATTGTTTGTTTCATACGCTAAAATGTAAAGGGACCGATACCGTCGAAGAGAATAAGGGTTTTATATTTGCACTGGATGTGAACGTCTCCCACACGTGTCAGTAAATACTGAAAATGTAACACATATGGTGCGCTTTCTCATTACAGTCTGGTTCATTGCATTGCACAAGCTGGCATCCTGTGGCTGCATTTGCAGTTCCACTCATTGCAGGTGGATGACAGCGAACGGAAGCCATCCAGCGTCCTCCTCCCGCGTTTAAGTTACAGTGGCTTTGTGAGGGAGATGAGATGGCTCGTACAAGGTGTAACCCATCCTCTCCTGCCCGCGTTGCTCCGCCAGTATGACATTAATAACAGGCTTTGTACGGAAGCTTTGTAATATCGCCGTCTTGTCAGGGCAGGGAGAAATATCGGGAGGATCCGCCTTCTGGTTTCTTTAAAAGCAGAAGCAGCCGTCGGCTCGCACGTAAAGGCTGCACGGTTCAGTGCATCGCCTGTCAGCAGAACCCATGTTTTGCTTGCTTTTTTTTTTTTTCATGCTGCTGTATGAAGTTTATGGTGGTCTCTATTTTTTTCAAACTTTAATGCATTTTGTATTCATTAGCTCCTGAAGTGTAGAATGAGTTACACTCCAGTAGTAGTAGTTGTAGTAGGGATACCACCTTAATTGCTGCATGGTGTACCCAACCATTGTCAAATGAATATGTCCCCTAATTATTATTAATGGTTAAATACTTGACTTTCATAGGAGAGTGACAAACTGTATTATTTTATGTCATTGTCGTCATTACAGTATGGCCTTACTAATGTTTGGTCAGTTTTATAAGCTTATCATAATTGGTGTGCTTATGGTGATGGTTATGGCCATTATGTAAAGCCAGTAATGCTGGTTGGACTTAAATTATTTATTGTGATTATCATCCTCGTCATCGTCATCAAACTAGTATCTCTCAGTGTCACTCAGATCTCATTGTCTTCTGAAAAGTGTTATCCGCTTATATTAGTGGCAGCTGTGTGATTGTGTGGTAGTGAGCCAGCCCACAGGAGAGAAAGACGGGCTGTGGCTTGTTGCAGGCGCTAGATTTGACCCAGCAGGGGTTGCAGTTTTTCCTCAGTGGTGATGCGAGTCTTTTCCTGGCGTCGTCTGCATGGGGGTTGGGGGCGTTGAAGCAATTACCGTACGGAAGAAGCAAGATCTACCTGCGCCCGAGGTGTTTGCCCAGGAGCAGTGTGGGGGAACACATAACCCATCCTGTCAGGCCGTACGTCACCTCGTACAAAGAGCAGGATTTCTTCCACTAATGAACAAACTGTTTACAGCTGTCTCTGCTCTTTTACAAAAACACCTTTTGAGACATTTTAAGGGGCTAAGTGGGGAAAAAATAAGACCGTGTCGAACAACGGGAGACCTGAGAATACGGAGAGAAATGCGCCTCGTGTTGATTCGGTGCAGGCTCCACGAAAGAAGGGTCTTGTACGTCTCACAGAACACCCAAAGTAACTGGAAGCCTGTTGTTGGATTCGAGTATTTAAGCTTACAATTGTGGCGCGTTGCTTTGTTGCAATTTCCATGGCGATAAAGGTTTTGTGGCAGCGGTGAAGTCATTCTAAAATCCCACAAATATCCGGGCCTGACAGATTTGTAAATGTGCATTAACATTAAGTAGCAGGAACAAAATGAAACCAGTCAGAGGGTATGTTTTGTGCTAAGTTGACTTGATGGATAAAAAAATTTTGTTCTGTGTTAATGTCTTATATTATTGGCAAGATAGCTTAAAAGTAGGGATCGGCACAAGTGCTTGAGTACTCTACAAACACTATATAGTACTCTATATTGACAAAAAAAGCTTACTTGATTTAAATAAATGCAAGTGAATTTACGGTTTTAATTTCATTTATAAAATTATTTATTTTAACATAGCAGATTTAGCAGTTTGTTGTTTTTGGGTGAATCAGCTTCTAAAATCCTTGCTCCAGTCTGCATTTCAGTCGAGTCTAAAGCAGTGGAGTTTTCAACAGTGTTGCCGTATGTCTAGCATACATACAGTAATGGAGCTCAAGTTAAATCCCACTTAATTTTAGGGTACCCTTTGTCAGAATTGGAATCATCAAGGTGACAGTATGAATAGGATCTATAATGGAAATATAATGGTTTTTATTGAAGCATCTTGAGCTTTAATCTTTGAATTGAACTGTCATTATCGCATATGGGTAAGGCACCACGGTGAGTAGTCTAGGCTGTGGCCTACAGTGATGTGACAATATATATGACAGAACTATACTGACAGAGATCTTTCTCCATCTGGTAGATGTTTCATGTGCACAGATGCAGGTAGTTTAAATACTCTGCAATGTTACTTAAATATCATTTTAAATGCTATTGGGAGCCTGTTATGGGTTCTGTAAGAATTGTTCTCAAAGGGGATACGAAAGGGCGGTAATTTGTTGCGCACTATAAAACACCTTTTTGTGTTTTTTTTGTTTGTTGACGATGAACTTCACAGAATCAGTAAATGGATGAACTTCACAGATTCACAGAATCCAGTAAATGGATGAACTTCACAGATCCACAGAATGCAGTAAATGGATGAACTTCACTCACGCACAAACAAGCAAGCTCCAAGACTTGATTTAGACAGAGTAAGCCTGTTTCCCCACAAACCCTATGTAAACAGCTGCCACTGTTGCAGTGAATTATTTCTTGATAGAGCTTGTATACACAATATATCTGCGGTATCATATATACCACCGCTGAAAATAAAGCGTTTGCCACTTAAAGAAAAAGAAACTACACCGTAAGTGTCAGTTTCTTACACTCTCAGAAGCTGTCATGTGGAACTGTCAGGAGTAAGCAGAGTGGCTTTGAGTCTAAGGCCTTGTGACGGTTTTATACCACTGCTCGTTTGCCTCAGTTGTCCCATTGGAGGGCCAGTCAAAAAGCCTTGTGTGGGCCGTTGTCTTTTTGTACCAGTAAATATTAATAGGGAGACCACTTTGCGATGGCCCAGAGGGTCCACAAAGACATCCAGACCAGTGTCTTAATCTGAGCAGGCCTTGGAAACTGGCAAATGTGTGGTTAGGTCTTTTGGGATATTTATGAGTGGCATGCCTCAGATCCACTAAAAAAAACATTGTTATAATGTGTAAATTAGAACTTCAGTCTCCATTTAAAAAAAAGAAAATACATATTTTATGTGGGGCTGCTGTTGTTCTCAAATGACCCAAAATCTGTTTGTAGTCAGTACACAGATTTTCTTGGGCTGATTTCCAATGTTGGCCCAATCATAACTGCTGATTTTGATATTGCTTCTGATTCTGATAGCTGTGCTTCATATTCTTCAAAGAAACAGTCACATAATAATAACATGCAGAACAAAGCTTTAATTAAGCTCTGAATGAAAACACTTGTGTGATCTGAACTTTCAGGTCTAATTATTATATTGCCAGCTCATTACAGCAGATCCGGTACAATGTTAGAAAAATTACGCTTATTAAATGTAACAACGGCATAACACGGGTTAGAATAATTATGAAATTGTACATAAAAGGAGATCATCAGTATTTATGAGTCATTCTTTTTGAACGTTAATGTTTAAAGTGTTTTGATAAATAAGCTAAGCACAGGCTTTTCATGCTTCATGTCTATGTCTTTTTTTTTGTTGTGGTTGTTGTTGTTGCTGGTGGCTACAACAGAAGTTCCTTAAAGGGAAAATAAAAGTTATTCTATAGGCTATATATGCTGTGAAAGGCAAGCGAAATGGGCTGGGCTGTCTAAGTCTGTGAGCACAAGCATAACTGCCTTTGGCGGTTATGGGCAGAGCAGACACAGCTGAGCTCACTGTGGAGGACATCAGATGTCCTTCGTAAAGCTCACTGCAGAGGTTTTACCTGGGACTAAAGTGGATGTGGGTGGCGACAATGAAGTTCTGTCTGCTAGGCACATTCTGAGAGAAACTGTGTGTTTTAAAGCGTAGTGCAGTTCGACATAGGCCTATTTCATAAAGAGGTTGAGCCACAGAGTTTCTTCATCCAGAGCACTCTGCAGTGATAGCTCCAAAGGCAGATATGATTGACACAGACTTTACACCTTACAAAATGTAACGAGGGTTTATCAGAGCTGATGCTAATACCCGACCGGTACAATTATGTAACTGTTAATTCAGACGACAGTGGAGGTACAATTTTCTTTTATAAGGAACAAATTTCCCAAATGTACCCTGAAAGTGGAATAATGTTCTGTTAGGGTACTAATAAGTACTTTTTCACACAAATTTTTTTTATAAATGAATTATGTATTGCTAGCTAGGTGTACAATTTTACCTATAGGATACCACCCCAGTGGCAAGCATTTGTACCTTGTTAGGTGCTTTTGGTGCCTTTCTTTCTGAGAGTGTATGAATCTCAGAATGGCGAGCACACGCTGTACATTTCCCCCTCCTTTGCGGTGGAGTCCTTGTGACAATGCGAGCCGCGATCGCGTCGGCAGCTGTGGCGTTTTGGTCCGAGAGAAGGGAGCTCAGCCTTCAAGCACCAGGATCAGAGCCAGGATGGTAGCAGCTGTTCCAACAGCCTTCGAGTCTCCGGCCTCGGAGGGCGCGGGGTTTATTTCTCGTCCGTATGTGCGAAACATATGAGCCGAAGCCTCCCCGTCATCCATCAGCCCCGCTCCCAAAAGCGCGGGGCACGGCTATGTCAGTCATCGGCGCAGGCCTTTAAGGAGCAGTTGCTTACCTCCCGATCTGTATGTCCGACACGTTGCGCTTTTGAAAACCGTTCGTCAGGATAAGCCACTGTTGTTGTGAGGTGATTGTCTTCCCTTACCCGTCAAAAAGACCGCACGGCACACAGAGGACGGTGATCCCGAAAATAAGTACGTAAATAAGCCGGGCGAGTGTAAAAGACAGTAAGGTTGGCCGAGCAAGTTAGATTTGCCGGAGGGGGGGGAAGTTACAGGACGTCTCACGGGGGAGAGGAGGTCAGTGAGGAATTAGCAAACCGCGGTTTGTAAGACTGATGATGCTCTGTCCTGGGTGCAGCGACTGTGAAGGCTTCTGACAGTACATTAATATCTACAAGGGTTGGGTTTGTTCACACGCATACCACAGAGGTGGGGAGAAAATAGGTGTGAGGGAGGGAGGGAGGGAGGGATGGAGGGAGGGAGGTGGGGGGTGGACTGTGTCCAAAGACTCAGGAGCTCAGGGGAACTCTAAGTAAAGATGAGATAGTAAGACTGCTAAACTCTTTTCTTTCCCGATTCCAAACAATGCGTTCTTCAGACACGGAAAGCAGACAACATTTCCCTAATAACAGCACCAGAGACACAAGCCCTGGCAAATGGGTTCTGGATTGCAGTGATGTCCCCGTGAAAAGCACAGCTTTAAAAACCCGTTCAGGCTCTCAAACACTGTTATTAATCCCCGAAAATTACTAACGTGAGATAAACTGGAATGTTGCCATGAGTACAAATTTGTGGAGCGAAAATCTTTGACATGGGGCGACTCCCACTCGCGGGCGCGCGCAGGGCAAATGCGGAGCCATTACGCAGATCTGTATCTCTTCCCACAATCACACCCTCCGCTCATCAGAGAGGGGGAAGGAAGTATAAATAAACCACGCGATCCGAGTCGTGAAAGTGGCGAATGTCACCTCAGACCTGTCTGTTTTCATTAAAGATTCTGCTCTGCACCCCAGTAACCTACAGGAGTGATTGTTCAGCACACCAAGCAGAGAACCAGAATAGGGAAAGCTGCTTTGCACATTAAGTTTTGTGTATTCGAGTGTGTGGTGTATCGCAATCAAAAGCCATTGTTCTTTTGCTTTTTACTGACCGTTTCACCGCAGCCTGGAATATGGTGCCGAACAAAGCTCTAAAGCCAGCTGGTGGGCCATTACGTAATTGCACGTTACGGCATGGAAATGCATTCGCACACTACCTTACAACTACCGCCCGACCGCAGTTGCGCACTCCCCCGAGACATACCCCATCCCCCCCCCCGCTAAGACGAGACGCTTTCCGGGCCGCAGCCAAACAGATTATCCATCGAGCTCACGTTTCTGGGACATCTGATCTGTGGCAGCAAGCATTTAGATCCCCAGCTCTGAAGAGGTCTCAAGATTTATGCAAATGGCTGGTTTCTACATTGGTGTGGGTGTGCGGGCACGTGGTTAGCCTCCTTGTTATTAATCGATGGATATGTTTAGAGCCTCGCAGTTTTTTAATGTAAGAAAACCGTTCATCTTTGCTATCAATAACCCCCACCCCCCCCCACACACACACTCAAAAGGGTAGATTTGCTTTTTGTCAATGAACATATCAATAACCTCTCTTATTTTCATGCTGGATGTCAGCTCTTAATAGGATTTTTGTCTGAGGCATTAAAAATTAATAGAATAGCTCAGATTTATTGAAAACTGAGTGGAATGCTGCGCTTTGTATTGATCTTCTGAGCGCTAAGTGACAGATGCAAGTCTCTCACTGTAGGGTTTATTTGTTGGTGTTAGCCTCCATGGTTAGTACAGCTGCCTTTACATCACCGTTGTTGACGGGTTCACCTTGGCATGCAAAACTTGATGATTTACAGATATTGTCAGTGTCACATTTGACAGCCTGGTATGTTGAATTGTGTGCTGTTTGTGACAGTGACAGGTGAAGTAAGGACACAATTCCCTTTGAATTCACTGGCGCTCTTACGTTTGACATCCTGACATCCTACTTGTTGTGTCCCACCCCTGCCCCCCTTCAGTTTGGTCCTCTGAGACATCACACACTTTTGCATTAGGACAATACGTGAGCCAAGGCCTACACACAGGGCGAAGCTGGCCAATCACAGCAGAACCTGCCCTTCCTCCATTTCCTCTCGCATGCAGAAGCGTAGCTCCATCCCAAACCGCCACCCCCCAATTTAAGCATCGCACGGAGTTGGCATTTCCTCCCTTGTATTTTGAAGCTCGGAGTCGGAGAATTACAGCTGTTTCTTTTTTCTGCAACGAGTGTTTACACAGCATGAGCTGTCCATCCCTAGTCTTTCAGTGTTGCAATTTCCCAGCCCAACACATGTTAACTGCCATTTTACTTACTACTGTCAGCTTGCCCGGTCCGCATTCACTGAGGGTAGATTCAACAAACATGCATTTAACGCATGATATGCTTTATTTGTGCGGATTAATAAAGCAAACTTCCATTGTAAAGCAGTGACTGAATCCCTCTGAGATTTTGACTGACTGTTGGAACGGAGGACAAATCTCTATCATGTTTGTTTGTCATTGACACTCCTCATGCTTGAACTGATTAGCCAGTAATTGCAGCTGGGCTGAATATCATTTAGTCTTCAGGCTTTCATTATAAATGGACTGGTTGGCTGTCACATTAGCTGTTCAGTTCCCCTTTTATGTAGACCCTCAGAAGAAGAGACTCCGGGAGTCTATCATTTTTTAATTGTATTTATTTATCTATCCTTTGTTTTACCAGGAGATTCCCATTGAGATTAATATCTCTTTTACAAGGGTGTCCTTGCCAATACATTTTGAGTCCATTGTTCAGAATTGCAAAGTTGTCCATGGATGTTTAGAGGGCAGCTCTCTCAAGCAGGAATAAAACATAACACCAGGGATATGTTGTAATTGCCTAGAGGGCACATTGGCTTACATTCTCACTCTCACATTGTGTCCACCAGCCATTCAGAATGATCAGCTTTCATTTGGCCAATGGTTAATTCAAGTTCTTTTGATAACGTACTGTACCGTCCATGTAGCTGTGGTTGCCAGGGGAAACCGATATGTGCAGGAAGAAGTTATTTTTACAACAGCATAATGTTCTTTGCACTGCTTAAGCATGCCCTCCAGTTTGTGTTTAGATATGCTGCATTATAAGCATCAGACGTTACCTTGATGACTAAGAATGATTACTCTAAAACGCAGTTAAGCAAGCATCAGACCACCTTACTGACTGCTGATACTTATGTGCATAGCAACTGTAAGCTGTGGTTGTTAAGCAGATGTCTTCAGAGAAAAAAACAATTTTAGAACAATGTTCATGCATAAACAGCACATTTACTGTAAAGTATATCTAATTCTTGTTTGATGTTTTTAAGGAGCGAGAGACTTGCATATTACAGAAAAGTGGTATAATAGCTTAAAATATTTCAGGTAATCAGTTGCAGCTTGACCTTTTAATGAAGTACACGTGAAGGTTTTGTTAGAAGGTTATGTAGATAACTCTGTCACGCTCTGACGAAGGACTTGGTGTTTAAAACGCGTCGACGTCTTTCGGTTAAATTTTTTAATACTAGGGTGCTGTGGGTCAAAAATTTAGTATTTTCTCATATTTTAGTCTGTAAACTTACCCTACGTCACCCACCTTGTTACATGTGTTACAGGACAAACAATGCATCGCAAGGTAGTGTTCTTCTTCAAAGCGGTGTTCATCATCCCTTTTCCCAGAAGTGTTCATTGTACAGAACATTTCTATTTCAACCGTTTTTTAAATCTCGTAATATAGTGACTCCATTCACTCTTTGTAGCATGTGTCTCATGGTCAGACAAATGGAAATGTGCCGTACAACGTTGTGAGGTAGCAGTTGTCAGGAGGCGGCAGCGGAATCTTGAGACCAAAAGCACCTTTGAAACTCCGCGGATGAATTTCTAGCCGAGTTCAGTCTGTGGCCATGCTTTACTTGTTTAATGTTTAATAATTTCCGTGCTGTAGTGTCTTTGAGTGCTTTTAGCTGTAAGTCACGGGGCCAATGTTGAGTGGCTGACTCCTTGTAAGGACAGCTTCTGCATATTAGCCTCAGCAGTGGTAAAGTGGTCTGGCATTATGAATGCAATGTGAATCTGCCCTTTGTCTTCCAGCTGATCAAAAAGGTCTCAAGCAATTGCAATGAATATTTATGTTGCGTACAGTATTAACAAATAGAAAGAAACGAATTGAACTTAAGCGTTACTGTGTAACCATAACCTATGCCATCACATTTCCTGAGGGAACATTCAAATAGAAAATGTAAATAGATACCTTTTCATTTAGATTGTCGGGGCTTTTTCCCCACGGATGAAATGGAGCATCTGAAAAATTTTAATGTGTCTCTAAAAGAATGTTAAATAGGGTTGAATCTACAGGCTGGAATTAGCCTTCCCTCTATCACTGCAAAAAGGCTCCGGTTCTGATGTTTGGAGTAATCATTTTTGTGCAGCATTTTCTGATTTCAGTGAGCATTTGAATTGCAAGAAATTACCATTCCGGTTCTATTTACTATTAATGCGTCTGTATATAATTTTTTTATTTTTTATTTTAACATTAAAGTAATCTTTGATGTGTATGTGTTTTTCCATCTGTGTTTTAAAAAAAAAAAAAAATTCTATTATTCAATTGTACTTCCTGTTTACAATTCAGCCGTAGCTTTCTGTGAAGTGTAACTGTAGGTCTGGGGATTTGACGCTCTCTCTCTCTCTCTCTCTCCCTCTCCCCTTACAGTGGGTGATGCATTACAAATGATGCCATCTGTTCTGAAAACATTTCAAAAGGCTACCTTTATAGTTACGCTGTTTTTGTTTATTTTGTGCTCTTTCCCATGATATTTCCCTCTGCGTGGGAAGATGGCATTTCACACGTTGCGTATCTTTGAAGGCTCCGAAACATAAATAAAACAAACTGCGAAGTGAAATGAAAGTCCAATGGACATGTCTTGTTCCTCGAACAGCATTATTAAGATTTGGTTTACCCCTGGTGCGTCATCGGCTCATTCCTTAACAAAATGTCAAAATCTGCATTTAAATTGGAACGCTTTAATTTGCATTCCTCTGATTATTCATGTATTCTCCGAGCTTTCCTCTCAATCAATAAAACGGTCTCCCTCTCACAACAGCGAATCGCGCTGCCAGTTGAGTGAGCTGAGGTGTTAATTGTGGGCTGTGGTCTACTAAGTCCTGCCCAAGACTACTTAAGCTGTGTACTGTAGGCAGGGCTCCAAGGAGCCATTGGAATGACAAATTGTTTTAATCTAGACCTGCTCTTTTGCAGACCTGTTGTTAAGTAAGAAATCACCAGCATCTGTTGTTTAGTGGGGTGAGGCCAGAGGGTTAAATACCATGGCGCTCCGTCCTTAACTTATCTTATATCCCCCTATCTTACCCTTTTTGCTTTCTACACTGGCAGCGGTGCTGCTGCTGATGAGTGAGCAGAGAACATAAATGAAGGCTTGCTTGAATATGAGATGCAAAGTGCACACACTGCCTAAGAGCATCATATAGAGGCTTGGCTTTTAAAGCAGACGCATACGGTAGGAGTCTATGAGCCTACATATGGGACGCTGCGTGTGCGGATAAATGAGGCTGTAGTGTGCATCTGATGCAATGTTAAACAGGCACAGTCTTCCTCTGAAAGGCGATCCCAGCACACACACACACACACACACACACACACACACACACACACACACACACACACACACACGTGTGTATGTAAATGTACCTACTCTCAGAAGCTCTTTGTGCTGCTTGTGTGTTCAATGTAATGCTATACAGTCTATAAAGCAACACTTGGCTTTTTTTTTTTCTCCAAATCTGTAATAATGGAACCTAACCATTTACAAAAAGCATAGTGTGAATGCTTGAGCTACAGAGAAATGCACCTGTTTGTTGTAGATTTCAAAAAGGCAGCAAGAAAATACACTGCAATTAACTCCAAAGCAGCTTGTGCCAAGATTGAATGCAAGGAATTACATTGGATCTTATTTTTCCATTGGAGCTATTCCCTATTGTGCACACAACCTGAGACTGCTGCACTCAAGAAGTGAAGTACTGGCACAATATAAGAACTGATATTTATGTTTGTAATTGTGAATAAATGCTATATAATTAATGTGTTCATATGTACAGCCTCTGGAAGCGTAACAACTGTGCAAACTGCTTTGGAGTTACTTGAAGCGTATTTTCTTGCTTCAGGCCACAAACCCCCAATTTTCCCCATACTATCCACTGTAAAGCTATGTGGTCTGCAGAAACTTTTGTAAGCATCTAAAATAGTCTTCATTGCATGTAAAAATGGTCTGGGCCAATTGAAAAAATACACTAAAACAGAATTTTTTTTTTTTTTTTTTTTTTTTTAACCCAGAAAGTGGACTATCCTTTTAAAGTAGGATCAGATTTATTCTGTTGGAGTGCTAAAAGCTTTTCTTTCTTATGACTGCAGGATATCCTTTAGAGATGAAAGTTTAAATAACAGGCCAACTATTGAAAGAATAATTTATGTGGCAGGATATTAAGGTGGTGATTTGTGGGAAATATAATAAAATGTCTTCAGTATTAATATTTAGCTTTATTTTCGTGAGGACTGTTGGCAATAATCTTTCCATAACTGTAAATGCTGCTCATGTAGATTTTTTCCCACTGTTCTTGTAGTGAATATTCACTACCACTGCACATTCACAGAGAATACACTGTTTTTAAAGGTATTGAATACTGTGAGGCAGATTTAGAATAGTATGTACTGGTTTGTCAGACAACTTATTGTCCAGTCCTAAATTCTTAGCACACCCAGACTGAAACAAGAAAACACTATAGTCAGTAGGGTTGCGCAGTATACCGGTACTGGAAAAGTACCGCGGTACCAACATTTAAAAACTAAATTTTGTACTTTATAAAAAATGCACCTGACATTACTTTCTATTGCATCGAATTGATTGGCATCCATTGTAAAATAAATACTGTGCCTTTAAGAATTGAAGAGAACGTTGAAGTAGTGGGTGTGCCTCGTGGCCTGTGTCTGTGTTTCAAAGCCAGTGATAAAGGCAAACCTGACAACATTAATACAGCGCCCGTTTGCAAAAAAATGCTTAAAAGTGTGTCTCGCTAAGGGAGGTAGCACGTCCAACCTAGTTGGCGTATAGTGGCGTTCGGTTTAACCGGTGGCATGTGGTGCGCGAGTCTACACCGGTGTAATTGTCTCCCTTTTTTAATTTTTTTATTTTTTTCTAGGAAAAGGTGTCGAAATGTATCTATCGGTATCAAAACGAAAATTTTGACATTGTGACAACACTAGTATTCGGTGATCTTCAACGTCCTCAGGAAGAACTATTTCCCTCTCTAGCGTTTGCCTACTGGCGCACATTTTACTGAGGCTCACCTGTTGGGAAGTGGCATAATGGTGCTGCAAATGCTCTCAGTTTTTCTGCATTGTAATACTTCAGCTCTGGTGACTCTAGAACTCAAATTCCTTTTTGTAGTCTCAGTAGTGTTTTGATGGTTTTATATCTAAAGTTCTACACAGGATGCCAAATCAATGCTCGGTTGGCAGCTTAGTGAATCTCTTCAGAATCTTGTTCTATGACATATAACATCCCCACTTTTGTCGAGTTTAGTTCCCGAAATAGGACAGAAAGTCAATAATGCCAGATGTTGTTTAATCCTTTGGGCTCCAAATGTCTGCATGACATTGCAAGAGGATACAGGTAACAAGTACAGTAATGCCTTGGTATTTTCCCCACTCTGATATAAGCACATGGCTGTGTTCAATAATCGTCCAGTAGGTTTTTTTAGGTTTCGATGCGGAATGGTCAGTAATGCTCGCGTGGCCGTCTCTCAGTTGGAGCGGTCAGACTGCATGCACCCTGTCGACCAGGGTAGTTGCACCCGTGTGACAAGACAGGGACACGCCTGTCAACGCAATCAAAGATGAAGCTACGCTCAATTATGCTCTGCCCTGAGAGGCTGCCGGCCGCAGTTAGCACTGGTATGGTCAAGATTCCATACCGTGTCACTGAAAGGTGATTACCCCTTTAAGGTGCAAGGTCACAAATATGTGATTAGCTTAACTGAACATGCTAATGCTGATGTAACAATCACTACTCATAATTGAAAGCAATGGAGTTCTAGAATACTGACTTAAAAAACTACTCTTTAAAGGGTTAAGAGCACGACTGGGGCTGCTGGGTGGCTCACCCTGTTAATGCACTGTTCTAGTTCATGGATGGGCCCTGCAGCCTGGTATGAGATCCAGGCCTTGCCAGTGCCGATTGCATCCAACAGCCTCAAAGGGCGACATGTATTTGGTGATAGCATCACACTGGAGTCGGAGGGTTTCAGTTGGCCAGGATGACAATGTCTCATCGCCCGCCAGCCCACCAATTAAGCGGCACATGAAGCATCTTCCTCTGACTCATGTCTGTGCGAGCCTGATTTGCGAACCACAGTGTAATAAGAAGCAATGGCTGACATCATATGCTTCAGAGTAGAGCACATGCTTGTCTGCATCCGAATCTGTAGCAGAGGTTGAGGTAATGAGCGTTGCTAGATAAAATTATGATTGGTTATTCCAAATTTTGGAGAACACGAGGGGAAAGCATAAAAAGAGGAGCATTCTGGCAGATCCATCTTATAGGTTTTTTTCTTATAGTAATTCTCTTTTTCCCCTTCTCGTTTACTAGATCTCTCAGGGTTTAAAAGATCTTATGATTTGAAAATAGAAGACACTCTGGAACCTGTGGTAAAATTTGACAGAGCTTTAGTTACTTGTGTATAGATGTTTTTCAGTTACCTTAGGTTATAATGTCAAAATGTTTTCTTTGTCAGAACGTAGTTAATTAGAGGTTTGGATAATTAAGGCTTTATTACTTACGGCTGTAATCTATTGTGGTCTGCTCTGCAAAGCCAATGAGAATGGAAAGGTTAAAATGTCTCCAAATGCTTAGATTGCTTTGAAGTACATAAAGTTATCTTTTCTTACTTCTGGTTTGAGTGCATTATTGCCAAGACTGGCATTTACAATTGTGCTGTCCCAGGCCACATTTTACTAAATAATGCAAGTTTTTCTGGAGAGAGAAAAAATCTGTCTCCTCGCACTCCGAAAGTATCAAAGTAAAGGATAGCATAAAAGGCCACACTGCCTTTGGTGTTTTTCAGTATGGTTTTGTTGTACCTAAACAAATATTCACAAACAAATGTTCAGTCTGCACTTAGCAGCAACAGCTATTCCATTAAATTTTTCTCTTAGATCACATGGTTGTTGTTTTTTTTATCATAATACCGCCTTTGTATTGCATATTGCAGTACCATTAATTTCATTTATAGAAACCATTCTGCGGTACAGAGAAAATGCATAAATATTTTTACTTAGGAAATATTATTGTGTTCCCGTGCTGATAGTAGGTCCAGTGGGAGATTGTGATGATGACCTTGTAAACTTCCCATGCAGCGTAATAGTCACTTTTACAAAATGCATATATGCAGAAAAAAGTGCAAAATGTAAAAAGTATTAAATGTGAAAAGATTACACAGAGATCCCTTAAGAATTATGTGGACCGACTTGGTCCAAGGGTCCTATTCAAGTGGCTGAATCTCCTCTCTCTTCCTGCTCCTGGTTTCAAGCTCTGGCTTTCATTACCCACCTGGAATCCTGGGAGGATTTCACTGTGGAAATGAAAAGGAAGAAGCCTGGCACAGAAAGCGAGTGCCTGTGTTTGCTTCAGGTAAAGCGTGCCTGCGAGACCGAGGCTTCTCGGAAACAGAATTGCACCGGAGGGGGGGGCCGCGGGTCCCCCTCGGAGGAGCGAACAGGCTGAACGAGGAGCGCTTTTGATCACAGAAATCCTGCCTTCTTCCTGTCCTGTGCATCTGTGTGTGGGGGGAGAGATAAACAGATTGTCTTATTGCTCTAGGTTTTTTTCCCCCCTCTTTCCTTATTTTCATTTTATGACAGCGCTGCGGACTGTAGTGTGTTATTGTGTCCCCCTCGTGATAGGAACTCCAGGAAACCCTGGCTTAATGGGGAGTGCTGTTGAAGAGCTCACATGAAGGCTGAACAGCTCATATTATTTAAGTAGTATTATCAATATTATTCGGACATACCATTATGAAGCGTTTTGATATACACAATAATAATCTTTAGCATAAGGGTTTAACACCAGCACAGATTCCCGGTAATTCCCGACAGTGCTGTTATTTTATAAATGAGGCTATATTCGGTTAAATTTTGTTAAAAGCACCTGCAACAGCTGAGAATAAGCTACCATAATATGGCTTCAGTCTGACCTTAGACAATGCCAAATTAGCCTGCTTGTTTAACAATTTTTTTTTTTATTGTACAATGAAGCATTGTCAAACATCAATTCCATGAGGCTGTTCTCATGGAGTTCTCGAAGTTAAAGCTTTGTCCGAAGTTCATTATGTGCATTGTAATATTGAGTAATAACATACTGTAAATACTGTTATTTTGCCTTAATGACGACACTGTCAGGTTGGGAACCCATAGGTTCACGCATATTGTCTCTTGTTTTATAATGTCCTGCTTATGGAAATGTGACCAACCTGTTTTACTGGTAGTAATGCTTTAAACCAAGTCCACTTTCCCTGGAAGTCTATGAAAAGTGTGATTTACAGCAGGGGAAACGGACCTGCTCCTGCATGAAGTTAAAGCGCACATGCAGAGAATAGCATTAAAATTAATTGTGAATTAATTCTGTAATGTGCTGCAAATTTGTTTTCGTTTCAAACTAGACTCTTAGTTCTCTTTAAAATCGTTCTGTTCAGTTATGGAATAACAGGTGAAATCAGCGGGGTTTTAATAAATTGAGAGTATGCAAATAAGGTTAAAATTCAGTTAACATGGTGAAATTTAAATTAATCTCTGTTTCTTAACCGTAGGCTATCGAAAAAACCTTATGCACAGCGAATCCCAGGGACTGTAGCCTAGGCTATTTGAAAAACAATTAATGCAATACTCACTGGACAAGGTTTTGAACTTTTTTCAGTCAAAACCATTATATTTACTTACAGGCTGTAGGCCTAGATGAACAGAGCTGTATTGTAATGACATCTGAAGCGCATGTCCGTCTATTGCAGTGCGCGGGTTTTCCATTTAATGACAATTCACGCATTAGGTGTAAATTACAATTTGTGCATTAGGCTTGATATAGGTATTATCAAACACAGGATGTGTTAAACAGCAAAGTGTTTAATGTATAGCCATTGTCCCGTAACAGAAGATTGTCCCCCCAGAAGATTACAGGAATTATTGGCAAATATAAGTCATAGCTTGATCCAGGATAATTGCGAATAGTCTATACTATGTTTATGGAGTGGGCTGAAAGCAATTTAATGTGGCATGCCCTTTCGCTGATGGCCAGGTTTGTGGTTTTTGACCTATGGACCCTTTTATTATTATGCATCTAGCCTACATAATAATAGTATTTCACATTTTAATTTAGATATTTTTAGTCATGCTTGTGCACACCCCTGTGTTTAACAAACAGGAGGGTGTATATGCGTTGTGCACACGCCTATGTAGACGCACTTATATGCGCCATTAAAATAACATGTAAAGAACTGTGACATGACTTTAGATGAGGTTTGTGGTGGTTTTAGCGCAAGTGCTTTCTGCTGGCTCAAGATAGCAATACGCCAAAAATAATCCTGGCCACTCCTCATTTTAAGACCAACCCACCCAGTTCACTTGCTATGGGCGCAAAATTACTTGGTATTTAAACGACGTGAGCGCTAGGGGCTATAATGAACCCTACGCCGGGTGTAAGATAGCAAAAACACTTGCGTTTGGGTTAGCGCCGGGTGTAAGATAGGGCCCTATACGTTTATCTTATTAAAATGTCAACTTATTTGGAACAGCAATATATATTTATTGCTAATCATTTCCTATGTATATCATACAGTCATACCGTATATTTAATTGCCCTGATGGGACTGAAATGATAACGCGCAAGGACAAGGGCGTAGATTTAGGGGGGGTCAGGGGGGACTAGTCCCCTCCAATATTTATAAGAGATGAATTTCCCCTCCCAAAAAATATCATGAATGATAACCACCTCACCAAAACAGGCTTTTATAACAGCACAGAGGCTCTAAACACTTAGATTATTTGTTAGATATCCCTTAACTTGTTTTCAGAAAATTCCTACACCCCTGCACTGGACCATACCATTTTCACCGCGTGCAGTCTTCCAACCTCCCACACACTCCCTGCAGATCGCGCCTGGCTACAGGAGCTAACAGAGGAGTTACTCTGCAGACAATGTAAGTTGATTGATTTCCCTCAAAAATCCTTCAAAAAGTCCCTAAAACCAACTTTTCTTAAAGTAAATTTGCACAAGGAATCGTTTGCAACCATCCCCGAATCGATCTGACCTTCCGTTTTTGAGAAATAACCAAATTTTAAAAATCGCGACTTTTGTAAACACTCAGAAAGTGGAGAACAGTGGAGAACAGTACAGAAAAATAATATAAAACACATAATGTGTCCCCTCCAATGGTCAAGTGAAACCTACGCCCTTGCGCAAGGACATGATTTGTCCCATTTGTCTGTGGATGGCGCTTTGATCAGGCCCAAAAGCTTTTGTCTCATGTGACAGGCCAGGGTCATTGCCCATGGCTGGAGGAAGAAAGGAGAGATTTCACTGTTATTTCTTTAAAACTTCTGAGAATTCGATCTCAGTGGTTAAAAAGATGAGAGCCAGAGCTCTCTACCCTACCTGCACTGTAAATGTAGCCCCTGACTTTTAAGGGTCACTGAAGATGAAAGCAATTCTCAACTGTCAGAATTCATTTTTAAAAATGTATTAACTTGGGTGTAGATAATATAAGTTGGCATTAGAGCATTTTTCTCAAATTTCAGTGCAAAATTATGAGAGGAGAATGACTGGGCAGCTGTGATGATCAAGCAGTTTCAAGACAAATGTGCACAAATGTATTCTTTTTTGGCAACACTTCATCCCTAAAAGACAACATTTCTCGCAAGATCATTTCAAATTAGTGCATCTGTTTAATGTTTGTGAGTATATTACTTTTTAACACAGTGGAAAAGCAAATGGGTTAGAGTCATCTCTGCGGATTAGCAAAACACTCAAAAGGGGCAGATGGGGATTCTGTATCCCGGAAATTGTAGAGACCCTAGATTTTAGATGGAGCATTATGTACAATTTTACCCTAACTGTATATTGCATGACATAATTAGGGGTGTGGGCTTCAACCACTTTAATTAAGATAAATTGATTGAAGTTCCATTTTAGACCAAATCATGGACATGGTCTTGTATGGTTTGTTTTCCTCTTGGAAATTAAAATATATGCCATTAGAAAGACATTAAAGCACAGCTGAAGTTTGGTAGAACTTTGGGTTGTGTAGTTACCTGGCCATGATATGAGTCCAAATGGTGGTGAAATATGTTTGTTAGTTGCTCTGTGCTCTCCTGGGATGATAATCCAGAATAGGGTATTTGTTGCTCTCCATTCACTTCTATGGGGCAGCTAAAACGGTCTCAAAATGACACTTCTAGCACGTATACGACTGGGAAAGAAGCGGATTCTGTCAATAGAAACAATAACCAGTCTTCTTAGGTATTTTTTTTCATGTTAGGCCAATTATTATTATTTGTAAAGTACTATTTTCTTCAATGTTGTTAGCAAGCTACCAGAAAAGACTACCAAAATGTATGCATTTAATAAAATTTAAAAAAATATGTACGAGAAATGCTTATTGCTTGCATTGACAGAATCCTCTTAGTTTGCATTACATTACATTACAGTTATTTGGCAGACGCTTTTATCCAAAGCGACGTACAATAAGTGCATATTGAAGGTCATAGACACAATCTACAAAGCAAATCCAACAAAGCACAACTTTCTCACAACGTAGGAGCTATCGCTAGTAGTCAACAGAATACAGAATACAGTCGGCTATACATTCTAAGCTATGAAATAGCAAAACCAAATAAATCGTATTGTTGCGATCGTATATGTGCTAGAAGTGTCATTTTGAGACCGTTTTAGCTTCCCCATAGAATTGAATGGAGAGCGACAAATACCCTATTCTGGATTATCACCCCAGGGGAGCACAGAACAACTAACAAACATATTTCGCCACCTTTGCTTTAACCAGGTTTGCGTGAGCTTGAAAGAGCTTTTTCTTTTGCGTCTGCTCTGTGCTAGGCACCGTCTGCTACTAGCTTTTTGCTTGGGACTGTACGTGGAAGACTAATCTGGCGACAGCTACTTCTGGGCCAAAGAGAAGATTAAATGTTTCATCTCCATAAGTCACTCTGCAAGTCTCTCAGGACAAGGGTGCCTGCCAAATGAAGAAAAATACATAAATATGTCATTTAAAAAAAAAAAATCGCACTCAGCTGAAGGATCTATATTCAGGCAAAATTTAGATGGATACAGGACTATAAGGCAGAGATCAAAACAGCATATGGGTTCATTTCAGCCCTTAAGAGTTGGGGTTAGAATATCAGCCTCAGGCTAGCAGGAGTGGAGTTTAGCAAAGTCATGCCAGATTTGTGTTGTGCTACGTGCTTGTGTCGGGGTTTGAGTCCCCGCTGAGACCACACTGTTTTCATTGGTTCCGTTAAACTCAGTTACTGTTGACCAATGCCTTATTAATAGGCTTGGGTTTCTGCAGGAGTTTATATTGTCAAGAGTGTAATGGAGTTCAGAAGAGCACACAAGTCGGTTACAAAATGTGACACCACCCCCCCAAAGTGAAGACGGGAGTGTGATTGGTTCACTTTGCCACGGTGACTGAAAATGTCTATTTTATGTCCTGGCTTCCTTACCGGAGGAAGATTAAGAGCCAGCAGGCGAAGAAGGTCAGAAAGAACACTTAAAGCAGTGGTTGAGGCAGGATTGCCTGTCCATTCATCCAGGGGATAAACCTCATCCTGGGTGAAAACCTGAGCGCCCAGTCCTTGGCCCTCAATGACAAAGCGAATTTGGAAGCGCCTGACAAAACTAAATGTGAGAAGGGGAACGATGAGATTGAGTGAACCTAGAGCAGGACGCGCAGTACTTCCGGAAATAGGCACGGACAGAGGAACATCTTATTGGACCTTCTTAAATTCTCCACCACCGATTTTAAGTTTTGAATGTAAACGGTACTGCATTTAATTATGCATTGCACGGTAACAGAGAAAGAGTGAACACTTTGCAGTAACACTTTATAATGTAATAAAGCATTTCTATCAGTCACCCAATAGCGTGAGTGTCACGAGCAGCCAACAAACAGTATTTAGCGGTATAATTAATTTTGTTACAGTTGTAAATGAAAATATATGCAAGAGTTGCACGTTGACAGCAACATCATACTGGATGCAAATGCAGTGGCGTAACGTCGGCTGTAAAATACGCCTTCGGTAACCTTACGTTTATACGGATATTACTCTCAACCTGTTTGCACTTATAGTTCTTAATTATCAATCAAGCAATTAATTAACTGAATAACAAATACTCCCGCGGTACGCCACTGCTCAAATGCTACCTTTTAGGAAACCTCCCGCACTCCGTATTTCCTAATATACTCTTGATTTATGAGACAGGTTGCTTTCACTGCAGTGTTTGTTGTGTGATGGATGTGTTAAGGTTGATTAGCACTGTGCAACATTGCACATTTCAAAACGGAACACCTTATCTGACAGAACAGAGTCAATCTATTCACTTCAATATCAATTTAGCTTGAGAGGGTAAAACAAATAACATAAGATGAGCGTTGAATAGGAATAAATTGGCATCACCGAACATGCCTTGTGTCATGGTTTTCTGCGCAGGTCGTTCTGATTCGAGCGCCGCCGAGCTGTACAATGCCAGCCTTTATGATGAGTCACACCCATGGTAGATTTGTAGATTGCGCTTTTTGTTGAAATTACTTGATTTCTCGTGCTCTTTGTTCCGTGAAATTGTCCGTTTCCATATGCTACCTTATTTGTCATGGTAAAATGAAGTACTTATTTTGCAAAGCCGTTGGCCAGCAGAAGGAAATACTTAGTTGATTTCATGTCCCTGCGCATTTGTGTGGTCTTTCATAGACCTCCTCGTCTCGCTGAAGCACAAATCGTTCTCCACCACACGGCTGTAGGTCTCAATCTGCCTCTCATTATTCAAAACCTCTTACTTTAAGGAATTACAGTCAGTTCTGTGCAGGTTTTAAGACAGAATTCATTGGGCCTTCAAACTGATATCCTTTAGGACTGCAGAATTCAGAACAAAGGTTATGTACCAACTGGCCCAATGGAAGCTGTTTTAAAAAAAAATTCTCATTACTCTTCATGCAACTTGTTTAATCGTGGGATTTTGGGTATCGGGTGATGTCATCCAATGTGATTCTGTACCGTGAGTCATTTGTTTGTTTTTTTATCTTGAAGTAGACATTGAGCCCACATCCAGCTCCCATTGTAAAAAATTGATGCAGGTCCAGGAAATGCAGGGTGATTAAAGGAACGATGAGACTAACAGTCTGTGGGCTTGTAGATGAGAGGAACGGCTTGGCTGCATAGATAAAGCACTTCCACGTTCAGAACCTCAGGCCTCCGGGGAAGGGAGAAATCAAGGGTGGGACTGCACTTCTTGATAGATTATCAGAAAACACACTGGTGCTGAGAGGTCCTTAGTTCCAGGTTAAGTATCCTCAAAATCATTGATTTCTGCTTGATGGGGAAACGGTAATGAAGCCTGCCGTTCCTGAGTGCTCTCACACAAAGTCTGGGAAAAGCTGCAGTCTATTGCTAATAATACCAAGCAGCACCATTCCACTACAGCCTGTACATCTGTAAATGAGTGTCACTCTTACCTCTAATCGGAGCTCTACATGTCTTGTGGTTCTTGTTAGAGGATGTATCATTCTTAAATCCGCCCGTTGAAATTGTGTGTATTAAAGATTTGTATGTGACTGACAGTCGATATTACTCCATGTTATCTGTTGGGAGAGTTGTTGATTTTTCGAAATATGTTCATTCACATTTTCTCAGTATGCTTGTTTTGTCTCTCTCTCTCTCTCATTTGTACAACCCTGCAGAATACAAAATCGTTCACAAGGTGCCTGGGAAAGTTCTTTGGGTAGCAGACCATCATTATTTTTTAGGTTGATTCCGAAAAGCTTCAGCAAGGGCCAAGCACAAGTCCTATCTCTGCTGCATGAGCCATACTATTTGCTGTTCTGAAGGTTGGGTGTCTTAGCTGCTGTCGAATCTCTACAATAATCTAGTGGTGAGGTTTTCCACACACTACACCACAGTAAATCATCCCCAAATATGTATATATTTACACTGTCTTAACCCGCCCCCCCCCCACAACACAACACAATGGTGGGCGGGCTTTTTAAAAAATGAAATTTCCAGTTGAAAGTCAAAGACAAACCTGGATGTTTAGTGCAGCCATGGAGCACATTCTGAAACCTTTTCTTTCCAAAGTATTGAGTTTTTTCTAAATTCTCTTTAGATGTTTTCTTTCAAATGTTCCTTTTTGGTGTAAATGCTCTGATTTACAGATACTCTCTCTTTCTGGGCATCATAGTTACTTCCTCTAAAGTTATTTTACTCCAGTCAAATATAATTTTTTATTGCCACACAACCTTGCCCGGTGGTAATTACCTTTGGTGCAGCATGATTTATGAAACCTGGATTAAACCTGATTTATTACTGGTATAGATACAGTTCAGACACACATTCCTCAATCACCGTGACTTGATTGACTTCTTTATTGGGTTCTGTAACCCCTCCGCTGTCTGTTTACTCTTCAGCTAAGATGGCTTCACGCCAGCAAACCAAACAGGGCATGGAGATGGACACAACACAGTTTGCCTTCGCATAGAAATGCATAAAGAGTCTAATTCCTTATCACATGCAAAGGATTCCATGGACATTCCACGGAAGACGGTGTATGTGTATGGAGAGCTGCGCTTGCTGAAGAAGTACCTGTTTGTACATGCAGTACAGTAGCAGGGAGAGCGTGAAGCATGCATGTGAATTCCCCCATGCATGCTTTTTATTCTGATTGGCATTGTTCAATGTAAACATCTTGTGGCTTGCGTGACCCAGACAGGAGCGCACATAATTTCACACTTTATCTGCACTGCCTCTGTGATGTTGTCACATGTTGAGTTCTGCTTCTTAGACTGCAGTGTTGTACATTTATATGACAGCTATGTTCAAGTGTTTTATATATATATATATATATATATATATATATATATATATTAATACTGTAAGGAAAAACGGACGTCTCTCAAACTTGTTTATTTCCAGTTAATCAGAATCTTGTTCTGTGTCCCTTTTTCGGGCCCTGCCTTCTTAAGGCGGGAAACAGAAATGTATATTCAGAATAATGTGATTGATTTAAGGAAGCCACTGTCAGGCTCCCGTAAATCAATTAGTCTGTCCATCAGTAGGGGGTCTGAAGGTTCAACTTTGTGAGGTCTAACCAGGAACCAGTCTATTGTATTGCTAATCTAGTCTCCTCGGTTGGAATAGGCCTTGATCACTCGCCCCCAGCTGCTATTTTATAATTGAATGCTATGCCTATCAGTGGCGACGAGTCACTGCTTACACTTACGTTTCAACCTACATTGTATTTATGATAAGTTGGTTGATTCGGGCAGCGGCGTGGTTGATTTGCCAGTGTTTGAGTGGATCATGTCAACTTAGAATCTTACAATACCCAGTATTTATAGAGAAGTCATGTCCGATGTGACCCCGATCTACTGTCTGGTGCACATAAGTTAGGTTTACACATCCAATAACAAAGGCACCTACTCCTGCACGGATACAAACTATAACAAAGCTGCCGGAATCACCGAGTTATTTTGTAGAGCTAGGAAATGAAAGCAGTCTATCTGTTCAAAGTGTTCACAGTGAAGCTCTCCCTTCTATATCGAGTGGTAAGCAGATTCATAAAGCTACAAAGAAGAAATAATTAAAGCCCAACAGCTTTTTATTTTCCAGGAGAATGGGGCGATTGATTGTTTTTTAGTCCCTAGCTGTGATCAGAAGAGTTGCTTTGGAGAGAGAAAAAAAATGAATGTGGGAATGGGAGAGCAGAGGGAGGTTGGGGGGTCTCGTTATGGCCAGAAGGAAAATGTTCTTAGTGAAAGTCACATGACCTGCGTGGGCACGTCTCCCTCTTCTTTTCCCACTATCTGTTGCGACTGGGTTCTTTGATTCGCCCCCTTCTTTCGTATCTTTAACGAGCGAGAGTGGTTGGAGCCTGCTCCCGCTCGCTGTGCATTTAGCTATCTGTTCACGCTCTCGCCTACGCCCGGATGCGCCTGGCAGGACGTGTGACCCCGCCTGTCTCCCCTGCTCCTTCTGGGAGCCTCGCCCAGGCTCTGCTGCCACGTCTTAATGAGGGGATCTCTTTAGCATGTCTTGGCAGCGGGTCCAATCAGCCAGCGTCCATCTCCCCATCCGCTAGTGTGGGACGATGACATCTACAGTCGTTAGACGGTCTCGCCTGCCTTCCCCAGACTCGGCTTAAGCCTCACTCTCCATATTGAACTAGGAAGCTATGGGATTGAGCGGTTAGGGCTGGAGCTGAAGGAATCAATGTGGCTCACTTGTGATTTATTTTTTTGTCTAAGTATGTACCTAGGCCTGCTTGCACACCGGTGCATATTTTTTATATTGAATTAATGGACAAGGGAATAGAGATTAGTAGATACAACTGACATTTAAATAAACATGCCATGTAATTACAGCTTGAGTTGACGATTCCTGGGGCTACCTTTAACACTGACATTTAGAAATACAATAAGAACACCATTTTTCAGCGAACGGTGATTAACAATCCATCTCTCTCCTCTAGGTATAATATTAAACATCAACGCGTTTCCACATCTAATCTGCTTTGCCTCGATCGATCGATTCCTGTAATGCTTACTTTTTCATTTTTATTGCATTTTAAAAAGTTTTGTTTGTAAATTAAATGTTAACGCCGGTTGAGGCAAGAAAAGTTGTTGTTATCCATGTACTAGTTTGTTGAATATAACTTTGTTGCAATCCTGTTTTTAAATAATTAAATTAAATATACTCACTCCAATAACATTACATCATGAATAATAGTAGTTCACATTTAATTTACAAGCGTCTTTAAAATAAATGATGCTGTTTCCCATCTGTACATAGGTGTGGAATAAACATGCCAAAGGACCTGTTGTGCTGTAATTTTCAGAAGACTTGCTGTATGTGCAATTGAGATTATGCATTATTTGAAAGTACAGGTTATCTTTATTTTGATTGTTATTCAACGTCTGTTGGGAAACTTACATTCTTTCACACAACTCGCACGTCTAAAGTTTTCAAAATGAAGGCGTAAATTAGAAACAGTTTGGTAACAGTCTATAAAGCAGAACTACAGCGCATGCTGACTCAAATGAGGCACATAAAGCAAAGTGTGTATTTTTTCTCTGACTGGCATCAACTAAATTAAGAATTTAGATAGTATCATTGTGGTGTAGCGTCACACGTCTGTGTTGCAGCGTCACATATAGGATTCAATGAATTACAGTGATGGACTTGTTATTATTCTGGTTCCGAGATATATATATATATTGTCCTCTTTAATGATTTAAAAGAAAGTTTGTGTGCATTCAGGACAGCAGCATTCAATCTCAATAACTTGCAGAGGTGACCTGGACCCTTATAATACTATAGAGGTGGAATTGATTTTCATTAATGTGATGTGCTTAGTGCGGGATGCTGGCACTCTGACTCTTCTTAACCTTACATCTACACTCATCTGATAACTCTGTCGCCTCGCATATCCCCATTACGACTGTGCGAGAGTTCACAGACCAGATGAATTCTCCAGGTTCATTGAGCACCATGTAAGAAAAAGCTGTTATGACCTTAATGCCCACCAGTGTTCATTTACAAGATTGTGATTGCAGTACCTCTCAGGGGTTTTGTGTTCCGTGCTCTTTAGCCTACGCAGTTCCTTTCGAACTTTGAACTTTGGCCCTCAGAATATTATTATTATTATTATTATTATTAATCGTTGACAGTTTCAGATATTTTCATCCTTGGGTTATTGCAAATTTGGCACAGGTTTTGTTTGTCTCATTCGGTTCTGAATCACCGTGGAATATTATCCACATAAAATGCGCAGAAGTGAGTCTGGGTGATGAGTTTGCTGTCAGCATCGCCGTGCCCCTCCCATACAGAATTATCTGTGAGAGGTTCCAGGTGACTTCTTAGCGCCTTGGCGCATCAACTGTGGCAGCTTTGGAAAAAATTTCACAGCTCAGTGGCCAAAGTAAAGCCAGTGGCAATTTCGCTCTCCCGGGTGAGCCTTTGGTGCTGTCAGTTACCCAACCCCTCCCCTGCCCCCCACCTTCTCCCGGTCTGTTTTTCTGTTGACAGGGAGAGGATATTTTACGACACTGTAAAAGAAACCTGTTGTTTCTCAAAGGTCAAAAGTTGTTAATAACACATTTCTGCTCTAAAATATGCACACAAGCACTGATAAGGTCATATTTTGAATAAATGCTCTTGAAAGAACTTTGCTGACCTTTTTTTTTTTTTCAATAAATTTGATTGCGTGCCTTGTGAATGAGCAATTGATGCAAATCAAATATAACCTTTTTGATCTCGCAAAAAGTCACGCAACCAAGTTCTTTCAATGTCTCAGTAAAAGTCTTTAGTATTATCTGATTGCTGTGAAATACTAATCTGCTCGTTCAGTTAATCTTGTTTGAAATATTATTTTATTTTATTCATATTTAATTGTTTTTTTGTATTTCTTAAAAAGAATACTTCAGGTGTTGTAAACACATTCATAATACATAACAGTACAACATGTTTACACAATTCTAGATGACCAGTAGATGGCTGCAGCATTTTCCAAAATATCCGCTGGTCTGATTTTCACCACGGCCGACAAATGATGAAATTTGAACGGAATAGACTGTGGCAATAACAATTTTTTCATCCCTCCCCACGGAAAATATTTTATTAGAAACTTCAAAAATAGTCATTCTAGTATAAATGCCAAGCAAAGGATATTGAGTAGTTTAATTAAGCCGTGGCGCCCCGGGGCGAGGACATTGTTTTTAGGTAACGGCCACAATGGGCTAATTAATGGTCCCCTGGCACATTGCTGCAGTTTAATGGAGGCATTGAGGACATTACCTAGAGACATTGCCTGAAGCACGGAGCTCATTCCTATTCCCGGTGCATACGTTCACCAAATGATGTCAAATGGTTTTTATGTGTCATTAGTGATACGCATCACTGCTGCTGTTTAAATTCTACAGATGTGACCGCGTCTCGTTTCGCTAGTCGTTTCCACTGCCGTACCTACATCATCGTATCCCTGCTAGCTACCAGCGCTGCTTTCATCTTCAGAGCAAAACGCGCCATGTTCAGTGTACACAACGGTAGCCGCCTAATTGTTGCTGACTTCAATCGCCGTGGACTTTCTCATCTGTGATATAGATGTTGCTGTTCTAGAGGCGATTGCAAATTTTGTGTGATGTTGCTTTCAAACGGGAGAAATATTTCAGCGCGAGCTAGTTTTTTTTTTGTTTGCTTGTTGTCCTGCTCTCCCATGCTGTTCTCAAGCTGTGAGAAAAGTTGATTAATGCTCGCAGTCCGAAGCCTAGGAGCATTGAGGAAGCTCCTCACCCCTGGGTCTGTGAGTGATTGGATGTCCTACCGTGAGAAAGGAGAAATGCTGGAGAGGAATAAGTCAAGTGGATAAAAATAAAAAAATGTGTTGTGGTAGAAGCTTGTGAAAAGGGTACTTTTTAAACAAATGTTTTGTGGTGTTTTTCTTTGGCGTTTTTTGAACATTGAAATGAGAGCTGTTTATTCATTTCATACTGCTGATGTCGTTGTAGTCTTTTCTTTTCTTGTTTCGTTCTTCAGGAGACACTGACATTTTGTACTTTCTCACGTCCACCACCGAGAACCAACGTCAGGCATTCTTGTGTCTGTGTCATGCATTATATTTGCAGTCTGGTATCAGTTGAAGGGCCCTTTCGTAAGCTGGGTTTTAGAGGTGCAGATTTAGCTCCTTGGTCACACTCATGTGAAGACTCATCAGTTCTGATGTGTTCAGACTCCACACCAGCATTTTGCACTGCCACCCCACGGCTAAAGGAGCCCTCCGCTATACACTATGAATTTTGTACATACTATGAATGATTCTTTTTTTATAGATTCACAGTGCACACTGGCATAGTTCACTAACTCAAACGGTTAACTAAATTGCTGGAGAATACAAAATACTTGCAGTTTTTTTTTTTTTTGATGGATGATTGAATGCACGGTTTATTTAATATTGGTTGCGCAACAGACCTTGCGACACAAGGTCTTAGTGTTGGATCAGTTAACTCTGTGTGTGTGTGTGTGTGTGTGTGTGTGTGTGTGTGTGTGTGTGTGTGTGTGTGTGTGTGTGCGTGCGTGCGTGCGTGTTTGTATGGATTTATGTATGCATTGTGTTTGTGTCATAAATAAACATGACAAGCAGTTATTTCAATATACACACATGCCTAAGGTTGGTGAATTGGCTTCAGGGGAAGCCTTGTGCTATGAACTTTCTTGGAGTGAATGTTTATTGTTAGAATTCAGTATGTTAATTATTTACGCTGATACCCTGGCTTCTCACCACTTCTAGAATGAGCAACTTCTTAATTAAACAAATTAAAAAACATTATTGAATATAAATGATTACATTTGAATTTTTAAACATCCACCAGATCATGCTACAAATCCAAGGCATAAGGTAACTAAAAATACTGTCTAGCTAACGTTTACTTACTGTGCCTAGCTTAGAGAGGACATTTAAGTTTTTGCCATTTTATTTTGTGCTCTTGTATGCTTTTTTGTACCATTGCGAACAAATAAGCCAACTAAGAACCTCCAGATTTCAGAATAACCCCCCCCCCCCCAAAAAAAAGAGATTTTATCAGAGTATGAAGACACGTGTGCTACACTGCCATTGCATAATACACTGGTACTGAAACAAATAGTACAGGTAGTAATAGAATTCCCCTTACACAAAACATGCACAAAATGGCCTCCTGATGTAGTCATACCGTACATGTGTGTGCATGTGGTGGTATTGTCTTTTGTTTTCGCAGTCTTGCTTTAATTCGTTGCGAGGCTGGAATTACCCCCAGGCAAGGGCAGAGAGCAGGTATGTTGCAGATATCCAGGGACAGGTCTGGGGCAGTCCCTGTCATAACTCAGGCTGGTGTTGTGCTGCTCAATGAGTCCCTCACAGCCCAGCTGTGAAAGGATTAGAAATGATTGGGTCCTGAAGCAGGGCGAAATGTTCTATTAGCGCTCTGTCATCACTGCGGATGAGCAGCGCTGTGATTGATATGCGCGGCTGTGCGCGAGACACCGCCTGCTTCTCTTGCATGTGTGTGACATGTCTGCATGGGGAAAGGCGAGACCGCTATTAGTTTGTGCAGAGTGGCATTTCCTCTGGCCATTTCCTTTGCGTGATGCATCACGTTAATGCTGCCATTGCTTTCCCGTGTTGTCTCGTAATAGATGTGGATTGTTTTGCAACTCCAGTCTTTTTCTTTTTGCAGTGTAAATGTGTAATGTTTGCGTGTAACAAGGATAGCAATAATATTATTGCAAAGCTCTGTATACATTTGCATGAATGTTGTAGACCTGTATGTAATTAATAATGTACCAGAAGAGAGATTTACTGTTTTATTAGTTAACCTTCAATTCAACTATTAAATCTGAACTTGACTTTAGCTATAGTTTATTGCCAGAAAATATGATGGTTGCAAAAGTATATGTGTTCAAACATTTTGTACGTTTCATGAGATTAAAACATCATAGTCTGGCCTGGAAACATTTTGTTTTATCATATATGAAAAAATACCAACTGCAAATGATTAACTTAGCATAATTTTTTACAAGGTAGCAATATTTACATTATCTCAAAGCATATGTACAGTAAAAATAATGTATATACTGTATATTTATATTCACTAGTCTGTTCACCTAAACATGTGTGTGCCAGCAAGAGATGACAAGTACAGTGAAAAAAAGGGACTTAAATAAACTCAATGAGTGAAAGACTTGAGAACGTCACAAATTATTTTATAATTGTTTATAATTGTTAGACAGCAACCTTTTGGCTGCCATCATTCCGTTGGCCATAAAGTAAATGACCGTTCATTAGGTAAGGCAATCCGCAATAAAAATGAAAATAAAAAAAGCACTTGCAAGGCGGATAATAATGGGCTTCTGTATCTATTGGTTTTCAGTTCCTTCCCTCCTCATGGGGACATGTACGCTGGGTTTGCCAATCTGTTTAAAAGCACAAGTGCATGGTGTTCTCTAAATTAAATAGGCTTTCAGTCTGTATTGACTGTATAGTGTAACGAGTCTAGTCGAGTACACAAACTATAAATGAAAGCAAACAGTTTGTTAATTAAATAGTGGAGTATGTTGTTTTATTTGTTTATTTCTTTACATTGTACTTGTTTATTTTTTTCTGCATTTCCTTATTGCAATGTCATGTTCAAAAGTACTGGAAACTTTGCGTGTACTTTATATCAAAGAACACTATAAACGGCTAACTTTCCGTTTTTACAATGAGGTATTTGGAGAAGATAATGTATGCTAAATGTGTTTTCATATTATCCCTATTGTGATTTTTATGGGTAATGCAGGAGGATGCAGTTAGCGCTATAAAATGGAGGGTAATCGAGTTGGATGGGACACGCGCTATTCAGCCCAGGAAGCAGACGAGTCAAAGTACAGCAGGAGGCCCTCCTCCTCCGCCCCTTAACAGCCCGTTAGAGCTCACAACAGCGCATCAAACCCAATCACAGCTTTAATGGAGTCAATTGGCAGCCGCCGCTGAATTACCCGCCCTTAGGAATTAGCAGAGATAGAAATGCACATCATAATGCAACTAAAGTGAAATGAGTCCGGTGGATGCTGTTGAATGTAAGTGGCTTGAGGTGTATCGCTCTCCTGTGACCATGCTCTATTGGCAGCATCTGTATGTTGCAGGAACCAGGCTAACGAATGGAAATTAGAGCTGAGAGCTGGACTGTGGCTATAGACTCCCTCGGCGGGCATTTTAATCAAAGTGTTTTTCTATGATTGATGATTCATACACATCAAAACCTTCCTGGGCTGTAATGCACGTTGACCAGCTTGAGGGAGCCCACGGTTTCCTCTCACTGTAGTTCACTGTTTTACAGAAATACACAGCCTGCTACGCGTGGGCGTGTGAGCACTGGCATTTACGGGGAGAGGTTGTTTTGTCTGAGGTGACTGGATGTTTCCTAGTCACAGGCCATGTCAAATTTTTAAAATATTTTGCAAGCTTACAGCGCACTAGATTGAACAGTCTGTGTAAAACGGTTGTTTGCCCCTGGCTCGCCCAAACGGTCCTGGACCCTCTCAGCTGGAACTCCCTCAGAAAACCAGAGCCAAGGTAGATTAAAGTCAGCATGAAGCAGATGCGTGAGGTGGTTTGAGAAAAAGGGGCTGGGTTTATCTCTCTTCTGGGTTTATATATCTCTGGGTTTATCGCTCTCCTGGTTTTACCTCTCTCTGGGTTTATCTCTCTCTGGGTTTATCTCTCTCTGGGTTTATCTCTCTCCTGGGTTTATATCTCTCTGGTTTTATCTCTCTCCTGGTTTTATCTCTCTCCTGGTTTTATCTCTCTCCTGGTTTTATCTCTCTCCTGGGTTTATCTCTCTCCTGGGTTTATCTCTATCTGGGGTTATCTCTGGGTTTATCTCTCTCCTGGGTTTATCTCTCTCTGGGTTTACCTCTCTCCTGGTTTTATCTCACTCTGGGTTTATCTCTCTCTGGGTTTATCTCTCCTGGGTTTATATCTCTCCGGGGTTTATCTCTATCTGGGGTTATCTCTGGGTTTATCTCTCTCTGGGTTTATCGCTCCTGGTTTTATCTCTCTCTGGGTTTATCTCTCTCCTAGGTTTATCGCTCTCCTAGGTTTATCGCTCTCTGGGTTTATCTCCTGGGTTTATATATCTCTGGGTTTATCTCTCTCCTGGTTTTATCTCTCTCCTGGGTTTATCTCTACCTGGGGTTATCTCTCTGGGTTTATCTCTCTATGGGGTTATCTCTCCTGGGTTTATCTCTCTCCTGGGGTTATCTCTCTGGGTTTATCTCTCTATGGGGTTATCTCTCCTGGGTTTATCTCTCTCCTGGGGTTATCTCTCTGGGTTTATCTCTTTCTGGGGTTATCTCTCTCCTTTAAGGCCAGCCAGAAGTATTCAGATTTAGCTTCTTTATTAGTTCTCTCCAGTCCACTGTGATAGCCTTTTGCTTTTATTTTCCCACCTAAATACATACACTTTTGTCAAAATCTAGATTGTAGAATGATTAGAAAACTCGCTCTGAAGGAAAAGTTGACTATGGCTTCGTGCAGAAACCCAGACCAATATATTATTTCCAAATACCTTCAAGGGAAAAACAATTTTCATTCTACCTGCAGTACTATATATTCTCTTTGAGTCCTTTCACCATTAGAATTATAACTCTGGCCTGTTGGCTTATGGTATATGACTTAGGTGTGAAAAAGTTAAGAGAATGTTTTTGGTTCTCGCAGCAATGCCTTCTGCTTGCTGCCATAGATGTAATTACATAGTTTATGTATTGAATAGTTATCCACCCTGAAATACACTGTGCATAATTGAAAAGGCACCTTCATTCTGAAAAGGTGGTCAAGTAAAGTCAATTTTGTTGTTAACCATTTTCATAACAGCATGTAATGAGGTTTTCCTAAATATAAAATATGTGCACTTGTTCCTTCTTGTTCACTGAGTGCTAAATAAATGAGTGTCCACTAAAAAATGGACCTTATAAACTCTAAAAATGGAGGAATTGCAGCCAAAATAATTTTTTGTGCATGCTCCACTTCGTGTTTGTGCCAGAGTGTTGCTGCGTGATCTCATTGCACCTCTAGATAGGGAAGGCTAAGTGTCATATCCCTAAGCCTTCTTTGTTAACCAGTACACAGCTGGTACATACAGCAAGTACAGCAATGTTTTACCCCTTTTTATTTCTTTATTGCCTATTTAGAAAGCCCAGTGGCCGTGCGTGTGTCATCCCCTCTTATCATTGCAACATCCTCCCTCAGTTTTCGAGGGCAAAGACTAGCACACATGTCCTCTGAGTGACATGCTGCATCTAGCAGCTGTTTTTTGGTGAAACTGGGAAATACCCTGCTGACTGATTCCCTCCCTCCCTCCCTCGATATTTTTTGGAGTGATCAGTTTGTTTTTTTTGATACAGTATTTGACGTTTTAGCAGTAGCATGCTAGCGTTGGGGACGTGTCGCTAATGTAAGTCGCCATGTGTCATAAGGCGCATGCACTATACAGGGCTGGAATTCAGACGCCTCCGATTTGCCTGATTTACACATTGGGCATCCGAATGCCGTTGGTAAATCTGAATAGGCTCTTAGCTTGTCGAGAAACTTAACTTTTCTGTGCTGAAAAGAATATTGCATATACCGCCAAATTGGTCTCTACCGCTGCCTTTCAGTATGCAGAGAATAAATGACTGTGGTGTTGAAAGGATTATGTTTGATCTAAGTGTAGCGCGTATCAAAAATAGCTGCCAGAGTGAAATCGACGCTTTAGCAGGAAGTGCTGGAATTAATGCATTAATATTGTCCTCTGGAAAGTAATTCTCAGTAATGAATTTAATTTAATGAGGATAGCGCTTCTTCCTATTACACTAAACACTCATGTGCCTTGAGGTGTACCTTATGCAATGAAAGCCAGCAAATAAACCAAGAACCTAGAGTGTGACAGTGTTCTGATAAGAAGAACCATGAAAGCAAACTCTCAGATTATGTTGTAATGCATTTTACTTAATTAAAATTTCTGAATATTAGGAACCTTTGGGGTCCACCAGGTTTGGGGCAGCTCATCTTCTGTCAGAAAACGTGTATCTTGTGGCACAAAAGAGCCGCCGCCAGACCATGGCCGCATGTGAGTGCACCCACAAGGCAACTTGACTTTTCCTCTCAAGGTTTCTCACATTATTACCAATGAATAATAAATTAGCTTTTACTAAAAATGTGCAGTTTTGATGTAGTCCTCCGCTTGTTCTCTTTTTATTGAGAATCTAGACCCTTTTTATTTTATAATTTGGGTTATATGGGTCTCTCCAGCAATTTGCCCAATGTAATGATTAAACAAGAAGCATTCTTTTAAGCAGAGGTGTTACTGGGTCCTGTGGATTTTCACATCTTGTGTTGCATGTTATGAATGAGGAACTAGTGCTTCCTGTGAAGCCGCTGAATCCCCATCAAGCTGTCAGGAGTGGCTCAGTGATTCAGCAGGAAGCCAGCAGCACAGTGGAGTGGAAGAGCCAGGTAGTCACTGTAGAATTGAATCCCAGTTCTCCAGCTGAGAACTCCCATCACCACCTGTCTGTCAGGACCCCCCCCCCCAAAAAACTGATGTCTAAATCTTGAACCAAAAGTCCTGCGAACGACTGACAGCTCCTCTTGTCATCCCGCAATGTTTTTATAACCACATGGAAATGCTCAATTTGGCCATTCCACACTGCGCTCAGTTAATTAATCTTTTGAGATTTACCCCACCACATTTCCTACCTCCATTAAGGATACCCGCTATACCGATAATAACGTCTACCTTGGTATTCATTTTCAACACCGGTTTACCACATCTGCCCCCGACCCCCGCATTCAAAAACACAATCAAATTCAGATTTTTTTATTTTTTTTTTATAATAAAAAAATTATGTTGCATGGGATTTCAGATGTCAGTGACATTTTCTGCATCATGTGAGGTCATACAATCACCTGCATAATGGTGAACATCGATGCCAAAAGTTTAGCCTCCAGGTACTCTTTACACACCTGTGCCAGTGAGCTTTTAGGGGGGGGCTTATAGGGACTTTTATGTTGGCTATCGCATGTTAAGTGCAGGGCTCCATTTCCCTGAGAGAGTGGGTACTGGCTTGCTGTTTGTAGTCTAACAGTCGGCCAGCCACCCAAGTTATTTTTTCATCCCGTTTAAGTCATTTTGCATTTAAATTAAGCTATCCATCCAAGAGTGTTGCTGTGTCTTTAGCAAACAGAGCTATGTGTTATGAGGTCACATTCCTATTTTCTATCTCACTCGAAGAGAGCTCCCTGGATAAAGGCTATACCGGTAAACCTTTCAGTAAATGAGAACAGGGGAGTCTTACCATAGGGCTTTTTACACTGTGAGGACCATCTAGTGATGGAAAATGATTCCATTATCGCGAATAGAACTAATTGCCGTGCATTGAGCCTGGGCTAAATACCGCAACAATAACTACTGAATATTCTTTAAGCGCAATAATGGTCATTGCCATAATTTGGTGTATTCCCGTTCTTTTCGTCTTTTTTATTTATTTATTTGAGCCTGATGCGTCTGTGTTGGCCGCCAAATAAAAAATAAAAAATGTTAAAATAATATCTGATGCGGTAGTAACCATCAAAGTGCTTCTGGCTAAAAATATAATGCAGCTTTTACATGGATAATGCTTTTTTATTCCTTCTATGAAGGGTTGTGAGAGATGCATTTGCTGAAGTTTGTCCTTCATGCCCGTATTTCAGAAGTTATTTGTAAATCATTGGCTCACATTTTTATACGTTGTTGTACCTTGGGCCAATTATTTAAATTATGTGGTATTTTTTATTTATTTATTTATTTTAAGTAAAAGGTTCACTGTTTTGCTTGATCTTCACCTTTTTATGATGGGGCCGGTGTTTTGTGAAATGAAAGTATTTTCTGGCTCAATAAAGTTGGATTTAGTTACATGTTCCAGTTTTATAAACCCCAGCCTGTCCATGATGTCACCTTCTACTTTTTGGACATCCATGTTATGCGACACATCCTCATAATATGACTTAGAATTTTGATCGAAGCTGCCCAACTGAAGTTTATTATTTTAAATTTAATCAGTAAATTTTCACTGGCCTAGAGTAATTTGCATGATAAATGGCTATCAGATTGTGAGATAACTAGACATTGTTGTTCAGCTTCTATATAGTCTAGAGATCATGTCATCTTTTCATTCTCAAATGACAGAACAACTATCCCTCATAGGTATTGTTTTATGTCCAAGCTAGTGGCTGTTTCCTTCCTGTTAGATAATTGTGTGTCTCTGAATAATTGATTTGCTGTTTAACTTGCTGCCATCTGTGGTTAGCTTTCCAGAGTTTTGTGGCAGCACATGGGTAGCACGAGATTGATGTGATAGAAATCTTGGCAATTTCAACCGTCTAATTAGCTCATCAACTAACATCGCACTATGAGTATTTTGTCTGTTTTACAATACAGCACATTACATTGCGTTGCAGAAATGCTATTCTTGAAATAACTATAATACAATAGGCTGAAAAACCACAGTTTATATACCAATCCACTTATTATCCCCAGATTAGGTGACACTAGTGGGGACATAAAACCAGTTATTGCGTTTCAAGGGTCTAGCTCTACAATTGTTTTAAAGTCATCAGTATTCACTGGCATTCGGCTCCTGTACTCAAACTGCAAACTATTCTGCAATGAGCATTTTTGAAAGCAGGGTTTGTTCTGCCCCTCTGTTGATGGAGTTTCTGGAAAGTGTAAAACTTTGGAAATTGAACATGGGCTTTAAATTCACAATGACTTGCTTACAGAAATCTCCAGTAGCTCAGTCGATGTTATATGCCAAAGAGAAATATAAAGGCCGAATCAAGGCTATTGCTTTAATCCTGCAATGAATATTCAGTACAGTTTGAGTAGCCTTGTTGCTCTTATCCTTCAATAGTTTCAGCACTTGTTGCTTTGTTTAAACATTATATAGTATAACTAAGGATGCGTGTTACCCACAGCATGTGCGATTTCCTTTGTAGTTGCAAAGGTTGAAATCAATGGCATTGAATTGCTTACTCTGCTTATTTCACCCCATAGATTAGTTTGAGGTTTAAGGCGTAATCTTTGGAAAACAATAGATCCCATGGCCACGGCACCGCTCAACTTTCCCCCTTTTTTTCCTGAGGCCATCAGTTTACCGGGACGGAGAAAGTAAGTCGGTGGGAACTTTTCGCAGCATAACAGGTGTATCTGACTGTGGCCTTTTTCCACTTAATGGAAGCATTGTATTGGGTGCTAGGGATGTGCAGAGACAACTGGATCTGTATCTGTATCTCTGTCTATTCAGCCAATAAAATTATCTCTATCTGTGATTGAACTAGTTGGGGGTGGGTGGTCTGAAGGTGCTAACAAACTGTCAACAGGGAGTCGGGGTGTTTTTTCATCTCACTGCTATTTTGTATCTGTCAATAACTTCATTTTCTGTTTTATCCTCACTTTCCCACTTATCTCTGCCTAATGTATGTTCCCAATATCATTGGTCAACGTCAGGAGGGAGAAATACGTGTACACAGTGCATTATCTGTTCATTGCGAATAGGGCATGGGGGTTTGGATGCGCCCGTGGCGGGCACCATGTACATGCAGCACATTCTGTAAAGCATCTCTCACCACCAGCCCTCCCTGGACGAGCGCTAGAAGGAGAATTATTTGCTCTGGCACGGCCGCGGGGAGTGTGGGTGTGAAGATAACACTCTTGCATCTTTCACCAGGCCAGCGGCCCCGCGGGAGGGAACATGCAGCTCCTGGAGACGGACTTCTCCCACACCCTCCAGGAGCTGGTGGCGCTGCACCTCTTCCACCAGAACAGCATCCCCGCCTTCCTCAGTGCTGTCACCCTCGACCTCTTCAGCCGCCAGACCATGGCCTGAATGACCCTCCCAGGCCCGGCCACCGGAGGGCGACGGGAGACGTGTCACAGGGGCGCTGCATTGTGAAAAATGTGGTAAAATGATGAGGGGAATGACAAGTAACATAGTACAAGCGATTATGAGAATGCTGTAGCATTTCTGTGTGGGTATAAAGGCTGTTAAGAGTTAAGGTTTTCTGCCCTGTGTATTGCTTTGCTGTGTGGAATTTATTTTAACAGCCTCAGAGTGCATACACCAGATTCACCAAGACTTTTTCAATCATTTGTCTGAGGAGATAGCACAGTATGTACAACACAGAGTGAACAAAGACAAAAAGTCAAAAACAGGGAAATTCGAGCAAAATTCTTAATGGATGTAATGATGTCAATGTCTAACGTAAGCTTTCCAGAAAGTTTGAAACAAACCTTTGTCAACAAGAGGAAAAGTTTGAAACAAACCTTTGTCAACAAGAGGAAAAAAGTTTGAAACAAACCTTTGTCAATAAGAGGACATGTATTTTTCTCTGTATTGATTGTTTTAAACTATTGTGAGGGTACATGGTTCTGTTTTCATATATAGGCTACACAATATTTGATTATTTTATTGATGGAATATGTATTCACTGTTATATTTAGGTTGTAAAGATCTGTGTGGCTTGTCAGGAATGTCTTGAATGCAAAATGATTAAAAAATAAATAAAAAATAAAAGTATGCCAGGCTGACTACTTCTAGTTTAGGATGTTTCTCAGATTCTCGTCTTTTTTGTATGTTTAATAAAATTCAATATGGTTTTTTTTTTTATCGGATTGATTAATTTGTCAGTAAGTTATTTTTATGTCATGGGGGGAACGGTGGGGCTGATGAAAATAGGGGCCAAGCCATGACTGTCTCTCAGTATAAACTGATAATAAGCTCTGAGCCTGTCTTTGCTTCTCAGTGTAAAGATGTCACACCCTGTCCCTGTACAAGCAAAGTGGTGTGGCCTTACGCCACTGCATACACGGTGACATATTCCCTCAGGCGTTCGTTCGCCTGTGCCTTACGCCACTGCATACACGGTGACATATTCCCTCAGGCGTTCGTTCGCCTGTGCCTTACGCCACTGCATACACGGTGACATATTCCCTCAGGCGTTTGTTCGCCTGTGTCTTACGCCACTGCATACACGGTGACATATTCCCTCAGGCGTTTGTTCGCCTGTGCCTTACGCCACTGCATACACGGTGACATATTCCCTCAGGCGTTCGTTCGCCTGTGCCTTACGCCACTGCATACACGGTGACATATTCCCTCAGGCGTTCGTTCGCCTGTGCCTTACGCCACTGCATACACGGTGACATATTCCCTCAGGCGTTTGTTCGCCTGTGTCTTACGCCACTGCATACACGGTGACATATTCCCTCAGGCGTTTGTTCGCCTGTGCCTTACGCCACTGCATACACGGTGACATATTCCCTCAGGCGTTCGTTCGCCTGTGTCTTACGCCACTGCATACACGGTGACATATTCCCTCAGGCGTTTGTTCGCCTGTGCCTTACGCCACTGCATACACGGTGACATATTCCCTCAGGCGTTTGTTCGCCTGTGCCTTACGCCACTGCATACACGGTGACATATTCCCTCAGGCGTTCGTTCGCCTGTGCCTTACGCCACTGCATACACGGTGACATATTCCATCAGGCGTACGTTCGCCTGTGCCTTACGCCACTGCATACACGGTGACATATTCCCTCAGGCGTTTGTTCGCCTGTGCCTTACGCCACTGCATACACGGTGACATATTCCCTCAGGCGTTCGTTCGCCTGTGCCTTACGCAACTGCATACACGGTGACATATTCCCTCAGGCGTTCGTTCGCCTGTGCCTTACGCCACTGCATACACGGTGACATATTCCCTCAGGCGTTCGTTCGCCTGTGCCACTCATCTTAATCTGCAATGCCTCCGGAGCATATGCAGGCCCAGAATCACTCTGAAGAGAGGCACGCCTCGTATCTCCGTCTCTGAGAGCCTTCTACAGGTAACGTATAACAAATGATCTACACGGCCCCTTATCAAAGGGGACTTAATCAGGGAGAGCTTATAGCTTCTTTAGTCTTATTGTTTGTTCAATTTTGTTTTTACACAGTGCCGTGCTCAAGCAGATCAACAGTGCCGGCGAGTGTTCAGCACGGCAAGTAAAGAAGTGTTTTGTGCAACATGACACATTATTATAAATCATGGATGTGTCGCGGACAGCTTCCATCCGATTCAACAGGAGATGTGAATATATTTTAATAATTCACTGTCGGGGCAGGCTGTTGTCTCCCACCATTCACTTGTTTATCAGATGTTTCCAGTGTAGATGGATGGTATAGATGACAGAAATACCAACGGATCCATTATTCATGTGCTGAATGTGTTCTCTGTTGAGTATGTGAGCTATTGCATGAGGTGAACATATCCTTTGTCATTGTCTTACTCTGCTTTTGGTATCAAATTTTTCACATTGTCGTTGGTGCAGTGTCATGATATAAACTGTTGCAACGTCTCAGAGAACACTGGGAGGAGTTCCAGCCACACACATCCATCAATACGGGCTGGAGCCTATATACAGTGTGTGTGTGTATGGTATGTACAGTCAAGCCGGAAAGTCTGAACACCCCTTTCACTTTCTCCACGTTTTATTACATTACAGACATATTCTGCAATAGATTGAGTTAATTTTTTGTCTCAAAATTCTACACAAAATAGCCCATAATGACAAAGTGAAAACATGTTTTTGCAAGAAATTTTTGCAAATGTATTAAAAATCGAAAACTGAAATTTCTAATTTACATAAGTATTCATACCCTTTGCTTTAACATATTTTTAAAGTATCATATTTAATATTTGGTCGCATATCCTTTGCATGCTGTTACTTCCTGAAGTCTGACCAATCAACATCAAAAGACTCTCGATATCTTATTTTCAGGTACTGTTACAAGCGATACTATAACCTCTGCATTTTAACTGGTCTCTATGAGAATTGGGGGGTGAGACTAGATTCAGCTGTAAATTACGCTGGTACAGTATGGAACACATGACTGGCGAAATGGCTGTACATCATCAAGGGTCTAAGGTATCAAACGAGCCCAAAACCGTCACACTGCGGCCAGATATGGAGTAGATGTGGATGGATCCCTTTAAGGGTTGTTTCTCCTGACTTTTGTCCCCATGGAGTTCTATAGGAAAATTAGTCAGGAGAAATAACCCTTGCAGTGATCCATCCACATCTACTCTATATCTGGCAACAGAGTGATGGTTTGGGGCTCGTTCGATAGCTCAGACCCTTGATGACTTTTTAGCCAGCCGTGTGTTCCATACTGTACCAGTGAAATTTACAGCTGAATCTAGTCTTCTCACCCCCCAATTCCCATAGAGATCCATTCAAATGCAGAGAGCTTATAGTATCGCTTGTAACAGTTCCTGGAAATAAGATATCGAGTCTTTTGATGTTGATTGTTCACAGACTTCAGGAAGTAACAGCATGCAAAGGATATGTGACCAAATATGAAATATGATACTTTAAAAATATGTTAAAGCAAAGAGTATGAATACTTATGTAAATTAGTAATTTCAGTTTTCGATTTTTAATACATTTGCAAAAATTTCTAAAAACATGTTTTCACTTTGTCATTATGGGCTATTTTGTGTAGAATTTTGAGACAAAAAATGAACTCAATCTATTGTAGAATATGTCTGTAATGTAATAAAATGTGGAGAACGTGAAAGGGGTGGGCAGACTTTCTGGCTTGACTGTATATGTATTTATTTGCAAAATGTAGTCATCTGCTCATAACATACCTACACACAGTAGAGAGCAGTATTAATGCAGACCAATAGTTCTGGCCCTATGGACAAAGTGTGCATCCCTGACAAAAATATATTTTTTTAAATACACTGCTCAAAGAAATTAAGGGAACCCTTAAATCACACATCGCGGATCCCCATGAACGAAATATTCAAGTTGAAAATCTTTATTGATTACATTCTGTAATTTGTCGAGAACAAAATGACATAACGGTTAATGGAAACCAAAATCATTAACCCATTGAGGGGCTGTATTCAAAATCACACCGAAAATCAAAGTGAAAAATTTAGATCACAGGCTGATCCAACTTGTGTGAATAATGTGGCTCAGTAGTGTGTATGGCCTCCACGTGCCTGTATGCACTCCCGACAACATCTTGGCATGCTCCTGATGAGACGGCGGATGGTGTCCTGGGGGATCTCCTCCCAGACCTGGATCAGGGCATCAGTGAGCGGCACTACTTGGCGGCGGCAGATGCACCGATACATAACGTCCCAGACTCAGTGCTCAATTGGATTCAGGTCTGGGGAAAGTGAGGGCCAGCCAATGGCATCAATGCCTTTGTCATCAAGGAACTGCCAACACACTCTGGCCACATGAGGCCGGGCATTGTCCTGCACCAGGAGGAACCCAGGGCCCACTGCACCACCGTAAGGTCTGACAATGGGTCTGAGGATTTCATCCCGGTACCTAACAGCAGTCAGGGTACCGTTGGCTAGCACGTGGCGGTTTGTGCGGCCCTCCAAGGATATGCCTCCCCAGACCATCACTGACCCACTGCCAAACTGGTCATGCTGGATGATGTTGCAGGCATCATAACATTCGCCACAGCGTCTCCAGACTCTTTCACGTCTGTCACATGTGCTCAGTGTGAACCTGCTCTCATCTGTGAAGAGAACGGGGTGCCAATGGCGAACCTGCCAATTCTGGTGTTCTCTGGCAAATGCCAATCGAGCTGCACGGTGCTGGGCTGTGAGCACAGGTCCCACTACAGGATGTTGGGCCCTCATGCCACCCTCATGGAGTCTGTTTCCTCCTGTTCCTCCTCGCACAAAGGAGCAGATACCGGTCTTGCCGCTGGGTTGTTGCCCTTCTACGGCCCTGTCCAGCTCTCCTTGTGTAATGGCCCGCCTCCTCCACGCTCTTGAGACTGCTGGGAGACACAGCAAACCTTCTTGTGACGGCATGTATGGATGTGCCATCCTGGAGGAGCTGGACTACCTGTGCAACCTGAATGGGCTGCAGGTACCCCCTCATGCTACCAGTAGTGACAAGGGCACTAGCAAAATGCAAAACTAGGGAAAAATCAGTCAGGAAGGATAAGGAGAGAGAAATGGTCTGTGGCCACCACCTGCAAAACCATTTACTTTTTGGATGTTGTCTTGCTGTTGCCTCCCCTGTCCATCTGTTGTCACTTTCATTTGCACCAAAGCAGGTGAAATTGATTCACAATCATTTACGCTTCCTAACTGGACAGATCGATATCCCAGAAGTTTAATTGACTTAGTGTTATACTGTGTTGATTAAGTGTTCCCTTAATTTCTTTGAGCAGTGTATATACACCAGAAAAAAGGTATCAAGTAATTAAAAATATTACTTGATATTATATTATTATATTATATTTTTGGAGCACGCTCACTCTCCTCAGTCATTATTACCAGTTTACCAAACCCTAAAATGGCCATCCCTTTCAGAACGTGTCCTGCGCAGTCCCCCACTGAATATAATGGTGATCACAGTAATGGCAGACTTAGACAAAGAAAGAAAGAAAACTTTGTTACCTCTCTGTTCAGAATTTGCACGATGTAGATGTATTCTAATTGTGTTACAAACAAAACTATATTTTCATGTTTGCTCCCCACGCACTTATTGGCAAGGAAAGATGGTAATTTGCAGGATCAAAACCAAACCAAGATGTTGCCATTTTAAAGAAACGTCTACATACATCAAATTAAGTTTAATGGACAATCTGAAAAAAACATCAGTTACAATTGATTAATGGAGAGAGAGGACTATATCACTGAAAAAATAAACATTGATAAAAATCTACATGTAAAGACAAAACAATTATTATTATTTTATTTTTTTTAGACCAAACTATCTCAAATAAACATTTTTTTGGCACGGTTTCACATTTGGATAGAACCGCCTTGGCACCAAGAAACTGAAAACGCAATTTTAGAATTTTCTCATTTGTCAAACTTGGCTAAAGTAAGTCTACAGGAAGTTGAGAAATGTCACACTCAAACATCACAATTTTTTTTTGGAGATCTGAGCTAGCATTTTCACACTTTAATGTATATCATTTACACATACTGTGAACATTGATAAAATGGTTATTTTTATACATGTTTGAAATTTGATATAATGTATATGGGGTTCTTGATTTGACAGATCATTTAAACTGGAAGTTGATATTCATTATTTGTTGACTGCTGTATTTGGTTTTTACATTTGTATTTGACATTTAAACTGAGAGAAAATGTAACTGACCATTATTCAAGTACGCATTGAATAAAAGCCTTTTCTCATTTCTTTCCTGGCGTTCAGAGCTTGTGCTTGAAACTTCAGAGACCCCAGAGCTTTGGAGGCTCCGGGGCTTTAGACCGTTCACTTTGGAGGTTAAGAAGTTCGAAATGGCACATACGCACTTTCTCTGAGCACCAGTTAAAACAAACAGTTGCACCAGTCATTCTGGCAACAGACTTGTCTTTGAGCAGGTTTTTTTTTTTTTTCAATTAAAGCTGTTTTCTACATCAGAAATGTGCATTGACATTAACTGAATTTATTTGATCCATTTGTGGTGAGATTAATCTTCACACCACTGCTTGGTACATAAAAATATGCACACGTAATAGATCTGGCTTTAATTATGTTAATGTCACACCGTTGTATCTAAGTGACTGAATAATGGTTTCAGGATTAAATAATAGTCTGCTTTTGAACCTTTTTGGGATAGTTTTGTATTATTAATTGTTCTGTCTTGCATTACTAATGTGATATCTAAGTCAATTGAGATGTCACACTTACAAAAATCTAAACAAGTCCACCTGAGAAATGTTGATGGATAGATAAATAGATAGATAGAGTATATGTGTGTTCTTATGTGGCAGGAGTGGATACAACATTAATGTGTGAATCTCAGTTTCCCAGCTTCATTGAGTCTTCATCTTTGTAATGTCCATTATATCTTAAAGGCACACTGTCTTGCTCTAATAGATTAAGAAGATGAGGACAGTGCGCTTGTTTCTTCCCCACCTCACCCATCGATTCCACTGCAATCCCATAGTCTTGCTTCAGTTTCCTGGAAACCAGTGCCAAGAGGCACTTTCACCTGAATCTCAGATTGCTTTTCTCTGTATCCGATAAATCCTTGAACAGCCTCAGCAGCACTTCAAGCATAAAAACACAATTCTTCCCTCTTCCCACTGGCGAATACATGCCATTCATTGTGTCATTTTCGAATAAGAAGTTGCGTAAAGCGAGAACATTCACCGATTTCAAATTCATGTTGGTTTTTTCCCCCTTTCACCACATTCAATACATTCTTACAGCTGTCTCCCTGCTCATGTCTTCTCTTCTCTGTCATAGATTTCATTTTATGTGGCACAAAATAATGAATGGTTTGAGACAGAATCTGGGAAAAATGTACACATCAAACAGTGTACAGTGAGAAAGCTCATTCGTATTTCTTCTGTCCTTGGTCCAAATATCTTGGCGCACAAGATGAAATGCCTGTGGTCACAAAAGGCGTGTTACCTCTTGGTCACACAAAGCCTTGGGTTAATTGTGCAGCTTCAAAAAGGGTCTCAAAAGATCCGGAAATACTCATTCTGAGACAACAGACACACCAACTGATTTCACAGAGGGATCTCACGTGACATGGCGTGTTGCTGCATCCATTTTAATTGTGATGGCAACTCTTGGCAACATGCAAGCCTCACATGTAATGATTTTTGTTTTTCAAGAATGGAAAGCTATTTTTCTGTTAAGTGACTTCATTGCATCGGATGTGGTTATTCAACCAAAAATAATATTTTAATAACCACAGTCCATACTGAAATATGAAATTGTGATTTGTTATTATCTCTTGGAGGTAAGATCACTATAGTACATGGTATGACTTTTATCTTATCTGAAAGTGATTGAAGAACAAGAGTGATTCAAGAACTTTCGAGTTATGAGACTTCTATTTGACAATATATGTCTTGGACAAGTATAGAACTCAAATGCAAATAAGCTTAATTGGTATGACCACACATCAGCATAGTATTGGCAAAGCAATTGTTTACATAGGCTGTAAAACAACAGCAGCAACAACTACGTATATCAACAGTAATAATGTAAACGACTGGGGTGGGTGAGGGCTTTGTTGACATATAAAATAGTAATAAAGAGCAATAACCATAAAGACTACAATATTGGCTAAGTCTATTGTCCTTGTCCTAGGGATGTTGCCTGTTCACTGTCTCTCAGGCTATGGCATTCATAACCAGCAGTGCTGCTCCCCCTGTAAGAGTGATCATCTATTTCTGTCATTCATTTCTTTGAATTGAGGGGAGTGATATTTATATATTTTTTTTTTTTCTTTAAATTCTGTATACGTTTCACAATGTAAGAGAAATCTCTGTCTTCACCCCACCAGTCTCTCAGTAAACACACAGCCTTTCGTCCGTTGGCAACCATGACTGTTTATAACAGCTTTTCTCAATAGCCTGGCTGTGGTCATTGAGCCTGTACTTGGTCAGATTCTGCCTCTGCTTTGCATCCCTGATGGTAAAGAGGCACTCAGTCATGGTGTCATGGTTTAGGGCCTGATAGCAAGTTTGCTTTGAGTTTTATTAATGTGTTCCCAAAGTTCTAAATTGGGTTTTTTAGTTTCCTTCTGAACCTGGTTTATAAACCTGGTTTATTCTGGTTTATTCGGAACCTCAGTAGCTATCGTTAAACAAGTTATGTTATTACTTTGATTATAAAAGATGCAAAAAGGAGGTTGCAGCAACAGCAGTGTGTTGCACAGTGTATAGTTCTGCAAAGAGGTGAAGGTGGGGGACAGATGACATTAATGTGGTACTAGGAGCTGGATGTGTTTATCCATAACAAGCTTGTCGTGTGTACAACACAATGTATTGTTGAGAGCATGGGATACGTGTACAGCTAGCATGTCTTTTGTAACTAGCCAGGCATTTTAAAATGCTGTTCATTATGTACACACACAGGTTTAATGTAGCCTACCTAGTAATGCACACAGAACCTCTTCCTTTCCGCTGTTTTCAAGTTGTTGGGTATTTAAGTAATGCTAAGAACATGTTACAGTATCATTTCATGTATTTTTATGTACATATTTGCAACTGGAAATGTCTTTACTCTTGCTGCAGATCAATATTTAAATGTTGGCAATGGTGATGATTTCTCTCAAACCTACTACAAATTACAAAAAGTAATAGTCACAATGAAAATATTCAGTGAATTAAATGTTAACTTTAAAAACAACATATCACTACTGATGCTGAGTGACATTAAGATGTCCTCCACTTTGATTGATCAATAATGTTTTGGAGAATAGCCAATGACTCCATGGTACACCCTCTACCCCAGCCTCTGCAACACATATCACAACAAATTGTTTGTGTATAATGCAGACTACAAACAAATTAATTGGTTAGTAGGCTACTCAGTCATTCACTACATTACAAATTCATACAGTCAACCAAATATAATGTATAACTACCTAGATTATTCAGTACACCATACTGTAGTACCACTGTACTTGCTAAGCGGTAGGTTGCTAACACTGACAAACAAGCTAGTCTCAGCTAAAGCTGGGTGGTACGTTGTCTTTTTGTTTGATATTTAATTAGCTAGATGGCTAACAGTATCTAGATAGAGGGGTAACATTAAAGTGGAGTTGGTTAGAAATAAATGCTTTGCTTTCAGTTAAATGCACACTGCTTTCTGATTTATGGATCCAAAGTGTTGTGAAAATTATTTTACGATGAAAACAAATGCACTTGAAGGAAAAACAATACACTGATGTACACGGTATTCCAATGTGTATACAATAAAATCAAAACAAATCATTTAGAAAATTCTTAATCATCCAATAAGTATCGGGCTGTCTCTAACCGTTCACCTTTTTTAACTAGGAAGTGACGTTGGGCCCACTACACCGAGAGTGTCTGAGAGCCCTCAGTCTCTTGGATTACTGGCTGATACTTTTGCCCTTCGAGACAGTATGTCACCAGCACATCACTTGTGTAATGGAGCGCCTATAGCACCTAGGGCCACAACCAAACATGGAAGAGGAGAAATTTGGTTCCATCCCAGAGAGCACACTTAATGCCTGCACCTGGATTCTTGAACCATAGCCATGTCTCAGCCTTCATCAAGGTACCTTGCCTGTTCCATTCTCACCCCGACACCAAGGTTCAGTGGCAGATTGTCTTCCTCCTTGGCTTTGTGCCTGCAGCTGTACAGGTGATTCCCTCTGGGTTACTGTTCACGCACCCAGTCCAGCATGTCACCCGTGTCTCTTTTCCCTGAGCCTTTGCTCATAATGGACCCAGGGAGTTGTGTGACTGTCATGGAGACTGGTAGCACTCACTGGTGGGAATTAAAAAAGAGCATTTTGCTGAGAAGCCCCCTGCTCAGTTTAGCAAACATCATCTCACCACAACCACTGTGTCATGTCTGCAACGCCAACGGGAAGGCAGGGGGGGCAGGGGGGCAGCAGGCCCTGGGCTTCGTAGCCCATAAATAGCACATATTTGAAGTAAGATTCCACTGCATGACTCTTTCTGGCACATTTCACATCTGCAGTGCTTGTGAGAACAGACAGCACAGTGGCTGTAGCTTATGTGAACAGACAGGGCACACTGGGCTCCTCGCTTCTTTGTAAGGTAATCTACAACTTACTGGACTGTGTGCACTTGCATTTACATTCTCAAAAAACTGTGCTTTTGTCCTAGTGGTAGAAATGCTCTCCAATGAGTGGCCCAGGACCCCGGGACGTTTTTACCTGGAGGTGGTTCAGCCCACCTGGGATTGTTTTGCAACTGCAGTAATTGATCTTTTCACTTCAAAGGAGTCAGCACAATGCCCGTTGTTCTTCTCCCTAGAAGAGACGACGCACCTTTAGGCAAAGATGTGATGGCCCTATTGTACCCATTCTGATTCCATCATCCCTGAGGGCAGGGGTAGAGCGGTCTACCGAGCACAGATAAGTCTGATACGTCTGGAGAGCAACGCCTGCTGTTCTGATACCATCCTCTGTAGAACCACTGTCTGGCTCATTTCCTTCTTTGCTTCTAAGCTTGAGGCTAAACTGATTGTGTGCACTGACCAGTTTACCCTGCTGTGATAGTGCATGGTGCTATGGATTTGAGTGGTTCATCATCTTAATTATATTGTCCTTTAAGGCTCATTGCATAGTGTAGATAGTTTTGCCTTTTAGTCAGTTCACCATTTGGCAATCATATTGTTTGTTTACACCTCTTTATCCGTGGCATTATGACTAGTTTTAATGCTGTGCTCAGCTTATCTTGCCTTTGTCATTGTCTGGTGCTGCATATAAGGGATTGTTTGGTTCAACATCTTTCTGTCATCTTTGCTCATGGATGTATAGTGTCCGTGCTTCTGTGATGTGGTCATTTTATCATTTAGCTCTGTAATTAATTTATTTACACCTTCTGCGTTTTGGGGTGTTCCAACTGTTACCTTTTTATGATCAGCTTTCTAAGCCATTGTAGTATTGATGCCACGGCTCTAGGTTGAAGAGATTCACCGTCCCATAGTGTGGTTCGGTAATCGTTCTGCCTTTTGGTCAGTTATATAACTTCAATAAATATGCACAGTATGTTACATCCTCAGCTCAGTACGTTCCTTCCTCCCAGGCTGTTACCTCTGTGCTGGGTTCTGTCTTCCCTGATGTGGTAGCGCCTTGTGTCATAGCTGTACCATCAGACTAAACCCCAATGTCTTTGGAGCGTTGCACAGCATTCATGCTTTGCCTTTGGAAGGCTTAACTGACACTGGTCTCTGTTTGTTACATCCCTACCTTAGTTTGGGGTATTTTATGGCTCAGTGCTTCACTCTGCTTCCTTCTGTTCCCTATTTGCCTTACAGTGTGGGGTCTTACTGGGGTGTCCAGTACATATATAATATGTAACTGCATGGAGGGAGTTTTGATATGATAGAGCATCTAACTTTCATTCTAACCTTGTCTCTCTGAGTAAGAAACTGAGTGATTTCTCCACCAGAACTTTTCTGCAGGTCATATGCTTTTTCAGCTTAAGGTGAGCGCCTTTGTGCATGTGCTAGTGAAACTAGCACTCCCGTCACGCTCACGCCACCGCTGGTGTCTTTATCCCATACTTATAGAATATGTACGTCTGGTTGGAGAGAGAACTGAGGTTATACTGTAATTGTTACACGTTTGTGTAATTGCTGTTAGGCCTTAAATTTTAAGGTGGACTATGCAGGATTTTTACCTTGAAAATATTATTAAATAACGATGCTCAGTCATATCTATGATGCACTAGTAATCTCTGTCTTTGTGAACATTTGTGGAATCCATGCTCCTCTGCTTGTATTTATTATTTGAAGATTTGAAGACGGTTTACAGTACTTGTAATTTTCATTTGGGGTTTAGATACTGATACTGTTTACAGTACTTGTAGTTTTCATTTGGGGTTTAGATACTGATACTGTGTACAGTATGTATTTGTAGTTTTCATTTGGGGTTTAGATAATGATACTGTTTACAGTACTTGTAGTTTTCATTTGGGGTTTAGATACTGATACTGTGTACAGTATGTATTTGTAGTTTTCATTTGGGGTTTAGATAATGATACTGTTTACAGTACTTGTAGTTTTCATTTGGGGTTTAGATACTGATACTGTGTACAGTATGTATTTGTAGTTTTCATTTGGGGTTTAGATAATGATACTGTGTACAGTATGTATTTGTAATTTTAATTTGTGGTTTAGATACTGATACTGTGTACAGTATGTACTCGTAGTTTTCGTTTGGGGTTTAGAAACTGATACTGTTTACAGTACTTGCAGTTTTTGTTTGCGGTTGAGATATCGACTGCACTGCTTATTAGGAAGCTTATTAGGGCAGAAAGTTACATGATTCAGCACCACATATGCAATGGTGTTTTACCACATTCTTCACATGTATCCTTATTACATATAATTTTCCATTTTACATCTTATGACATGTTTGTTCTTTGACAAAAAAAAAACTATGGTTTCATTTTCAACATTTGGAGAACAGTAACGAAGATGAACAAGGAAATTTTAATGAATTTGAGAAAACTGAAAACACAAATTAACACAAATGATGACTACTTTGTTACCCCATACATACTAAATTTTCCTAACATATTCAGCGTGAAAGGCACTCAGATTTTGTGTGATACCAGTTACTTTGACGGTTTAACCTTCTTGTTTATACTGTTACCCCTTTAAACATCAGGAGAAATCCAGGAATAATACCAGCTTAACTGTGGATTTGAGCCCTTATGCTTGTGTTCCTCTGCACATATTCAGAAGTGGATATGAATATTAAAATCAAATCAGGAGCATCATAAAGTGAATTGATAATTCCGCTCCTGGCTCCCTTGCAATTGCCAGCGTTGCATTTTTTATGGTGCTCTCAATTGAGTGTTATGATAACAGGCAGCCAATATTCTGCTAAAAATGGTTAACGCTCTCTTGGTATTTGGCTTTAAAGAATTTAATTTTTCAATCTCTTTCAGTGTTTCTAGCTGGAACTGACAGTGCCTCAGTGCCTTTAAGGTAACGTTGCACGTTGATGGTTTTATTTACTACTTAAATTCAGTGTTGTAAAGTAACGAAGTACAAATACTTTGTTACTGTACTTAAGTAGTTTTTTGACGACTTTGTACTTTACTCAAGTAGTTGTCTTTCTGTTTACTTTTACTTCACTACATTTTCAAAATAAAATTGATACTTTTACTCCGCTACAATTTTCGAGAATGGTTTCATTACTAAGTAAAAAAAGAACGCCGAATGGAAGAGAAGTTAGCGCACCAGCCAGTCACATGACTAGCCTATCGGGTCCGTACTTGATTTAAAGTAATACGACACCCAAAAGTGATCAAAATGATCAAACAAAATATAGCACAGACCCACCATTATTTTTGTTTACATTTTTAAGCGTTTTCCTTTTGTTCATTTTAACTGATGGATGTCTCTAGATTTATTTTGTATTTTATTAATTACTGAAGCTGGCTTCAAGTTAACCTGAACCAAATATCTGAAATAAATATCTGAACCATAAACGGCGATCATGTTGATCATATTGCAGAGTGAAGTTATATTTTGATTAATTAGAAGTGAATACAAGCAAACAATTGAAAAGCGTTGTTTCTTAAGGTATGCAGCCTACTCAGCCTACTACTGACTCTCCAGAGTGCCAGCTATCAATAAGACATAGTTCGCTAGAGGTGATGTTAACTCCATGAAATGGACAATACTAACTAAACCCGAAAACCCACACAGAATTAAACATCATGCCTGCATGTGTCAAACGATTCTGAGGAAAGTAACGTGAGCAGCATATTTTCAACATGTGCCTCCCAGTGAACAGTTTTACGTTGTAAAGTTGGTGAAATGCCATCTCGCATTAAGGTGAAAGAAAAGAAAAGGTTCTGAGGATTTCCAAATTGATGTGCCTCCCTTTATAGGGAGGAATTACGTCACTACGTGGAAGTCATGTCCATGATATATGTTGGTATAAGAGTCTCGATGCATCGGAGACCAGGAAGGTCCATCCTGATTGACGACCCGGTCATAATAGTAATAGTCATCCGGAACTCATAGAACACGGTTACCGTCGTAACCGTTCGTTTTCACTGATACTCATTTCTAATGATCACAGGAAGAAAAAATAAGCATCAGAAAATAACAAATAGTAACAATATGTCATTAATTTATTATAGACAGATGCTGTTTTACAAATCTGCAAATACAGACCTATGGCTTTATTTTTCATAATTCATAGATTGTGTTTATCTGACACGTGATATGAAGCATACAGTATCCCACATACAGGCTGTATCTTCGGGCTCATTTCATCATTATAGCTGTGTTGTAATGGAAAGCTGAATACTCACTATACATCTGTGCACCTTGCCTTTTTATTTAGACATTTATAAATGTCTGTATATTAGCATTATCGTCTTTTTCTTCATCAATATCATTTGCATGATTAAATGGATCATTAAATAATATATTTCTATGAAGCAAGCCACAGCCCCTCTTCTGTTATGTTGGTTCTCTGGACCAGCTAGCTTCTAAAGCTCTCTACCTGTGACTGTGATGTCTGTGCTAACTACTAAGTACATTTCTTTTTTTTCTTTCAGTTGTCTTATTATTACCCTCATTTTTACCAAGAGAACTGGTTACTTACATGGATGACCTGGAAAATGGTAAGGAATACCAGGAATACAATTGTCTAGCCAATCAGCCCTTTTTTTAGTGCGGAATACTGGACTCTTACCAAAGGAGGTTTGTGGAGACTGGCTGCACAGGAGAGGAAATAAAACAGCAAGAGCTGTTGGCTGCCCTGTCAATCAAGCACATTCTCTTCCAACATCGAGGGTGCTGGGAGTCCAGCACTGCCTTCTTCACATCCAAATCCACCGACAGAGACAGCAGAGTGGAACATGTTCATATTTTATCTAATGCTGGCAAAATAATAAATATATGTATATATATTACATTTACAGTGTCCTCCACTATTATTGGCACCCCTAGTAAAGATGACTAAAAAGGGTTATAAAAAATTAATCGTTTGGTGAATTAGCTTAATCTTACACTGAAAAAATGAGAAAAAGCCAACCTTTAATTAAATTTATTATAAAATCCCTCATCAAGAAATAATTATTTTGAACAAAACCACATGTGCCACAATTATTGGCACCCCTGAATTTATATATAGAAGTAATCATTTGTTCGCATATCCTTTGCATACCATGACTTTCTGATGTCTGTGATCCAAAAGACTCTTGAAATCTTATTTGCTGGTACTCTTACAAGCGATACTATAACGTCTCTGCATTTGAATGGATCTCTATGGGAATTGGGGGGTGGGACTAGATTTAGCTGTAAATTACACTGGAACAGTATGGAATACATGGTTGGTAAAATGGCTGGTCATCAAGGGTCTGACGTATCAAACAAGCCTTAAACCATCACTCTGTTGCCAGAAATACAGTAGATATGGATGGATAACTTGAAGGGTTTCTTCTCCTAACTTATTTTTTCATAGAGTTCAATAGAAAAATTTGTCAGGAGAAACAACCCTTAAAGTGATCCATCCATATCTACTGCATATCTGGCAGCAGAGATCCATTCAAATGCAGAGACATTATAGTATATAGTACTTTATTTTATATATAAATGCAGGGGTGCCAATAATTGTGGCACATGTGGTTTTGTTAAAAATAATTATTTCTTGGTGAGGGATTTTTTTTCTTGTAATAAATTTGCAGTTCTCACTGAGATATGTATATTTTTAGGAACTTCATAAAATCTATTGTCAACACCAGTAGAAGAATTGAATCGTGATCAGAATGTGTGATGCGGTTGTATTTTATGGCGCACATTAAATACAACCGCAGTTCAGGTACCGGTTGCAGTCATCTATAGTCATATATATTTCTAAGAAACCTATACAATTGTACATTTCTATATGTGCATCACACATTCTGATCACGGTTCAATTCTTCTACTGGTGTTGACAATAGATTTTATAAAGTTCCTAAAAATATACATATCTCAGTGAGAACTCTTTTCTTAAAACTTTTTTTGTGTATCTTTGTCCTTGGCAACTCTAAACCACCCTTGCTACATTACCACGTCCATTTTTTTTGCATTTTTTCAGTGTGAGATTAAGCTAATTCACCAAACAAATACATTTTTTATAACCCTTTTTACTCATCTTTACCAGGGGTGCCAATAATAGTGGAGGGCACTGTACATTAAGGGGGAACACAATACAGGAATTGTTGTGTGACCCTATCAGTAAAATCATTTATTTACTTTGTTTAAGAATCCTGAACCTATTAAATGTGTAAAAGTCTTTATGCACATTGTGACTTCTGATGTAAACTATCCTTATCACAACCAACATGGCATTGCAGTTGATTACACCTGATTTCTCAAATCAAGCAGAATCTCACCAAGTAAAAAACACCAGTATTTTGGCAGTTAATACATGTCATTAAGAATGTACTAAAATGCCTAATAAAGTGTTTTTATGACAGTTTTTGCGACAAAAATATGTTGCATGCCACAGATGCACTGTAATTTTAAAATAATATTCTAATATTTATAAGAATAGCTAGCCCCAGTATTTTGATTGATGGTGGTGAAAACCATCCCTGCCAAAAGTTAAAGATTAAAATAAACTAAGGAATAAGTTGGAGAGACCTGGCCAAAGTACATTTTGAGTAAAGACCGAAATCCCAATTCTTAATCTCCGTTCAGTTCAGATCGCTTTCTTGGTTATACACCCAAAAATAATAATAATAATAAATCTCCCAGCATCCTAGAATAGCACCTCCGATGATTCATTGGGATCTCTACTGATGATTATAGATCAAACTTACACAGCTTTCCACAACCATGGGTGCACTTCACATTATGTTGTTATCCTCTGCATGAAGAAAAGCCCTCTTCAGTACTTCAAAAACCCTCTTGTACACACCAAGACTCAAATCAAAGCCTAAGAATTTTATTTTTTTTGAAAATGCCTTTTGGTTCGTTTTATATCTTACCATCTTCCAAGTGTAATTTATTGGCATCCACTCACAACAACGGCTAGAAAAGAGGCCTGAAATTCATATGAACTCTCACAGAAAATACAATGAATTTGCATGTTTGTCTTTTACATATTTTCCCTACTTGTCTTTTGAAGTTAAAGCACTGAAGTGCTGAATGGAGTATCATTTGAAAGAATGAATTTCTTGTCTGTCTTTTGGTGTACTTTCACCTTCAAAGCCTGGAACACATTCTGAGCTCTGCTGAATTAATATAATATGTAAGAAGAACGTGATGTAAGAACAGGCCATTCATGCCATCTATGCTCACAATCGTTCCACACACAGAACTACTGCTACTGCAGCTGCTCCAGCTACTACTACATCTACTACGTCCACTTATTTTAGTCAATCCCTGTTCATTTTATAGCCATGGTTCAACTGGCAAAATAATAATAATAATAAAAACCAGAACAACTACTATAGGGACCCCTAACAAGAATTTTCATCTGAGTGGAAGTAAAAACATTACCCCTCTCCTGAGATATCAGATTGTGTATACATACAGTGGCATTAACCATCAGAAGTTGTCCGCTGACAGCAGGTGCTCTCGTGAGGGCTGTGTGACTTACAAAAGCAAGTATATGTAGGTCAAGGCTTCTGGTATTATCAATGGAGCGGACACTACTAGGATAGAATGATTTTTGATACTGCCCTTCAGCAGTCTGTCCCTTACGGTTGGGTTCAGTTTTGGAATCAGAGAGCGAGCTATGTGGCACTCTGGGCACTGAGTATGAACCTTTCTATATCTAGTGTGTCCTAACAGATTTCATTGAACAGGAGAATGGCTTGTAATCAGAACACCTATATTTATGTACTATATCAATCAAGCTGCCATTTTGTGGAACAACCCAGACACTTTGGATGGAAGTTGTTTGGAAGAGCCGTGCGCAGTATCAAGTTTATTCTTGTTGTATTAGTGCTTCTTATAATACCTTGTTTTATACAAGCATCCTTGACCACAGACCACTGCTGTATGCAGAGAGAAATGCTTTCTACTTGAAGATGTATCATGTACTCATTGAATAAGTAATCAGACACCTTGTATGAATTTTATATATCGTGAAAATTGTTCCAGTTATGCTTTGCAGATACTTTACATACAAAAAATAAATAAAATAATTTTAGCTAAGGATTTTTATGTGTTGGTACAGAATGACTAGTTTCTCACAATGATACAGTAACATGGTTATCCTGTTTCTTTTTCAATATATTTTTGTTATAGTAATGTAACTTACAGGTGTAATTGTACAATAATAGTTTAGCTGTGTAATGGTATTTACCTTTTGCTTACAATGCTAATTGTTGGTTTGTTTTGGCCAATATTGTATTTCTGAGAATAACACTAATGTTCTCCACTTTGGTGAGTGACTCTGGTTAAGAACTTCTGCAGAGTGAATGTAATTTAATGTGCATTACATGGAACCAGTCTTTTTTCCCCTTCTGCATCTCTCCATCAGTTCTGTCTATGACGAATCCTTTCTCTGGGACCCTGCTAAAACACCGGGTTCCAGAGTATTGATGTACTCCATGGTCTGGTATCAAATCTTGACTGTGACATTGACTATTGTGATCAGTGATCCTTGGCCATAGCATCACCCAGAGAGGAAGTTTTTCTGTTGTTGCGATTACCCAGGTCTCCTGCATTGATGCCTCTGGCTGACTGGGTGCTTGCAGTCTGCCTGTGCCCAGGGCATGTAAAGTGAACTGCTTTGGCACAATGACTATGTAGCTGCTTATGGCCCTGTCACACTATTGCGTATGAGAGAAACGTATGAGTTGCGGATGTAAATTCATGAAATAATTTTCATACGCGCAAAAAGCCGTTGAAAATAAAGATTTTTTCGGATACTTACCGTATTGAACCTATGAGTAGCGTATCGCCAGCGTATGGCTAGCGTAATGTACGTATGGCTAGCGTATGAGTAGAGTATGAACTGCGCATGTCCAGCATACCGCTATCACGTGACAAAGTGCCAATATAACCATCGGCCTTTCCTCATTCTTGGTTCTCAGGATGGGGAACGCAACACACCATCACAACCAGGAAAGAAGTATTGACTCTTTAATGACTGTAGGCTATTACTCCGAGGGTATGCAACATGGTTGAAAAGGACATTATGGCAATAAGCACCGTTGACGGTGAGGGGTTTCGAGAGCTAATAAACAGGCTGCGCACACGACTCACTCCAGACCACGTAGATATGCTTAAATGTTCTTGAATAAAAATAAGTAGGTCTATCTAGTATGCATATGAGGAGCCTATTCAAAACATAATAGCCTATGTTTTAAG